>CM053035.1:112865556-113173056 GCA_028564925.1 Lithobates sylvaticus | reverse complement strand
AATTAAAGCTGAAAGTCTGCACTTCAAATTCATTTTAAATTTTACTCTGGTGGCATACAGTGCCAAAAATATGACTGGGGTTACTGCTTTTAACCCCAGCCCCCCCCCCCCCCCCCCAATCAGAGGCAGTGCATGAGAGGGCCAGCATAACATTGATGGAAATTGGCACTTTGAGGTAGGTCAGCAATGACAGTCTGCATAATTTTTTCCCATAAACTCTGCCAAAGCACAATTTTTAATCACATGATCAGTTTAGAAAGCCCAGGTTTGAAACTTAAAAGTGTCTATAAAGCCTAAACATTTACCTTAATGTATTCCTTGCATTAAGGTAAAACATGTTTAGCCATCAGTATCCCACCTCAGCCCCCTTTTATTTACCTGAGCCCTCATTTGATCCAGCGCTGTGCACATCTGCAGCTCTTCTCTCCCCTCACTGCCTTTGCTGAGGCATCAGGAATCACTGGCTCCCGCTGCTGTCAATCAAAGCCATTGACAAGGGAGCAGGGCTGAGTCCTGTTTGTGTCAATAGACGCAGACAGCAAGGCTTTGGAGCAAGCTTTTTCAAATGCCCCCATAGGAAGCAGTTTCCTATAGGAAGCCGTCAAGAGAGAAAAGAGAAAAAAAAGGCAGCCGGCAAAGTTTACCACAGCATTGCTCAGTTCAAGAGAAAAAAAAATAAAAAAAAATTATATTCAAAAAGGGATGTACTTGGGTCTTGAGGTTAGTTTAGCCCCTTAAAGACTAAGCCTTTTTCTGACACTTGTTGCTTACAAGTTAAAATCAGTATTTTTTGCTAGAAAATTACTCAGAACCCCCAAACATTATACATTTTTTAGCAGAGACCCTAGAGAATAAAATGGCGGTTGTTGCAATCTTTTATGTCACCATTTGTGCAGTGGTTTTTCAAAATAGATTTTTGTGGGAAAAAAAAGAAAAAAAAAAAAAAAAAAACTTCAATAAATTGAAAGAGGAACTGCAGTCTGCTCACATAATTCGTAATAAAAAAAACATCTTTGCTATTCTGAAACTTCCCTCCAACCACTTTGCATATTATTTTATATATACTGATCCTGTACTTGCCAAATATGCTGCAGAAATCTCCCTCCACTGAGTCTGGCTGCAATCATTAACTGTGGGCAGCTGAAGCTGCTGCATATTCACAGGAGGCACACCTCCAGTTCTGCAGCTTTCATTGGCCTTCTTATAACTCATTCCCCTTCCCTTCCTGGAAAATGCTCACTAGAGAAAGCTGTGCATGTCATATGCCTAGGCTTTTTACCAGACAAGAAACAGAAAGTGGACTGTATAAGGTATTTACTGGCAGAAAAAAAAAAAAAAAAAACTTTACTATACAAAAAGTTAAAACCACAAGGGCAGAAGATTTAATAGATGGAAACAAGAAAAATATATATACACACACAACTAAACAGTAGAGTTAACCCAATTATTTTTTTTGTATAATGTGAGATTAAGTTGCGTTGAGAATCGTGATCTGTATTCCAAGCAGAAAATAAATAAATAAAATGAATTTAATAAAAAATACATACAAAAAAAAAATTCTGCCCCCTCCCCAGAAGTACATATTCATCTTTCCTTTGAGCAAACTATTTATGTCAGAGGAAAGGAAGCCCTGTGCAAGCTTAAAGTTGCTTTAGTTGGAGATTACACAGAGCTGAAGACAGTCTCCCCAGCCCCATATGACAACACTGAGCCAATACCAAACATCAGCGCTATCCAAGAGGAAGGGCAGAGCCACACGCTTCTCTATATCTGGGAGGTACCAGGTATCTTCTTCACAATTTAAAAGTAGGAAACAACAATTACATTCCCCGATTTTAATGCAGACTAGGGGGGAGCATTACCAAGTATAGATGAAATAATCCAAGTATGGACCCAGAAAAATAAAGGCTTTTTAGGTAAATATTAACTTTCAACATCTTTCTAACAAAGTAATTCATTTATTTGTAATGAAAGAGAAAAGACAGGTAACACCTAAACACTGCTTATTTATGCAGACGATTACAGACACGTTCTTACCTGTCTGAGAAGGCAAGAGATCCGCCAAAAGAACCAGGAAGAGAACTCCTGCAGTCCTCATTGCAAGCCCCATCTTTCTGTGTTCTCTGTGTCGGCCAATGTGCACCTAAACACAAGGAAAACACATTCAGTAAACAATAGGTATATCATTTGGGTAAAGCATGTCTTTAATGGTTTTAAGATCATCACCTACGTCTTTATCAGCGATTTCTTTCGTTTTAAATATCTGATCAGACCTCAAGTATAGCACCAGAATACGGTGCATTGGTTGTCAAAAAACTTGGAGGAACCAATACTAGCTGCAGCAATTTCATGCTAGGGTCGGGAATGGATAAAGCAAAAAATACATGTTGACAAGTAGACCAAAATTTGGTATCGTACAAGATGCAGAAAGAACTACGAAACACCAGGACAAAACCTATAACTAGAGCAGGCTTTCACAACCCCCCCCTTCTCCCCACCTCTCCCCGAGCCCGCTGGGGTTTTATTTGAGCAGCGGCAGATTCATTTAATACACAATGGCACCTGTATAGTTCCAGCAGATTTACCCAGCAGAGCCATTACAGTGGGAAAGGTGGATTGTGTCCCCATCTCTCAGGTAGGCAACCGCTGACATCAACAATTTAGCTGTCCACAAGAGGAGAATTCTTTGCTTTGCCTGGGTTCCCACTGATGCGAATTTACAGCGGGTTTGATGCGTTAAGGAACACAGATTCGCAGGTCATGTAAAAAGCATAGTAGTATTTCTTGTTAAAAAAAAAAAAAAAAGCATAGTAGTGGCTTTGGTTCACATCTATGCGTTGCGAAAATTTATTTTTTATCTTCATAGACTTCAATTGAACTTGCAGTAAACTCACAGAACACCGTTCACATCTCTGCGAATTGTTCACTGTCTGTCTCCTGAAATTTGTGGTAAAAATCGTGGTAAATTCGCACCTGTCCACCTCAAAACGCAAGATAACGCAAGACAAATTCGCACCTCACAAAGGACAAAAAAAAAGTAGTAGTATGAACCTAAGCTAAATGTAAGAAGGGACTTTGAAGATTATTCCAAGGGTTTTTCTGGTATAAAAAGGTTGAGAATGGCTGAACAACTCAACATTGTATCCTGATGCAACATCTTGCCATTTTTTTGGTTCAGCCTGTGAAGTGAAGGCAGAGAATCATAAAAAAATAAAAAAAATCATTTGTTGTGCCAGCATTCATAAAAGTGTGACTTCCGTGTTGGGAACCTAAACCTCCATGGCTAAGCCCATCGGGTGGGGCGAAACATGTCAGGGGGGCGTGGCCTGGCTGGAGTAGGGCTAATGCAGTTATCACCTATTACACACTGGGCTTGTATGGTGTGCCAAGGCTGAGATTTTTCCCCTTCTTTCCCTGTGTTGGCAGCTTTTTCACTGCAGTTCTGACCAAAGACCCAGAGCTATTAACCATTGCAAATTCAGAGACAGGAAGAGGGCAGATATCCCTACACAGGAAAATTTCTACAGGAAACATCCTTCATTAAAAGTTAAGTCACTAATCTCATCATACATAAAACACAAGTTTAGTTTACACAACATTTCAGAGGGTATCGTGCGTACATAACCAATATGTATAAATGCACCATCATAATACCACCTCATAGCCTTGCTAATTGAATTAAAATTGCAAATACAGACACACAAGAAAAAACAATGCTATGTGACAAAAAAAAAAAAAAAAGGAGAAGGACGACTTCTTTAATTGGTTCTCTCAAGAAGTGGACATTCATTAAAGCGTAACTAAACCCATCGATTTACCGGTTTCATAAAACCATTACATTTCCAGCATGAAGCCCAGGTCCACACTGAGCTGCAGGAATGAAGCCGTGCAAGTTCAGCTGAGTGCGCACAATTTCACTCCTGCATGTCAGTCCTGATTTTGACCGCGATTTCAGAGACATCTGTGCAGGTTCCTGTACACAAACTACTTTTTGAAATCGGTGCTGAAGATCAAACAAATCCAAGATGGCAGCTTCCATGGCTGAAAAAAAAAAAAAATAGATAGGAGGGTTTAGCTCTATATTAAGGCCCCCTTCCCACTGAGGCGCTTTGCAGGCGCTAAAGTTCTAAAAATAGCGCCTGCAAAGCGCCTTCAAACAGCCGCTGCTGTCTATCCAGTGTAAAAGCCCGAGGGCTTTCACACTGGAGTGGTGCGCTTGCAGGACGCTGAAAAATGTCCTGCAAGACGCATCTTTGGAGCGCTGTAGGAGCGGTGTATTTACCGCTCCTAAAGCGCCCCTTCCCATTGATAACAATGGGGCAGCGCTCCAAACCCGCCTGCAAAGTGCGGCTGCAGCTGTGCTTTGCGGGCGTTTTAACCCTTTTTCGGCCGCTAGCGGGGGGGTAAAACTCACCCTGCTAGCGGATAAAAAGCACTGCTAAAACGACGGTAAAACGCAGCTAAATATAGCGCCGCTTTACCGCCAGCATGCCCAACGCCTCAGTGTGTAAGTAGCCTAAGGCCCCTTTCACACCTACACGTTTTTCAGGTGCTACAGCGCTATTAATAGCGCCTGTAAAAAGCGGGTCCTTTAACTCCAGTGTGAAAGCCGGAGGGCTTTCACACTGGAGCGGTGCGCTAGCAGGATGGTAAAAAAAGTCCTGCTAGCAGCATCTTTGGAGTGCTCGCTGCCACCCCCACCGCCCCAGTGTGAAACCAGCCTAAAGCACAGCTAAACTTATCTTATTCTCCAGTACTTCTGTGTCCCACAGCTCTCTTGCCAGTCGGCTTCCCAGTCCCAATCTTTGGCCAGGGCATGGATGTGTGGGAGTTCCCTCAGCTGCATGTGTATAGCTCAGGTGTACAGCACATACAGGCAGGCAAGGAACTTTAATCTAGAAGAGACACTTTACTGTGCATCTAAACCCTGGATGACCGACTCCTCTGCATGTGCAGGAGTGACATCATCCTGTGCTGGCCAATGAAGATGGCTGAAGACTGACACACATCAGAAAATGCCAGCGAGCATAGGACCACTGGAGCAATGGTAAGTTTAGGTTTGCTTTAACATCTACAAGAGTGAAAATAATGGTCAACTTCTATTTATTTTGTAGACCTCAACCTTTGCCATCCTTTACAGCTGAATAAGCTGCCATCTTAGCCTCTGATCTGCAGTTGCTGCACATGTGATCAGCTATGACTCCAACCATCTGATAGCTTCACAGTTCCATTGAGAGTATAAAGCCACTAACGGTTATCATTAATGGCATGCCTTGAACGTAACAGATTTGTAAAACAGTTAAATTGATGGGTTTATTTCCACTTTAAGGGGCAATTTACACTATATGCGGTGACTGATTATCGCATGGTAAAACGTCTGTCACCACAGGGAAACACAGGAATCAATTGTGTCCCATTCACACTACAATGCAGCCTAGCGCTGTGCTAAAGCTTGCTGTGGTAAAATGCAGACATACTGAACTTTATTGCAGTGCACTGGGCTGAATCACACTGCAATGTCAGGCATAGCACATCCCAACATTACAGTGAAGTGTACGTTTTGTACACTTCAAATAAAGTTTGTGCAAAAAATAAAATACATAGGGATCCATGTGATGCACTGAATTACGCACCACACTTACGCAGCTGGCAATGCAGAGTGGTAAATCGCTCATGCTGCCCTGCGATTTATCAGTTGTATCATGTGAATTTGTCCTAAAGCCTACAATTAGTTAAAAAAAAAAAAAAAAAAAAAAATGAATAAAAAATACGCACAGGGAACTTCACTTAGGCCCCTTTCACACGAGGCGGACTCCGCCTCTGTCCGCCGGCTCAGCGGGAGATCTCTCCGTTGATCTCCGCTGAGCCGGCAGATCCCTCTTTGCTCACTGAGCGGGGAGGGGCTTGTCGAGCGCCGCTGGTCTCTATGGAGAGATCGGATGAAAACGGACAGCACGTCCGTTTTCATCAGATCTCACCAGATCCGATACGGACGGATCTGGACGTAGAGACATACGTCTGCTTTTGGCGGATCGGACATGTCTCCGCTGACATCCGACGCTCCATAGACTAACAGAGCGCACGTTCAGGTCCGCTGTCAAAACTGACAGGGGGATCTGAACGGTCCAATCGTGTGAAAGGGGCCTTACTATTAATGGAACGTGTCTGACTCCTCTGCACCCCCCCCCCCCCCCCTTCTAATGCAGTGGGGACTAATAGCCCATACACATGATCCGAAAATCAGACAAAACTTTTTTGCATGCTAGTTGCACATTGAAAATTGAGAGTTTAATAATGGTACACAAATTCTCGTTCGACAGAATAAAAATTAATCGGAAGTGATGTCATGCATTTTCAGACAACAACTGTACTGATTAAACGAAAATTGTACGACCTGGTATACGAGAAAACTTTGTGTTTGTCCGATCGGATAATATTGGAAGAACTGTCGTAATCGTCTCTTGAAGGCTCTGTTTTAACGATCCAATTATTGTACGATCGATTCGAAAGCAGTATTTTTGGGGCGATTTTCAGATCGGGTGTATGGGCCAGAAGTGTTGAGGGAGCTGTCATAAGTAGCCATCAAGAGTGCGGAGTATGCCTTCCCTTTCCACCTCCTCCATTGTCATAAGTCACAGCTTCTATAAATGAAAGGTCCACCCCCTCCATTCATAAAGTCACAGCTTCTATGAATGAAAGGTCCACCTCCTCCATTACCCATGACTACCAGAGCATCTTAGGCCAGGCGCACAAATACAGTAAGCAGGTTTAGGGAATGGAATGTGTTCCTGATCTGCAGGCAAAATGCACTCCTCTTTAGCGCCCCCCACACACACACATTGGAGCACCATATGGCTGTGTGAAAAAGAATAAAGTGTTGGGGACTTTATCCCTTTTCTTGCAGGTACAGCAGCCTATTCAAATGAATGAGCTCTGGTTTCTGCACAAATGTGTCACGCAAGGCCCACACGATCCTGACCCCAGCCTTAGCGATAGCGACGGTCACATGGCATAGAGGGCATCTGTGGGATTACGGCAGTAAAAGCCCTTCTTGCTCCCCCAGACATAACATTTAACCCTCGCAGTGCAGGGGAGCCCTCTATAATGGTGTTTTTTCCCCGTTTTGCCGGAGCTCAACTTTAAAAAGAATGAATGGGAATGAGGAAAGGATGACCTGGCTCAGGGCTGGAAATGAGGAATATATCCGGGACAACCTGGAGGAAAAAATATCCTTCGGGAAGAGTAAGGAGCCAACACTGAGCACCTTCATAGAAGAGACCGATGACCTCCCCAGTCCAAAGTCACTCTACTACAGAACCGGCCCAGACTACAGAGCACCTACAACAGGGGACTCCAAAAAGGGCCACAGCTTGGGGACCACAGGTCTAGAACCAGCTCCAGGTGTGACAACCATCACCAGCACAATGCTAGGTGCCATGTGTCAGTGGGAGGCGTGTCCTGCTGCAGTCAGTCTACACAGTGCATGCACCTACAGGATGTGGAGCAGGCAGGGAAGTGATAGAAGAGCCAGGAATAGAGGAGACTGAGTAGACCCGGAATACACGGCCAGGAGCTCGGCCTTCCCTCCTCTACCTGTGTTGGGGGAATACTCTGCTATGGCCGGGGCTCAGTGTCTCCGTTATCTCACCCGTGTGTGCCGCTACAGCCGCCCTCTCCGTCCGCTCTCCGCTACAACTGCGACCACTGAGCACAGCCACTTACCTTCCCTTCTACTCCACTGCCTCGCGCACACACCGGAACGCGGCGGGAGATGATTGGCCAGCTTACCGGCAGCTGGGAACGTCATCCAAGCGCGGACCCTGGCCAATGAAACTTCAGAGAATTCCCCGGCTCTCGGCTTCCATTGGTCCACGTTTGTGGGATGCACGGATTGGTCCACGCTGCTGCGGCGTCAGCCTGCTATGAGGAGTCATACTTGCATTGCACGGAGATTGCTACAGCATAGTGGAGAGATAATGGGGCCTGGAGGGGATGTGATTACATTGTACATATAAAGTACAATCAAAATCTGTATATATAATGATTGGTTTTTCCCAGTCCCCTTCAGACCGATCCTAACTCCTGGATACAGTTTTGCAACTTTGACCTACATTAGTAAAACTGGACATGTCATCGCAACTAGTCTGTGCATCCGGGCGGATCACACCTTGTGTGTTCAGGACAAATAGGCTTCCATTTGGTGATAAATGGTAACAGATGTCTCCTGATTCTTTATTAGCAAAAATAAAAACTCCTACAATATAGTAAATTTTTTTTAAAAAATACAAATCATCTGTATATGTCTCACCATTACTATAATCTACCACCAAAGAACAGCCCTGATCTGCTGACGATCAGCGATGTCATATATGTGTATGTTGTATGTACCCGTAATACGGTCAAGAAATGTATTGTGCTTTTATCATCCTATCTAAAACACTGACACTAAATTTAAAACTACTTTTTTTTTTTTTTTAATTCTACCTAAAAAACACTTATCCTGTCTGACCATGACCTTCAATTCTAACCCTGACCTTGATCAAACCCTAATCTAGCTATTCTTTCTTTATTTTCTTATTATTTTTTACACACACTTCTTCTTTCTTTGCATTTTTCTGCTCTACCAAGGAGACCAAGATCTTTTTCTCCATTCTAGAAAAAAACACAGGGAATAGGCTGAACAGTGATTCATCATTGTGATAGCCAATCAGAGGCGATCAGGTGATCGGGAAGCAGGCCTCCCGGTTCCCGATTGTTAGTGCAAGACCTCCCCAAAGGGACACAGAGGGCATAAAAAGGCCGGTATTGGCTGTAACCCTCACTTCATATCCAAAATAACGGAAAAAAAAAAAAAAATGTTTTTTTACTTTAGTTCTACTTTAAAGCAGAGTGCCACTCAAAAGTGGAACTTCCGGTTTAAGCACTTCTCGCCCCCTAAAATGGCACATTTGGCATGCCATTTTTTTTGGGGGGGGGGGCAGGTACCTGGTTTCGACAGGTACTTCCTGTCCCATTTCCTCCTTCTGTTGCTTGGTCGCCTAGGTGACTCCTCTTCTCCCTTTCTGCAATCTTATGGACACGTCACAGGTCCCAGTAGATTGCCTGGCCACTAGGAGAGCGCAGCGCGACTCACGCAGTGCGTGCCCAGATGTGAAGGCACAAGCTATCACAGCTGGGTGCCCATGGTAGTAATGACGGCACCACAGAAAGGAGGGGGAGAGGAGCGAGGCTTTGGGCAGCCGCTGGACCGTGGGACAGGTGAGTGTAGCTGTAGAGTAGAGTGTACACTTTTTGTAGCTGCTGACTTTTAAAATACTTACAAAATAGTGGAACTCCGCTTTAACCCCTTCACACCGACAGAACACATATATGCCTCACTGGCCTCACTGGACTGGGGTTTTTTTTTTCAGTGGGGCTGCATAAATGCGTATCTGTTTTGTGCTGGGTCCCGATACTAATGATCCAGACTAAGAACTCCCAATTCCGGTCACCTGATCGCTGTTGTAGCCTCTGATTGGCTACCAAAGTGGTTAGTCACTGTGAAGCCCGCCCCTGTGTATCTCTCTGTGTGAATGGAGAGGAAAGATACAATGGGGGTTGATTTACTAAAGGCAAATCCACTTTGCACTACAAGTTCACTGCAAGTACACTTGAAAGTGCACTTGTAATTGCAGTCACTGTAGACCCGAGGGGGACATGCAAGGAAAATAAAAAACAGAATTTTAGCTTGTACATGATTGGATGATAAAATCAGCAGAGCTTCCCCTCGTTTCAGATCTTCCCCTCAGATTTACAGCGATTGCACTTCCAAGTGCACTTTCAAGTGCGCTTGCAGTTCACTTGTAGTGCAAAGTGGATTTGTCTTTAGTAAATCAACCCCATTTTATCTTGTGTTTAAAAAAATAAATGATAATAAAAAATAAAGGAAAAAAAAGCTAAAAAAAAAGGATTGATTTAGGTCAGTGCCAGGGTTAGTGTAAGGCCCCTTTCACACGGAAGGCCCGTTCAGATCCGCCTGTCAGTTTTGACGGCGGATCTGAACGGGCGCTCCATGTTACTCTATGGAGCGTCGGATGTCAGCGGAGACATGTCCGCTGACATCCGATCCGGTCCGATCCGCCAAATCCAGACGTATGGACCACACGTCCAGATCCGTCGGATCGGGTGAGATCGGGTGAGATCGGGTGAAAACGGACACACTGTCCGTTTTCATCCGATCTCTCCATAGAGATCAGCGGCGCTCGCAAGCCCCTCCCCGCTCAGTGAGCGGAGAGAGGCTTGTCATCCGCCGGCTCAGCGGAGATCAACGGACAGATCTCCCGCTGAGCCGACGGACAGAGGCGGGCTCCGTGCAAGCGGAGTCCGCCTCGTCTGAAAGGGGTCTAAGGGTCAAGGTCAGGGTCAGTATATTTTGGGCAGGATTTTTTTTTAAATTAGTATCAGAGCCAGTGTGTTTTAGGTAGGACAAAAAAAAAGCAAAATGCACACTACTGTTTCTGGGCTGTACCACGGGAACAAATAACATACACATATGTGGTATCACTGTGATCATTAGGAGCAGGAGAATTTATTTTGGGTTGTTCTTTGGTGGTAGGTTATGGTAGTAGCAAAAAATATACAACTAAATTAAAAAAAAAAAAGTTTTTTTTTTGTACTACTTTGGGCCAGTTTTTCTTTGATAAAAAAAAAATAAAAATCAAGAGATAGTCATTACCTTTTACTACCACATGCAAGCCCAATTTTTCCTGAAAAAAACAAGGTATAATCTACCTGGATGCACAAAGTAGTTGTAATGCTATGTACGGTTTTACTAACACATGTCAAAGTTGCAAAATTGTGCTTAGGCATTAATATTTGTTTTACTCTTAGGTGTGAAGGGGTTAAAGAGGAACTGCAGTTTGCTCATATAATTTGTAATAAAAACATCTTTGTCATTCTGCAGCTTCCCTCCAGCCACTTTGCATATTATTTTATATATACTGTGATTCTGTACCTGCCATATATGCTGCAGAAATCTCCCTCCACTGAGTCTGGCTGCATCTATTTTAACTATGGGCAGCTGAAGCTGCTGCCTGTTCACTTCCTGGATTTACACAGACACACAGAGGCACACTTCCAGCTCTGCAGGCCTGCAGCTCTCATTGGCCCTCTTATGACTCATCCCCCTCCCTTCCTGGCAAACTCTCAGAGTTAGAAAGAGAGAGCTGTGCATGATGTCATAGGCCTAGGCTTTTTACCAGATAAGAAACAGGAAGTGGGCCGTATAAGGTATTTACTGGCAGAAAAAAAATGTTTTACTATCCGAAGTTAAAACAACAAGGGCAGAAGATTTAATAGATGGAAAGTTGACAACATGACTGAAGATCTGCTTTAATAGAGCTCTCTTAAGCCTCGTACACAAAATCGTTTGTCGAAAGCACCGTAATAACGATCCAAAAATCGTCAGACAGTTCGTCGTAGGAATTTTTCCATCCGATTTTCGTATTGTGTGTACGGTCGGGCCTTTAGCGTTTCCTTCAGTTTGACACTTCACAAACATTTCATTATTTTTGTTGTTGCTACAATTTTTGCTAATGATTTGATCATTTGCCAAATCCTATTTGAACTGGCTACTGCAAATTGTTGCATCATTTTTTTAAACACCTGATTACTTCCCATGGATGTTTATTTATTTTATTTATTTGTTACAGGTACTTATATAGTGCCATCAATTTACACAGCACTTCACATATATATTGCACATTCACACTAGTCCTTGCCCTAGACAGAAGCCAATTAACCTACCAGCATGTGTTTGGAGATGGAATCTGGTGGTGATGAGGAAAGGAACCAGTCACACTATTTTGCTTCCTGAACATTTTTTGTGTATCTTATAGATTTTTGGCTGCTAAACCTGTGATTTAACCTATCACATACTATTTGTAGTCAGAGTCTTTAAATAGGAAATGAGATACTCCTAAGAACCAAGGCCTGAGGTGTGCCATGGCCTAGCTGGTCAGTATGCCTGAAAAGAGGGCATACCCTGAATGAAAGAATAAGAAAAAGTACTACAGTATGAGTATGTAAGAAGGCTGGGGGAAACAGGTGGGTGGGAACCCAGAAACGCAGACAACACCGTCCCTGACAGAGGAGGATTAAATAGCCCTCTCAGACTCCTCCCACAAATACAGGCTAGCCTCAGGTCAGCTTTACACTTGTAGTCAGAGTCTTCAAGTGGGAAATTCGATACTCCTAAGAACCAAGGCCTGAGGTGTGCCATGGCCTAGCTGGTCAGTATGCCTGAAAAGAGGGCAAAAAGACAATAATTAGGTGAAGAAGGGAAGGTAACAATCCATCAAGTGGAGTATCACGCGCCCAGAGGGCAACAGTATGTATCCGGTAAGTATCCGCTATGACAGGAGAAACCCACAGACTCCAGACTAAACGTCCCGTGAAATATTGGATTGAGCATGATGCCCAAGACAACCCAGACATGAGAATGAACTGCTTGTGAATGAGAGGATACGTGGGGGAAAGGGAGCAAGGGCTGGCCCAAGGAGCCCCTGCAAAATGATGGCCGAGAAGATCAAAATACTTCAAACGGACACCAGTGAAGTAGCTCAGTGAAATGCCCCCAACCCCTGGCCTACCCATACTTGGTATGGGGAAGTGAGAGGGTGAGTGCAAAAGGACAACTGGCAGGAGTGCGAAATGCTGGATACTTGATGGATGTGATGGAGTAGGCGGATAAGGCCCATGCGCTATGGCAATAAGCATTGTCAAACATGGAGAAACCATGCCAGACACAGATCATGTTAGCATTAAGAAAAAAAAAATGAGTGGGGGTCCGATAGAAACACTGACCAATGAAAACAAATATATCAAAGTAAAAGCAGCAATGTATGTGGTTTACGTCCTCCCTGTCTTGCCAGCCTCCCAGGTATGCCAAGCCCTGCTGACAATGAATGTGACCTATGTAAGCTTGAGAATGACATACGATTAAAAAGCCACAACGTTACTTCAGCATGGTACATCTCCTACTACAAGCCTCGTCAGACCCGTCACCTCATGTCTGGCCGTTGCCATGACTGCTGTGTGAAGGTCTAATGTCCTCTGTGACTGTGCTGCAGCAATGCCAATTGTGGGGAGAGAGGAGCAGGTGGGCGGGTGGCCGCCCATCCCCCCCGTGTGAGCACCGGGAGAAACGGGTGGGCGCGTGGAGCCAGATGTGCATGGGGAGAGAGGAGCTGGCGGGCGTCCAATCACCCCCCCGCGTAAACTCCCGCAGAAGCAGGCGGGCGGACCCCACGTGTAGCAAGATGTGCATGGGGAGAGAGAAGCTGGCGGGTGGCCGATCACACTCCCCCAGCGGGGCACCAGGCGGGCGGCTCCCTCGTGGAGCTGGATGTGCATGGGGAGAGGAGATGGTGGGCGGGCGGGTGGCCGATCACACTCCCCCAGCGGGGCACCAGGCGGGCGGCCCCCTCTTGAAGCCGGATCTGCCCAGGGAGAGAGGAGCTGGTAGGCGGCCGATCGCCCCACCCGGCGTAAACACCGGAAGAAGCGGGTGGCCCCCTCATGATGTCGGATGTACCCAGGGGTAACAAGGTGGGTGGGCAGGGGGTCTCCCCGGTGGAGCCCGGTGCGAGCACTGAGAGATGCACCGCCACCACTGTTGCAGCCGACTGTAGCTCTGCAAGGACCCGGAAGTGACGTGTGTCGGCCCCACCCCCTTCTGAACCCAGAAACGCCGACAACACTGTCCCTGACAGAGGAGGAGGATTAAATAGCCCTCTCAGACTCCTCCCACAAATACAGGCTAGCCTCCGGCCAGCCTTACACTCAGGGGCGTAACTAGAAATCACAGGGCCCCATAGCAAAATGTTGTATGGGCCCCCCCCCCCCCACCACCACAAAAAAAACAAAAAAAAAATGAACTAATGCCATCAAACAACAGATTACCACACTCATGAGGCACAGTACCCAGGCAACAGCTTAATTTTGAACAACAAAGTAACAAAGTGCAGGACCCCCCCTAGCAGTACAGACACCCCCCAGTGCAGACCACCCCCCTTAGTACAGACACCCCCCCAGTGCAGACCTCCCCAACATTACAGACCCCCCCCCTCAGTTCAGGACCCCCCCTAGAAGTGCAGACCCCCCTCAGTAGTACAGACACCCCCCCTAGTGCAGACACACCCCCTAATGCAGACACCCCAAGCAGTACAGACACCCCGCCCAAGTGCAGACACCCCCCCATCAGTACAGACACCCCCCACCTCAGTGCAGACCCCCCACCCAAGTGCAGACCCCCCCCATCAGTACAGACACCCCCCACCTCAGTGCAGACCCCCATCAGTACAGACACCCCCCACCTCAGTGCAGACCCCCATCAGTACAGACACCCCCGACCTCAGTGCAGACCCCCATCAGTACAGACCCCCCCCCCCGACCTCAGTGCAGACCCCCATCAGTACAGACACCCCCCGACCTCAGTGCAGACCCCCATCAGTACAGACACCCCCCGACCTCAGTGCAGACCCCCATCAGTACCACCACAATGGATTTGAAATTAAACAAACAAGATGTGTTTAACTGCAGACTTTCAGCTTTAATTTGAGGGTATTTACATCCAAATCTTGTGAACGGTGTAAGACTTACAACAGTTTGTATATGTGCCTCCCACTTTTTAAGGGACCAAAAGTAATGGGACAATTGGCTGCTCAGCTGTTCCATGGCCAGGTGTGTGTTTTTCCCTCATTAACCCATTTACAAGGAGCAGATAAAAGGTCCAGAGTTCATTTCAAGTGTGCTATTTACATTTGGAATCTGTTGCTGTCAACTCTCAATATGAGATCCAAAGAGCTGTCACTATCAGTGAAGCAAGCCATCATTAGGCTGAAAAACAAAACAAACCCATCAGAGAGATAGCAAAAACATTAGGTGTGGCCAAATCAACTGTTTGGAACATCCTTAAAAAGTAAGAACGCACCGGTGAGCTCAGCAACACCAAAAGACCCATAAGACCACGGAAAACAACTTTGGTGGATGACCGAAGAATTCTTTCCCTGGTGAAGAAAATACCCTTCACAACAGTTGGCCAGATCAAGAACACTCTCCAGGAGGTAGGTGTATGTGTGTCAAAGTCAATAATCAAGAGAAGACTTCACCAGAGTGAACACAGAGGGTTCACACCAAGATGTAAACCATTGGGGAGCCTCAAAAACAGGAAGGCCAGATTAGAGTTTGCCAAACAACATCTAAAAAAGCCTTCACAGTTCTGGAACAACATCCTATGGACAGATGAGACTAAGATCAACTTGTACCAGAGTGATGGGAAGAGAAGACTATAGAGAAGGAAAGGAACTGCTCATGATCCAAAGCATACCACCTCACTAGTGAAGCATGGTGGTGGTAGTGTCATGGCGTGGGCATGTATGGCTGCCAATGGAACTGGTTCTCTTGTATTTATTGAAGATGTGACAAAAGCAGCAGGATGAATTCTGAAGTGTTTCGGGCAATATTATCTGCTCATATTCAGCAAAATGCTTCCGAACACATCGGACGGCACTTCACAGTGAAGATGGACAATGACCCGAAGCATACTGCGAAAGCAACCAAATAGTTTTTTATGGGAAAGAAGTGGAATGTTATGCAATGGCCAAAGTCAATCACCTGACCTGAATCCGATTGAGCATGCATTTCACATGCTGAAGACAAAACTGAAGGGAAAATGCCCCAAGAACAAGCAGGAACTGAAGACAGTTGCAGTAGAGGCCTGGCAGAGCATCACCAGGGATGAAACCCAGCATCTGGTGATGTCTATGCGTTCCAGACTTCAGGCTGTAAGTGACTGTAAAGGATTTGCAACCAAGTATTAAAAAGTGAAAGTTTGATGGATGATTGTTAATCTGTCCCATTACTTTTGGTCCCTTAAAAAGTGGGAGGCACATATACAAACTGTTTTAATTCCTACACCGTTCACCTGATTAGGATGTAAATACCCTCAAATGAATGAAAGTCTGCAGTCAAAGCACATCTTGTTTGTTTCATTTCAAATCCATTGTGGTGGTGTATAGAGCCAAAAAGATTAGAATTGCGTCAATGTTCCAATATTTATGGACCTGACTGTAGGTGCAGTCAGTGATGAAAACAGTAAAAGGTTTCAGCAGGACATTACCACAATGGAAAAATGGTATCAGGGCAACGAATGGGTTATTGCTGTTGGCTGGATTCTATGGGACCTTCCCGCACCCATCTCTCCCCCCTTTACCCCTAGTACTTCTGAGTTTCCATATACTATGTTCCCTCTCTTCCTTACCTCCACTTTTTTTTTCTCCTCTTTCTTGGGTTGCTATGCTCTTTTCACTCAAATGAACTGCCATTTTGTGCACTCCCCTTTTGCCATCCACATGGTGAAATTCATAACTGTCATAAATGAGGAATACTCATGAGACTGTAACTTTTACAGCTCCCCCCCCCCCCCCATTGCACTCTTATGGATCCTCTAATAAGCAAATTTGATTTAGCTTTGAATATGTATCTTTCTTTGACACAGGTAATGGGAGTCTCGCGCCATACCATTCTTTCTTGTTGTAATACTTTAGAGGCATCTTAGTTTGTAAATCTGTTTGCTGTACTCTTCTTTAAAAAACCAATACATATTTTAATAACATACATTTGTATTAAGAAATAAATACATTAAATACATTAAAGCAGGACTTAAAAGGATAAAAAATAATGTCCTTTAACAAGGAACATACATTTAAATTAATAATTATGCTACCAAAATCAATGTGTGCTGTAAAATGCCTCCAGCATTGCTGCTGTTTCTTCTTGCTGGAAGCTGTCATTTTGCTGAAGCCCATAGCCCCTGAACAGCAGTAAATCATAATGCCTAACTAAACCTATTGATTTAATGGTTTCAAAAAACAGTTATGCCCCGTACACACGATCGGAAATTCCGCCAGCAAAAGCCCGATAAGAGCTTTTGGTCGGAAATTCCGACCGTGTGTATTCTCCATTGGACTTTTGCTGGCAGGATTCCCGCCAGCAAAAGATTGAGAGCATGTTCTCTATTTTTCAGTCGGAAAAAGATCCGATCCGAAATTCTGATTGTCTGTACAAATTCCGACGTGCAAAATTCCTACGCATGCTCAGAAACAATTTGACGCATGCTCGGAAGCATTGAACTTAATTTTCTCGGCTCGTCGTAGTGTTGTACGTCACCACGTTCTTGGCGGTCGAAAGTTCATCGAACTTTTGTGTGACCGCGTGTATGCAAGCCAAGCTTGAGAGGAATTCTGTCAGAAAAACCATCCAAGTTTTTTCCGACGGAAAATCCGATCGTGCGTACGGGGCATTACATTCCTGGAATTCCGGGATTGCTAACTGTCACGTTTGCTTGAGTCTTCAACCAAACTGTCAAACCATCAAATGACTGGTGTCAAAACTAATCACATGTGCAGCACCATGGCAGTTGCAGATCAAACCGAAGCAGCTTCCTTGGCTGTAAAGAATAGGAGGGTTTAATTCTGCTGAAAGGCTGTCAGCAGATCGGCCTCTACAAATTCGGTGGTGCCTAAAATTGCCTAAAAATGGAGTGCAACTGAGAGCAGGGTGAGCAGGGCTGCTATCAGGAGGGTACAGCCCATACACCTGTAAGGGGCCAGAGCATCTGGATGGGCCCGGCCAGATGGGAGAAGGCAGGGGCGGGTGCAGGAGAGCTTAGTGGCTGCACTGGCTTTCTGTATGAGTGCTGCTCTGTGTCATTGAGCTGACATTGGGCTCTTTGTTGCCAACTCTGGCATACAGGTGTGGGGGGGGGGGGGGTGGGCTGCGAGCGTACAGGTTTGAAGGGGGCTGCGGGAACACTACTCTTTGTGAGGCGTATATGCCTGGGGACCCTTGGAGTGATGCTACTTTGGATTCAAGTCCATATCTCCCCAAGGCACACAGACTCTGGGATACATGTTAAGGGCCTATATGACACATTTCCAGCAAGGACTGCTCCACACTGTGGGACTCATCGCAGATGCTGATGTCATCGGAAAGCCATCTGTCTGGGGCCCCTAGCCATAATGTGAATTGTACTCAGGAGCTCGGTGAAGGCAAGTGTGACCTGGAATGAAATCTCTGAATAGTAAAAGTCTGGGTGGGCAAACCCAGGTCACGCATGTGGCTAATTAAGGATCCTTTAGCCAAGAGTCAGCTGTACTTTGTTAGCAAAACCGTTGTGTGATGTTTTGGCTAAATATTTGGGGAATTGTTAATGTGGAGAGTGACCTCCTTCTCAAGTGTATAAAAGCCTGTATTCTTGTTCAAATAAACAGTTCTTATTCCGGTTTACTCTAAAACTGGTATTGCCTAGTTCTTGTCGTAACTATAGCCAGATTCACAGATCTCATGTTGTAGAGCTTAGGAAGCAATATACTGATGGAAGCACTCAAGCGGAGTGTGTGAAGCGTTTCCGTCACAACTGTAATCTTTATGCATTTCGCAGGACAAGGCCCACTTCATGTGTAGACAGCCACAATTGGTTTGTATGTGCATCTATAAAAAAACCATGTCAGTGTGGAAGTAATTTGGGTACAACTGAAGACCACATGGAAAAGTTAAAAGAGATGACATCTAAATCACCTGGATGCATTCAGCAGCCCTCTATGCTGCTGTGATTTTTTGGCTTTCTTTCAGCAATGGCTTTCTTCTTGTCGATCTTCCATAAAGGCCAGATTTTTTGGAGTGCTCGACTATTAGTTGTCTTGTGGACAGATTTTTCCAAATGAGGTGTTGATCTCTGAAGCTCCTCCAAAGTTACTATGGGCCTCTTGGCTGCTTCTCTAAAAAAATGCTGTCCTTGCCCGGCCTGTCAGTTAAGGTGGACGGCCATGTCTTGGTAGGTTTGCAGTTGTGCCATACTCTTTCAATTTTCCAATGATGGATTGAACAGTGCTCTGGGAGATGTTCAAAGCTTGGGATATTTTTTATAACCTAACCCTGCTTTAAACTTCTGCACAACTTTATCCCAGAGCTGTGCGGTGTGTTCCTTGGCCTTCATGATGCTGTTTGTTCACTAAGGTACTCTAAAAAACCCTGAGGGCTTCACAGAACAGCTGTATTTATACTGAGATTAAATTACACACAGGTAGACTCTATTTACTTATTAGGTGACTTCTGAGGGCAATTGGTTCCACTAGATTTTAGTTAGGGATATCAGAGGGGGCTTAATAGAAATGCACACCACACTTTTCAGATATTTATTTGTAAAAAATTAAAAAAACTATTCATCATTTTCCTTCCACTTCACAATTATGTGCCACTTTGTGTTGGTCTATCACATTAAAAATCCCAATAAAATAAATTTAAGTTTTTGGTTGTAACATGACAAAATGTGAAAAATTTCAAGGGGTATGAATATTTTTTTAAGGCACTGTATATTGCAGATTATCAATCCTCAGGTGTGGTGGCTGCATTAGTTTCCTTTCTTCTGTGTTTTTTTTATTTTTTAGCTTTATTCTCACCTGATGAATCTGTCCTAGGATGACAAAGTTCAAATTGACTTTATAATATCTATGGATGAGCAGCGAGGTCACCATAGTCTGCATTCCTGATTTGGACTGCAAACACCTTTGAATCTTCATAGCATGGGGAGGTGTTTTGTAGTTCAAAGGAGCTAGCTGTAAAACCATATAACATTGTTTGATATGTTAATGAAGAGCAAAGATAAACCAGACTTTAAAGCAGAGTTCTGCTGATTTTTTTTGTTTAAGTCGGCAGCTACAAATACTGCAGCTGCTGACTTTTAAAATATGGACACTTACCTGCCCAGGGAGCCCGCGATGTCGGCACCCAAAGCCGATCTGTCCTCCGGCTCTTGGGTGTAAGTAAGGGAATCAGGAAGTGAAGCCTTCCCTACTGTGCATGCACGAGTCGCTCTGCATGATTCCACTGGTCCCTGCTGTCTTCTGGGTCCTGTAGACAATTTATAGCTACACAGATAGACATTGTAGCCAACTAATAAGTAAGTAATTGCTACTAACCAGAAATCACCAGACAAAGAAAGCAGATACATTTGTATCTGCTATAGTGCTCTGCTACATAGTTGCTACATAGTTGCTAGTCCAAAGACTGGTGAGCTCAATGATATAAGCGGAAGCATTGGACAACAGTGGCATCCATATAACTGAAAGGCAACACTTTGTTTAGTTCTGGACAGAATAGAGTTTTTATTGTGGTCTGTGCTTCTGTTAAGGAGGTTCACCTCCTTAAAGAGGAAGTAAACCCTCTTAAAAAAAACGCAAGACAACCTGAGATCGAAGCCCCGGCATCGGTCCTCTTCTCCCCCTCCGACCGCTGACATGTTCTCCCGGAGTGACTCCCGGGTATCGCGGCTCCGGCGCTGTGATTTGCCAGAGCCACGATGCCGTCACGTGCATGCGCACGAGAGCGGCATAGTACAACTGAAGCATCGGCATATAGCGCCGTTGCTTCAGTTGTCGCAAGTGCGCATGTGCCGCATGACATCGGCACATGCAAATACAGGTATATCTCCTAAACCGTGCAGGTTTAGGAGATATCCTTGTTAGCTACAGGTAAGCCTTAATATAGGCTTACCTGTAAGCTAAAGTTGTAAACAAGGGTTTACTTCCTCTTTAACAGGCGATGTCTGTCTTTTAGGTAGGTGTAGGTCCGTGTAGGTTTAGGAGATATTTCTTGGATCTATGGGTAAGCCTTAATCTAGGCTTGCCTGTAGGTCAAAGTGGTCTGTAAGGGTTTACAACCACTTTAACTTGTTTACCATTATCATTGAGGGCTAGTTCACACCACATGCAGTGGGGCTGTTTGCGGGGGGGCATACAACATTTTGCTATGGGGCCCTGTGATTTCTAGTTACGCCCCTGTATGTATATATCTCAGTGTGTAAATATATGTGTGTGTATGCATGTATATAACTAAGCATATGTACAGTATATATCTGAGTGTGTGTGTATGCATGTATCTAAATGTGTGTATATCTGAGTGTATATGCATGTGTCTGAGTGTATATATGTGTGTGTGTATTAGGGTTGTCCCGATACCGATACTAGTATCGGTATCGGGACCGATACTGAGCATTTGCGCGAGTACTTGTACTCGCACAAATGCTCCCGATGCCAGATCCGATACCTGGTCAGTGGGCAGTCAGCTGGTGGACGGCGGGTGGACGGAGAGGGCGGGCGGAGTCCGCTGATAGACGAAGAGGGCGGGCGGAGTCCTCTGATAGACGAAGAGGGCGGGCGGAGTCCGCTGATAGACGAAGAGGGCGGGCGGAGTCCGCAGATAGACGAAGAGGGCGGCCGGAGTGAGCTGGTGGGCGGAGAGAGCAGGCGGAGTGAGCTGGTGGGCGGAGAGGGTGGGCGGAGTCAACTGTTGGGCGGAGAGGGCGGGCGGAGTCAGCTGGTAGGCGGAGAGGGCGGGCGGAGTCAGCTGGTAGGCGGAGAGGGCAGGCGGACTGAGAGGGTGGGCGGAGTCAGCCTGTGTAATGAGGCGTGTCTTCTGCTGCCCTGTACCTGAGACAGAGAGAGACATCAGAGAGAGACAGAGAAAGACATCAGAGAAAGAGACAACAGAGAGAGAGAGACATCAGAGAAAGAGACAACAGAGAGACATCAGAGAGAGAGAGAAATCAGAGAGAGAGAGAGAGACATCAGAGAAAGACAACAGCGAGAGAAATACATACAAGAGAGCGACCAGAGAGAGAGAGAGAGAGAGACATCAGAGAGAGAGAGACATCAGAGAGAGAGAGACATCAGAGAAAGAGAAATACATACAGGAGAGCGATCAGAGAGAGAAAGGGACATCAGAGAGAAAGGGACATCAGAGAGAGAGGGACATCAGAGAGAGAGGGACATCAGAGAGAGATTTATCAGAGAGAGAGACATCAGAGAGAGCCGTCGGCAGCTGAACATCCCGACGCCCATCTTGGTACACCCTGCACTCGGCTGTAGTAAACCAGCAGCGGACATCTTGTTACACCCAGCCCAGCTGGGTGTAACAAGATGTCTGCTGCTGCTTACTGCGGCAGGGTGTACCAAGATGGGCGTCACAGCATTTCAAAAATAAATCCTTTCCTCATGTCATTTATTGCTGTATTTCAGTGCCAGACACCTGTCAGTGCCCATAAGTGCCATCTATCAGTGCCAGCCACTTGTCGGTGCCACCTATTAGTGCCCATAAGTGCCGTCTATCAGTGCCACCTATCAGTGCCAGCCACCTATCAGATTCCATAAGTGCTGCCTATCAGTGCCCATAAGTGCCACCTATCAGTGCCACCTATCAGTCCCCATCAGTCAAACTGACACATGACATTAAAAAAAGTATCGGTATCGGCGAGTACTTGAAAAAAAGTATCGGTACTTGTACTCGGTCTTAAAAAAGTGGTATCGGGACAACCCTAGTGTGTATGTAATTGAGCATATGTATATATCTGAGTGTGTATGTATATATCTCAGTATCTGCATGCTTTTGAGTGTGTATGCATGTTATTAAAGGGGTGTTTCAGCTAAAAAAAATATTTTTTAAAAGTCAGCAGCTAAAAAAAAGTAGCTGCTGACTTTTAATAAGTACACTTACCCTCCCAGGGCACCCGAGATGTCGGCCGCCGAGGCCAACATGTCCCTCGGCTCTCCGGTCCCTGCGCCACCATCCTCACTAAGGAAAAACACTGCGCATGCGCGAGTCACGCGGCGCTTTGTGAATGGGATGTGCTGTATTAGGGAACACACAGTTCCCAGAACACAGCACGCCCCATTACCCAGAAGACAACGCGGAGGAGGACAGAAGACAGAAGATTGCCGAAGATTAGGGATGGGCCCGGTGTTCGATTTGAACCCAGGTTCGACTCGAACACCGGGCGTTCGTCCGCTCGGCGAGCCCAGAACTATTTGGGCCGTTCGCATCACATTCGTGTGATGCAAGCGGCCCGCAATGCACTGCGCCAGTCGCAGTGCATTGCTGGCTGATGATTGGCCAAGCATGCACTGTGACCCCGCATGCTTGGCCTATCACAGCGCCGGCAGCAAGGAGAGTCATAATTGGCTACAGGCAGGATGCCTGTAGCCAATTATAACTCAGGGGGTTTAGTACACGCCCCACACTATAAAAGGCCGCCGCTCTGGCGGCCTAGTGTACTGTGTTCCGGTGACTGTGTCAGTGATACAGACTGTGATACATTCTACATTGCTGATGCTGAATGCTGATAATTTTATTTTTTATTCATTCTGCTGATTGCACTGCTGCTGACAGTATCTGCAGTGCTGTGCTGTGTTATACATTCTGCTGTGCTGAGTGGTGACATTATCTGCTGAGTGCTGAGTCTAACTTTACCTGCTATGATTCTGGGGATTAGTCTAGTGTGTGCGTGCTGTTAGTACAGCATTGCAGTATCACATTACCTTTATCCTTCTGGCCTGTTGTGATCTAAGGCAGCCAGCCAGGCATTTGCAGGAGCTAGCGTGTGTGTGTGTGCTGTGTGAGTACAGCACAGCACTTACAATAATCCAACTCAGCCTCTATCTGCCGTAAGGCCCTGTTGTTGTCATTTAAGACAGCCAGGCATTTGCAGGAGCTAGAGTGTGTGTGCTGTGTGAGTACAGCACACAATAAACACCTCAGCCTCT
Source organism: Lithobates sylvaticus (assembly GCA_028564925.1). NCBI lineage: Eukaryota > Metazoa > Chordata > Amphibia > Anura > Ranidae > Lithobates > Lithobates sylvaticus. The sequence goes on along the minus strand of CM053035.1, from coordinate 113,149,420 downwards.
ATCTGCCGTAAGGCCCTGTTGTTGTCATCTAAGGCAGCCACCACCTCAGCCTCTATCTGCCGTAAGGCCCTGTTGTTGTCATCTAAGGCAGCCACCACCTCAGCCTCTATCTGCCGTAAGGCCCTGTTGTCATCTAAGGCAGCCACCACCTCAGCCTCTATCTGCCGTAAGGCCCTGTTGTTGTCATCTAAGGCAGCCACCACCTCAGCCTCTATCTGTCATAAGGCCCTGTTGTTGTCATCTAAGGCAGCCACCACCTCAGCCTCTATATGCCGTAAGGCCCTGTTGTCATCTAAGGCAGCCACCACCTCAGCATCTTTCTGCCGTAAGGCCCTGTTGTTGTCATCTAAGGCAGCCACCACCTCAGCCTCTATCTGCCGTAAGGCCCTGTTGTTGTCATCTAAGGCAGCCAGGCATTTGCAGGAGCTAGCGTGTGTGTGTGTACTGTGTGAGTAGAGTGCAGCACACAATAAACCACCTCAGCCTCTATCTGTCATAAGGCCCTGTTGAAGTCATCTAAGGCAGCCACCACCTCAGCCTCTATCTGCCGTAAGGCCCTGTTGTTGTCATCTAAGGCAGCCACCACCTCAGCCTCTATCTGCCGTAAGGCCCTGTTGTTGTCATCTAAGGCAGCCACCACCTCAGCCTCTATCTGCCGTAAGGCCCTGTTGTTGTCATCTAAGGCAGCCAGGCATTTTCAGGAGCTAGCGTGTGTGTGTGTGTGTGCTGTGTGAGTAGAGCACAGCACACAATAAACCACCTCAGCCCCTATCTGTCATAAGGCCCTGTTGTTGTCATCTAAGGCAACCACCACCTCAGCCTCTATCTGCCGTAAGGCCCTGTTGTTGTCATCTAAGGCAGCCACCACCTCAGCCTCTATCTGCCGTAAGGCCCTGTTGTTGTCATCTAAGGCAGCCACCACCTCAGCCTCTATCTGCCGTAAGGCCCTGTTGTTGTCATCTAAGGCAGCCACCACCTCAGCCTCTATCTGCCGTAAGGCCCTGTTGTTGTCATCTAAGGCAGCCACCACCTCAGCCTCTATCTGCCGTAAGGCCCTGTTGTTGTCATCTAAGGCAGCCACCACCTCAGCCTCTATCTGCCATAAGGCCCTGTTGTTGTCATCTAAGGCAGCCACCACCTCAGCCTCTATCTGCCGTAAGGCCCTGTTGTTGTCATCTAAGGCAGCCAGGCATTTGCAGGAGCTAGCGTGTGTGTGTGTGCTGTGTGAGTAGAGCGCAGCACACAATAAACCACCTCAGCCTCTATCTGTCATAAGGCCCTGTTGTTGTCATCTAAGGCAGCCACCACCTCAGCCTCTATCTGCCGTAAGGCCCTGTTGTTGTCATCTAAGGCAGCCACCACCTCAGCCTCTATCTGCCGTAAGGCCCTGTTGTTGTCATCTAAGGCAGCCAGGCATTTGCAGGAGCTAGCGTGTGTGTTTGTGCTGTGTGAGTAGAGCACAGCACACAATAAACCACCTCAGCCTCTATCTGTCATAAGGCCCTGTTGTTGTCATCTAAGGCAGCCACCAACTCAGCCTCTATCTGCCGTAAGGCCCTGTTGTTGTCATCTAAGGCAGCCATCTGCAGGAGTTAGTGTGTGTGCTGTGTGACTCCAGCACAATATACACTACCCACTACAATGCCTGGAAGACCGACAAGGAGAGGCAGACAGTCCCGAGGCAAGAACACAGGGCAAGCAGGCTCTGTGTCTAGAGACAACAGTGCTGGTCGTGGACGTGGACGTGGTGCATCATCATCAGCACGTGGCCATGGGACACGCTTGTCCTTCTTTTCGGCAGCTGGACATGTTGAGCCGCATCATGCCGAAGGCTTGGTAGAGTGGATGACCAAGCCCTCCTCATCCTCCTCATCCTCTCTCACCCAGGCTCAGGGTACTGGCAAAGCAGCTGCCAACGCGTACTCAATGGCATCATCAGGCACCCCTTCCCTAGACCCACCATGTCCTCCTGAGGAGTCCCCCGAACTGAGCACAGTGGTGGGTACATGCTCCAGGAGGATGCCCAGCGTTTTGAAGGCTCGGATGATGATACCCAGCTAGAGGAAGGCAGTAGCGTGAGCGCAGAGAGAGGGGATGCTCAAGGACAGCAATCTGGCAGTCATGTTCCACCAGCTGCAGCTTACTGCCAGGTTTGCTCCAGTGGTGAAGAGGGAGGGGATGATGAGGTCACTGACTCCACGTGGGTGCCTGAAGGGAGAGAGGAGGAGGAGGCGGCACATGTCCAACGAGGCAGGATGCCCTCCGGGGGCCAGCTTGAGGCCAGCACACCAACTGAATCACACCGCAGAGCTCCGCCTGTGCAGGGCGCTGCCTCTGCACGTTATTACAAAAGTTCTTTGGTGTGGGCCTTTTTTGAGACGAGTGCATCAGATCGCACCACTGCTATTTGCAACATATGTCTCAAGCGTATCTCGCGTGGCCAAAACATCAGCCGCTTGGGCACCACAAGCATGACCAGACATATGTCGACCTGCCACGCAGCTCGTTGGCAAGCGCACATTAAAGAACCACACCAAAGAACAAAGCGGACCTCTCCTTGCTCCTCATCAGCTGGGATCTCCAACCCCACTATACTTTCAGTCCTCTCTGAAAGCTGCACTGAGAGGAATGAAGGTGTAGAATTAGGTGTGTCACAGCCAAGTACTTGCGGGCACTCTGTTAGCAGTACAACGACGTCTGATTCTACCAGGCAAATTTCCCTGCCCCAGCTGCTGGACCGTCGAAAGAAGTTTACTCCCAGCCATCCACATGCCCAGCGGTTGAATGCTAGCTTGGCTAAATTGCTAGCACTTCAACTGCTGTCTTTTCAGTTGGTAGACTCGGCCCCCTTCCGTGAGTTTGTTCAATGTGCGGTTCCTCAGTGGCAGGTTCCCAAACGCCACTTTTTCTCACGGAAGGCGATTCCGGCTCTCTACCGGCATGTGGAAGGTAATGTCCATGCCTCGCGGGACAGGGCGGTCAGCGGTAAGGTGCATATTACCGCTGGCTCATGGTCCAGCAGGCATGGACAGGGACGTTACCTGTCTTGCACGGCCCATTGGGTCACTCTTTTGGTAGCTGGGAAGGATGCAGGACAAGGTGCAGTAGTGTTGGAGGTTGTTCCGTCACCACGCCTCCAAAATGCTACTACTGGTTGTGACAGACCTCTCTCCTCCACCCCCTCCTCTTCTTCTTTCTCCATGGCCTCTTCGAGTTCTCTGTCCTCAGAACCAGCGGTGCTCCGTAGGCGTCCAAGGGGCTACGCAAGTACGCAGGCAAAAAGATGCCATGCCGTGCTTGCGCTGGTGTGTTTGGGGGACAGGAGCCACACTGGGGCAGAGGTTCTGTCAGCTCTGCAGGGGCAGGCCGAGAGGTGGTTGACGCCACGCCAGCTTAAGCCAGGGATGGTGGTTTGTGACAATGGCACCAACCTCCTCTCTGCCCTGCGACAGGGACAGCTGACCCATGTGCCCTGTATGGCTCACAGCCTTAACCTGGTGGTGCAGCGGTTCTTAGGGAGGTACCCAGGCTTACAGGATGTCCTGAGGCAGGCCAGGAAAGTCTGTGTGCATTTCCGCCAATCATATAATGCCAGTGCTCGGCTGGCTGAGCTGCAAAAGGAGTTGAACCTGCCCAAGAACCGCCTTATATGTGACATGCCCACCAGGTGGAACTCAACGTTGGCCATGCTGCAGCGACTGCACACGCAGCAGAGGGCCATCAATGAGTACCTGTGCGCATGCATCAGTGACACTGTACCTCTTGTCCACCTGTTGGAGCATACGCTGTGTGGGATAATGGACAGGGCACTTGAGGCAGAACAGAGGCAGGAAGAGGAGGACTTCCTTGCCTCTCAAGGCCCCCTTTATCCAGACAGTGTTCCTTCTCTCCCACCCATCACATAGGAAGAGGATGAGGAGGAGGAGGAGGATTGTGTCAGCATGGAGGTGGAGCCTGGCACTCAGCATCAGCAGCAGCAGTCTTTTAGGGATGATTTACAGTCCCAACAAACCAGTGGACTTGTACGTGGCTGGGAGGAGGTGGCTGCGGATCATGCCGTCCTCAGTGACCCAGAATACTCCGGACCGAATGCCTCAGCTAACCTACGTTGCATGGCCTCCCTGATCCTGCAAAGCCTGCGGAAGGATCCTTGTATTCTTCGGATCAAGGAGAGGGACCATTACTGTCTGGCCACTCTCCTTGATCCACGGTACAAGGGTAAGGCGGACCTTATCTTGCCGCAGAGGATGAGACATCTCCGGGAGGCCTTGCAGAAAGGTCTGTGCAACGCGTTCCCAGAGACTGGGAGGTTACAAACTCCTGGTCCTGGACGACGAGTTGCTGAGGCTTCGGTCAGTAGCAGAAGGAGCGGTGGGGAAGGTGGACGTCTGACCGATGCGTTCAGACAATTTTTTAGTCTGCAGCCCCAAGGTATGATCGGTTCCAGCAACCATCGCCAGGGTCTAATATACATGGTGCAGGAATACCTAGGGGCAAGGTCAGACTTGGACACCTTTCCCACCGAAAATCCTCTGGCTTACTGGGTCTTGAGGATGGATCACTGGCCAGAGCTTGCACAGTATGCAATTGAGCTACTGGCCTGTCCTGCATCCAGCGTTCTTTCGGAACGCACATTCAGTGCTGCTGGAGGCTTTGTCACCGATCACAGGGTGCGCCTGTCCACTGACTCGGTTGATCGACTGACCTTCATAAAGATGAATCAGTCTTGGATCACCGCCAGCTACCAGGCACCTGAAGCTGATATAACTGAATAATTTATAATGTCACATCCCTCCAAGACTGCCTATGCTGATGCTGAGTGACTGTCCTGTTATGTTGACTGACTATCCTCTTCCTCCTCAATGATCCATTCCTGATGATAGCTTGGAAGAACGTTTTTGTTTCTGTGTGCCACCACCAGTGGCTAAGGCCCAATTTTTCAGCCCCTGTTTAACAGGGGAGTGTAATTACAATTTTTTATACAATGCTTTGCAACAGGTCTTACTGCTGTGCTCCGAGTACAGTATCTGTGAGGGGTTGCAGTGTTGTGGCACCAGCACCAGTGCCTATGGCCCAATTTTTCAATTACAATTTTTTAAGCAATGCTTCGCAACAGGTCTGACTGCTGTGCTCCAAGTACAGTATCTGTGAGGGGTTGCAGTGTTGTCTGTTGTGGCACCAGCACCAGTGCCTAAGGCCCAATTTTTCAGCCCCTGTTTAACAGGGGCGTGTAATTACAATTTTTTATGCAATGCTTTGCAACAGGTCTCATTGCTGTGCTCAGAGTACAGTATCTGTGAGGGGTTGCAGTGTTGTGGCACCAGCACCAGTGCCTAAGGCCCAATTTTTCAGCCCCTGTTTAAAAGGGGCGTGTAATTACAATTTTTTATGCAATGCTTTGCAACAGGTCTTATTGCTGTGCTCATAGTACAGTATCTGTGAGGGGTTGCAGTGTTGTGGCACCAGCACCAGTGCCTAAGGCCCAATTTTTCAGCCCTTGTTTAACAGGGCCATGTAATTACAATTTTTTTTATGCAATGCTTTGCAACAGGTCTGACTGCTGTGCTCCGAGTACAGTATCTGTGAGGGGTTGCAGTGTTGTGGCACCAGCACCAGTGCCTAAGGCCCAATTTTTCAGCCCCTGTTTAACAGGGGCGTGTAATTACAATTTTTTATGCAATGCTTTGCAACAGGTTTCATTGCTGTGCTCATAGTACAGTATCTGTGAGGGGTTGCAGTGTTGTCTGTTGTGGCACCAGCACCAGTGCCTAAGGCCCAATTTTTCAGCCCCTGTTTAACAGGGGCGTGTAATTACAATTTTTTATACAATGCTTTGCAACAGGTCTGACTGCTGTGCTCCGAGTACAGTATCTGTGAGGGGTTGCAGTGTTGTGGCACCAGCACCAGTGCCTAAGGCCAAATTTTTCAGCCCCTGTTTAACAGGGGCGTGTAATTACAAATCTTGATCTAATAATTCTCAGCAGGGCCCATTCCTGCGCCCACCAAGAGTAACTGTGAGGGCTTACAGTCTTGTGGCGACACCGTCCACCACCACCACCAAAGGCACAATTTTTCAGACCCTGTTTAAAAGGGGCGTGTAATTACAAATCTTGATCTAATACTTCTCAGCAGGGCCCATTCCTGCGCCCACCAAGAGTAACAGTGAGGGCTTACAGTCTTGTGGCGACACCGTCCACCACCACCACCAAAAGCCCAATTTTTCAGAGCCTGTTTAACAGGGGCCTGTAATTACAAATCTTAATCTAATAATTCTCAGCAGGGCCTATTTCTGCGCCCACCAAGAGTAATGAAAATGAAATTCCGACCACAAAATCCGTCAGATTTTTTCCGACGGATTTTGTCCGACACTGGTGTTGCATACATACGGTCAGACAAAGTTGTCGGAAAATCCGATCATTCTGAACGTGGTGACGTTCGTTGCGTACGACGGAACTACGTAGAGGCTAGTAGCCAATAGCTTTGGTATTGTAATTTGATCTGAGCATGCATGGCACTTTGTCGATACACACGATCGGAAAAAGTCCGATCGGACTTTGTTGTCGGAAAATTTGAGAGCAGGATCTCAAATTTTTTCAGACGGAAATTCTGACGGAAAAAGTCCGATGGCGCCCACACACGGTCGGATTTTCCGACAACATGGTCCGCTAGGACATTTTCCGTCGGAAATTCCGACCGTGTGTACGGGGCATAACTGTGAGGGCTTACAGTGTTGTGGCAACACCAACATCTAATGGGGCAAATTTCTGCAGAGTATATACGGTAGGCCTCTACTTTCAAACATCCAACTTAGAAATGACTCCTACTTGCAAACGGAAGGAGAAAACAGGAAGTGAGAGGAAATTTACCCCTAGGAAGGGAAATTCTATCCTGTTAGATTTAATTTGGGAAAAGGTATCTCCTCTCTACTGATGCTTTATCACCAATCCTTGTTTCAATAAAAACCACACTTTTCCAAAAACATTTGTCATTGGGACGGAAAGTGAGGTGAAATGTTCTGAACAGGTGCACAGACAGCAAAACAAATGTTACAGGGGTGAAAACCCTTCCCTATGTTCTCCAAAAAGCTTAAAAATAGATTTTTTTGGATGGAGCGACACTTAAAAATTTACCTGTTCAAAATTACAAACAGATTCTACTTAAGAACAAACCTACGTTCCCTGTCTTGTTTGCACAGGATGCCTGTGGCCAATTATAGCTCAGGGGGTTTAGTACACGCCCCACACTATATAAGGCGGCCGCACCGGCGGCCTCATGTAGTGTGTTCCAGCGTGTCAGTGACATTATCTGCTGTGATCCATTCTGCAGTGCTGCTTAGTACAGCATTGCATCACATTAAACCACCTTTACCCTTCTGGCCTGTTGTGTCATCTAAGGCAGCCATCTGCGGCTAATGAATTGCCGGTTCCCGTAACACAGAGAACAGTCATTCATTGAAAGTCATTGATAAAAAAAAGTCATTGATAAATAATTTAAAAAAAAAGCGTGGGGGTCCCCCCCAAATTCAATTACCAGGCCCTTCAGGTCTGCTATGGATATTAAGGGGAACCCCGGGCAAAAAAAAATGGCGTGGGGTCCCCCTCAAAATCCATCCCAGACCCTTGAGGTCTGGGATGGATTTTAAGGGGAACCCCGGCCAAAAAATAAATAAATGGCGTAGGGTCTCCCTCAAAATCCATACCAGACCCTTATCCGAGCACGCAACCTGACAGGCTGCAGGAAAAGAGGGCACCCCCCCTCCCTCCTGAACCGTACCAGGCCACATGCCCTCAACATTGGGAGGGTGCTTTGGGGTCCCCCCCAAAGCACCTTGTCCCCATGTTGATGAGGACAAGGGCCTCTTCCCCACAACACAACCCTGGCCATTGGTTGTGGGGGTCTGCGGGCGGGGGGCTTATCGGAATCTGGAAGCCCCCTTTAACAAGGGGACCCCCAGATCCCGGCCCCCCCTGTGTGAAATGGTAAGGGGGTACAAAAGTACCCCTACCATTTCACCAAAAAAGTGACAAAAATTTTAAAAATGACAGGAGACGGTCTTTGACAATTCCTTTATTAAAATCTTCTTTCATCTTCTTTCTTCTGGTCTTCTTCCTTCTTCCTTTCTTCATCCTTCGGTTTCTTCATCTTCTCCTTCCGGCATCTTCTTCCATCTTCTTCCATCTTCTTCTTCCTCCGATCCACTTCTTCTTGCTCTGGTCTTCTCGTCCGGCATCTTCTTCCACGGCGTCAGTGTCTCTTCTGGGCCGCTCCGCGCAATGGGAGGCTCCCGCTATGTGAGGTTTCGCTGCATCTGACAGGTCTTTTATAACGGAGGGGGGGCCACCTGGTGACCCCGCCCCCTCTGACGCACGGGGACGTCATGGGGAATTCCCTATAGCTTTCCCCATGACGTCAGAGGGGGCGGGGTCACCAGGTGGCCCCGCCCTCCGTTATAAAAGACCTGTCAGACGCAGTGAAGCCTCACACAGCGGGAGCCTCCCATTGTGCGGAGCGGCCCAAGAAGAGACGCCGACACCATGGAAGAAGATGCCGGACGAGAAGACCAGAGCAAGAAGAAGCGGATCGGAGGAAGAAGAAGATGGAAGAAGATCCCGGAAGGAGAAGATGAAGAAACCAAAGGATGAAGAAAGGAAGAAGGAAGACCAGAAGAAAGAAGATTTTAATAAAGGAATTGTCAAAGACCGTCTCCTGTCACTTTTTTGGTGAAATAGTAGGGGTACTTTTGTACCCCCTTACCATTTCACACAGGGGGGGGGCGGGATCTGGGGGTCCCCTTGTTAAAGGGGGCTTCCAGATTCTGATAAGCCCCCCGCCCGCAGACCCCCACAACCAATGGCCAGGGTTGTGGGGACGAGGCCCTTGTCCTCATCAACATGGGGACAAGGTGCTTTGGGGGGGACCCCAAAGCACCCTCCCAATGTTGAGGGCATGTGGCCTGGTACGGTTCAGGAGGGAGGGGGGGCCGCTCTCATCCCCCCTCTTTTCCTGCGGCCTGCCAGGTTGCGTGCTCGGATAAGGGTCTGGATTTTGATGGGGACCCCACGCCATTTTTTATTTTTTTTTGGCCGGGGTTCCCCTTAATATCCATAGCAGACCTGAAGGGCCTGGTAATTGAATTTGGGGGGACCCCTACGCTTTTTTTTTTTTTTTATCAATGACTTTTTTTTTATCAATGACTTTCAATGAATGACTGTTCTCTGTGTTACGGGAACCGGCAATTCATTAGCCGCGAGTGATTTTAAATAGCTTTTCTTCCTGCAAAAATGACACTTTGTGCAGGGACAGTTCTAAGCACGGGAAACATGCGCCCCTTCACAGGCATACTTTTTTTGACACCCCCCAGGTACGAAATTTAAAGGAATATTACACTTTTATTGTTTCACTTTAAGCATTATTAAAATCACTGCTCCTGAAAAAACGTCCGTTTTAAAAAAAAAAATTTGCATTGATGCATGTCCCCTGGGGCAGGACCCAGGTCCCCAAACACTTTTTATAACAATAACATGTATATTAGCCTTTAAAATTAGCACTTTTGATTTTGAACGTTCGCGTCCATTGTAATTAATAGGGTTCTAATGTTCGCACAGACTTTAGGTCCGTTCGCGGGTTCTGGTCTGAACCGAACCCGGGGGTGTTCGGCTCATCCTTACCGAAGATCACCGCGGAGTAGGAAGGAGGCAGATTAGGAAGACTGCCTAGCAACAGGGATTTCTGATAAGGTAAAAAAATATATTTTTTTTCAAATGTTTTATTTTTATTTTTTAACCACTTCACATCCGGCCGTAGCCGAATGACGGCCACAGCGCGGATGTGAAATCCCGGGAGGCCGTCATATGACGGCCTCCCCTTTCCTCGTTCCCTGTGCGCGCTCACGAGCGCGCAGCAGGGAAATTCTGTGTTGGCCGTGTCCCTCGGACACGGCCAATCACAAATCCCTGTAAACGGCCAATCACAGCGGCCGTTTACAGCGCGATCGCCCTGGCCAATGAGAGATGATCTCATATGTAAACATATGAGATCATCTCTCAGCGCCGCTCCCCCTCCTCACACAGAGATAGCGTGTGAGGAGGGGGAGATGAACGGCTGCAGCGCCGTAAGTTTAAAAAAAAAAATGAAATGCCATCTGTGCCCACTGCCACCACTGCAATCTGTCCCCAATGCCATCTGTGCCCAGTGCCATCCCCAGTGCCATCTGCCAGTGCCATCTGTGCCCAGTGCCATCCCCAGTGCCATCTGTGCCCAGTGCCATCCCCAGTGCCATCTGTGCCCAGTGCCATCCCCAGTGCCATCTGCCAGTGCCATCTGTAGTCAGTGCCATCTGCCAGTTCCATCTGTAGTCAGTGCCATCTGCCAGTGCCATCTGTAGTCAGTGCCATCTGCCAGTGCCATCTGTAGTCAGTGCCACCTGTCATCAGTGCCACCTGTCAGTGCCATCTGTCATCAGTGCCACATAGTGCCATCTGTCATCAGTGCCACATATTAGTGCCATCTGTCATCAGTTTCACGTATTAGTGCCATCTGTCATCAGTGCCACCTGTCAGTGTCACCTGTCATCAATGCCACGTATCAGTGCCATCTGTCATCAGTGTCATCAGTGTCATGTGTCATCAGTGCCACGTATTAGTGCCGTCTGTCATCAGTGCCACGTATTAGTGCCATCTCTCATCAGTGCCACATATTAGTGCCACGTGATATCAGTGCCATGTATGAGTGCCATCTCTCATCAGTGCCACATATTAGTGCCATCTGTCATCAGTGTCACGTGTCATCAGTGCCCCGTATTAGTACCATCTGTCATCAGTGCCACGTCAGTGTCAGGTGTCATTAGTGCCACGTCAGTGTCAGGTGTCATCATTGCCACGTCAGTGTCACGTGTCATTGTCCTGGTGCTCCAGGGCCTTCAAAAGTGTAATAGGTAGTCAACAATTTAGATGTGTAATTTTTGCTCCTAGAACACGTGATGGCGCTCCCTGCATGTTGGGCCTCTCTAAGTGGCCAGACTGTGTAAAAGTCCCACATATGTGGTATCGTAATAATCAGGAGGAGTAGCAGAATTTATTTTGGGGTGTCATTTGTGGTATACACATGCCATGTGAGAGAAATAACCTATTACAATGACAATTTTGTAGAAAAAAAAAAAATTCATTTTGCAAAGAATTGTGGGAAAAAATGACAACATCAAACAGCTCACCATGCCTCTTACTAAATACCTTGGAATGTCTACTTTCAAAAAAGGGGTCATTTGGGGGTATTTGCACTTTCCTGACTTGTTCGGGTCACAAGAAATGAGATAGGCCACCAGTGCTGATCAATTGTGATCAATTTTGTATAATTCGCACCACAGTTTGTAGAGTCTGTAACTTTCACAAAGACCAAATAATTTCCACTAATTTGGGTTATTTTTACCAAAGATATGTAGCAGTATAAATTGTGGGCAAAATTTATGAAGAAAAATTAATAATTTCCTAAATTGTATCACAGAAACAAAGAAAAATTAGTTTTTTTTTTCAAAATTTTCGGTCTTTTTTCATTTATAGCGCAAAAAATAAAAAACCCAGAGGTAATCAAATACCACCAAAAGAAAGCTCTATTTGTGGGAAAAAAAGGACAAAAAAATGTATTTGGGTACAGTGTTGCATGACTGAGTAATTGTCAGTCAAAGCATGAGAGCACCGAAAGCTGAAAATTGGTCTGGATGGGAGGGGGGGTTTAAGTGCCTGGTAGGCAAGTGGTTAAAGAATATTAATACTCTTTTATTTTTTTTAGGGTGGCTCTCCACTTTATCTGAACATATTTATATATCTGAGTATGTAATTTATTATCCTCCATTGATGATTCATCTCCTCCATCTGATAATTTATACAATTACTAATCATTTCCCTATATACCGCATTTATCGGCGTATAACACGCACCCCAAGTTTAGGAAGGCATTTTAAGGAAAAAAAGTTTTAGGAGGGAAGTTTAAGGAAAAAAAACCTTACATTTAAATGCCCATCAATGCAGCCTTATCAGTGTGCATCTGCAGCCTTGTCCATCATTGCAGAATGATCAGTGTCATTTGCAGCTTGCCCAGTGTCATTTGCAGCTTGCCCAGTGTCATTTGCAGCTTGCCCAGCGTCATTTTCAGCTTGCCCATCGCCGTTTGCAGCCTTGCCCAGTGTCTATTTGCAGCTTGCCAATGTCATTTGCAGCCTTGCCCAGTGTCATTTGCAGCTTGCCAGTGTCATTTACAGATTGTCCAGAGTCATTTGCAACTTGCCAGTGTCATTTACAGATTGCCCAAAGTCATTTGCAGCTTGCCAGTGTCATTTACAGATTGCCCAGAGTCATTTGCAGCTTCCCAGTGTCATTTGCAGCTTTCCCATTGTCATTTGCAGCTTGCCCAGCGTCTTTTGCAGCCTTGCCCATGTTCAAATTTCCCGCCGCTGAGACAGACCGAGCGAGCGCCGCAGAAAAATACAGAGCGCCGTCGAAAAAGGCTGAGCGCCGACGAAAAAGACTGAACCGACTGCGAGCGGAGCGGAGCCGAGTACACAGTACAGTCGGCTTGGTCTTTTTCGGCAGCGCTCTATCCAGAAACAGCAGGGAGGCAGGACTTTTTCGTCAGCGCTCTGTATTTTTTGGCAGCACTCGCTATTTTTCAGCGGCACTCGATATTTTTTGGGTCACAGACAGTGGGGATCGGCATGCGTGTTATACGCAGATAAATACGGTACATATACCTAAAAACAATTAACACAATATTCCATATATATATTATACTGAAGAGGATGAGGTGCAACCCAGTGTAGACACAAGTGCAAGCAATCAGGCCTTCCCACAGGCCATATACTGTATATGGAATATTGTGTTAATAGTTTTTAGGTTTATGTATATAGGGGAAGGATTATTAATTAAAGGTTAAATAAATAAAAATGCACATTTGTTTGCAGGTAAAAAAAATGCATTTTTTTTCTTCGAAGGAATCTGTGAGTAAATGACACAGCCTTGTGGGCGCCCACTGTCATAGGGGGGGGGGGGGTTTTGGGAGGAGAGGGGGTGGATGTAACATGTTATGCCTTAAATACGGGTGTAACATGTAACTTGTTCAGAAGCGTGAACTTAGCTTTTCATTTTAGTGGCCAGGGGGTAGTAAAACCCATGCTAGGAGGTGGCTAGAGGTAGAGAGGGGTGCGCTGGGAGATGGAATTTGGTGGGGGAAGGATTTGTGCTAGGAGGAGGAATTTGGGCTTAGTGGAAGGATTGGATGGCAAGGATTTGTGCTGGGGAGGTGGCATTTGAAGGGGAGGGCTTATGCTATGAGGGAGATTTGAGGGGGGGATTTGACCTAAGGTTGATTTTGGGCGGGTGGGAAAGTATTTGTGCTAGGAGGGGGAACTGAGAGGGGGGGGGGGGGTTGTACTAGGAGGTAGACTGTAGGGGAGCTACAGCTGCTGAATAGCATTTTCTGACAGTGTCTAGTGCTGCTGTCAGAATCAAATGGGGAGATTCCTCCATCTACAGTACTTAATTTGCTTGGATTGAGTTAATTTTTTTTTCGTTCAGCCCACTGGTTGAAGATGAACTGTGTATAGTCAGCTTAACACTAACATAAAGTGCACCTGGAAGTGCAGTCACTGTAGATCTGAGGGGGACATGCAAGGAAAATAAAAAACAGCATTCTAGCTTGCACATGATTGGATAATAAAATCAGCAAAGTTGCCCCTCATTTCAGATCTACCCCTCAGATCTACAGCGACTGCACTTCCAAGTGCACTTTCAGTGCAATTTCAAGTGCACTTTGCAATTGTAGTTTGCACTTGTAGTGCAAAGTGTATTTGCCTTTTGTAAATAACCCCCACTGTCCCTGACTATTTTAAAGCGGAGTTCCACCCACAAATGGAACTTCCGCTTTGAGCACTCCTCACCCCCTTACATGCCACATTTGGCATGTCATTTTTTTGGGGGGGAGTGGGGGCTTCATTAGGAGGGGGACTTCCTGTCCCACTTCCTCCTTCCGCCCAGGAACCGCCTAGGCAACTCCTCCTTTCGTCTAAGGCGGCCCCTCCCTCTAGGCGATCTCCTGGGACACGTGACAGGTCCCAGGAGATCGCCTATCCACTCCGGGAGTGCAGCGCGACTCGCGCATGCCTTGTGCGTGCCCGGCCGTGAAGACGAAAGCTGTCACGGCCAGGTGCCCTGAGTGGCAATGGAGGCGCCGGCGAAGAGGAGGGGGAGAGGAGCGACACCCCGTTTGGCCGCATCGCTGGACCGTGGAACAGGTAAGTGTCTGTTTATTAAAAGTCAGCAACTACACTTTTTGTAGCTGCTGACTTTGAAAAGGCCTTGAACTCCCCTTTAATGACGGTCTTCTTTAACCACTTCAGTCCCGGAAGGATTCATTCACTTCCTGACCAGGCCATTTTCTGCGATATGGCACTGCGTCGATTTAACTGACAAGTGCGCAGTCGAGCGACGCTGTACCCAAACAAAATTTATGCCCTTTCTTTCCCCACAAATAGAATTTTCTTTTAGTGGTATTTGATCACCTCTGCGGTTTTCATTTTTTGCGCTATAAACAAAAAAAAAAAGCGTCAATTTTGAAAAAAAATATTTTTTTACTTTTTGCTATAACAAATATCCCCAAAAAATTAAAAAAAAATAATTTCTTCATCAGTTTAGGCCAATATGTATTCTACATATTTTTGGTAAAATATTTGCAATAAGCGTATTTTGATTGGTTTGCTGAAAAGTTATAGCGTCTACAAAATAGGGGATGTATTTATGGCATTTTTATTATAAATTTTTTGTTACTAGTAATGGCGGTGATCAGTGATTTTTAGCGAGACTGTGACATTGCGGTGACAGATTGGACACTTTTGACACTTTTTTGGGACCATTGACAGTTATACAGTGATCAGAGCTAAAAATAGCCACTGATTACTGTATAAATGTCACTGGCAGGCAAGGGGTTAACACTAGGAGGCGATCAAGGGGTTAAGTTTTCCCTAGGGAGGTGTTGGTAACTGTGGGGGGATGGGACTGACAGGTAGAGAGTAGGGGAGTAGAGAGAGAGATCGCTGTTCCTGATCACTAGAAACAGAAGATCTCTCTCTACTCCCCGGACAGAACGGGGATCTGTCTGTTTACAATGACAGATCCCCGTTCTGGCTCTCTGAGGAGCGATTGTGAGTTGTCACGTGCACCCCCTATAGCTCTTAGTGCGGCCGACGTACACCTACAGTGATTTGCGTACCCGTGCCAACCTGCCGCAGTATAAAGACGGAGGCTAGTGGGTAAGCAGTTAAGGTAGGCTCAGAGAGTTAGCTGTCTGTTTAAAATCATATGCAATGGTGGCGTTTCATTTTTTTAAATGATAGTGCTGATGGGTATGCATATCTGTGAGACTATTTCTTGTGGCACAGCTATCAAAGCCTATTTTATGAGTTCACAAAGGTTTTATTTATTAAACCATACTCCTTTAACCACTTGCTGACCGCCGCATGTACATTTACGTCGGCAGAATGGCACTGACAGGCAAATGGGCGTACCTGTACGTGCCTTTGAATTTGCTGCCGTGCAATCGCGTGGCGCATGCGCTCCCGTCGCGAGCTTTGTGAGTCGGGTTGCGGGTCCCGTGGACTCGATCGCTGCAGGGATACCCGCGATCGTTTACGGATAGGAAGAACGGGGAGATGCTAATGTAAACAAGCATCTCCCCGTTCTGTCTAGTGACAGTGTCACTGATCGCAGCTCCCTGTGATCAGGAGCTATGATCAGTGATGTGTCACACACAGCCCCTCCCCCTGACAGTAAGAATCACTCCCCAGAACACACTTAACCCTTCCCTAGCCCCCTAGTGGTTAACCCCTTCACTGCCAGTGTCATTTTAACAGTAATCAGTGCAATTTAATCGCACAGATTGCTGTAAAAATGACAATGGTCCCAAAAATGTGTCCGCCATAATGTCGCAGTCACGATAAAAATCGCAGACCGCCGCCATTACTAGTAAAAAAAAATATTAATAAAAATGCCATAAAACTATCCCCTATTTTGCAGACGCTATAACTTTTGCACAAACCAATCAAAAAACGATTATTGCGTTTTTTTTTTTTCAAAAAATATGTAGAAGAATATGTATCAGCCTAAACTGAGGAAAAAAAATGTTTTTTTTATATATTTTTTGGGGATATTTTTTTTTTTTTTTAAAGCACAAAAAATAAAAACCGCAGAGTGTGATCACATACCACCAAAAGAAAGCTCTATTTGTGGGAAAAAAAGGGCGTCAATTTTGTTTGGGAGTCACGTCGCACAACCGCGCAATTGTCAGTTAAAGCGACGCAGTGCGGAATTGCAAAAAGTGCTCTGGTCTTTGGCCAGCAAAATGGTCCGGGGCTTATGTGGTTAAGACCATTCACTGTTCACCGCAATTGGGCCAACACCCAATGTTTGCAGTGAAGCACTGTGCGTGCCACATTACTGCTCCAGTTTGGGTGTCCGAGGTCTTGTATAGTTTTTGAGATGGGAGTGAGGGACATATCTGCAAAAGTATGCAGCATAGGACACACACCCTGCCACGCCCCCTTAAAGAAGAATTGTATAAAAAAACAAGATTGGTTAAACCCACAAGTGCTTTTTCCTGACAGACGCCATGGCAGCCTACGTATGGGTTAATCCCGCCTCTCCTACCTCATAGGACCCCACTCCCATAAATCTTTGCTCCCAGCTAGGTACCGTGTTCCTTTTTTGTCCTCCTCCTTAGGACTAAAGAGGTAGTTCTTACCTTAAGGAGTAGTGGTCCAGTCCTGGCGTTTCCCCTTGCGTTGGCGGTGAAGAGATGGCGGTATTGGAAGTCCAGTTGCCCAGCTATTAGCAGGGTGGACACGGGTGATGTTGTGGTGCCCTGAAGAGCTTACTATCCAGTCATTGACTGGCAAGCGGCAATTTGGCCATTCGTCCTCGCTATTAGCAGGAGGCCTTCCATTTGATGCCCGGTCGTGCCCGCCTGTGAACTGCGCTTGGAGGGTCAGGTCGGATCGTTCCGTCATACTGGATGGGTATCGTATGATTACATATTCCATGGCAGCCGGTGTTTATATTTGTGTGTTTGTCCCTGTTTGTCCTCAGGTATGGCGGCTGGAGCGCATTTGCATTCCAGTCCGCCGCTGTTCGTCCCTACGGCGCGTGCGCACGGCCCCGAGCCAGATCGAGGCTTGGCTCGCGCATGCGCAGTCCGGGCGGAACGGCGGTGGCCACGCATGCGCGCGGACGTCGTAAGGCGGCGCACGACGACGCTCGGAGCGCCGTGACGTCATCCAGGGCGGCAGATTTAAATAGCTGTCAGATACAGCTATGCCCTGGCTTCCAGAGGAATCTGCAGACGCTGGTTCTCTTGTTCCTATAGCGATATCTGTGGAAGGTAGGCTGAGCACCCCTTGTCTTATGCAGCAATATGTTACTTTGCTTCTGCTATTATGGGATGTTTATGTATTATGTCTTGCCTGCAGTCTCTGCTGTTTTTCCATTGCCATGGATGTGTTGTCGCCGCCTAGTGGTCAGCCCTTATGCCGCAGGTAGGACGGAATAATTTCCTCTACCTGTTTTGCATGGGTTGTCAGGGTTATTGGGGAATTATAAAATATTTTGTTTCCTGTTCTTTTCTCAGCCCTTCTAGGTCCGATCATCATCCAGTAGCACGTGAAGAGAAATCCAGGTCACAGCGTGACCAATCAAAGTCAAGATCTTCTTCTAAACATCACACGGACAGATCAAGGTCCGGCTCTAAACATGATTCCCGCCGCCATTCCGGTCGCACGGAGAAAAAAGCCTGCTGGGGGTGTAGGGCTTATGTCCCGGAGGACAGATCTCTCTGCGAAGCATGCTACTCCAGAGCTGCGAAAGAGAGAGGTGCAGGTGACCAGCAGGTGGAAGCACTGGTCAGGAAGGTTGTGCAAGAATCTCTGAGCAGGACAGAGTCAGCCAACATAACCATTCCCCCTTCAGCACCAGCCTCAACTGCGGACGCAGTCGAACTTGAAGTTCCGGGTCCCTCTCATGACTATCTCTCGTCAAATGGATCCTCAGATGAGGAGGTTGAGGTGGATGAATATGGAGCGGAATTCGACTTCTCTCAAGTCCCTCATTTGGTCAGGGCAGTGAAAGATGCGCTAAAATGGGAAGACCCAATAGAGATGCCCTCCAAACAAAAAAAGTATTTTAAACATCTGAAAAAAGAGCGCCCGAATTTCCCTTTCTTAAGTGAGCTTGGTGAAATCATATCTGATGAATGGGGGAAGGTTGAAAGAAAGAACTCTTTAATCTCCAAAGTGGCAAAAATGTACCCATTCAGGAGCGAGGAGGTGAAATATCTGGATTCAGCCCCCCTCATTGATGCGGCGCTCATGAGATTAGTGAGACATGTCACGCTTCCACTGGAGGACACAGTGTCATTCAGAGATGGTTTGGAAAGAAAGATCGACACTGATCTCAAACGGATATATATCACCGCAGGGATGGCCTGCAAACTGGCTCTAGCCCTTGCGGCTTTGTCAAAAGCCATGGAATCGTGGACAGATGACGTGGGTGCAACCCTGGGAAGTATATCCGATGACGTGGTCAGGAATTCCCCAGTGCACGAACTGAGGATGGCATCGGCTTTTCTGGGTGAGGCATCCCTGGACATTATCCGGTTGGTATCGCGTGTCATGCTATCCTCGGTCACAGCTAAA
The DNA here is from genome assembly GCA_028564925.1 of Lithobates sylvaticus. Classification (NCBI taxonomy): domain Eukaryota; kingdom Metazoa; phylum Chordata; class Amphibia; order Anura; family Ranidae; genus Lithobates; species Lithobates sylvaticus. The sequence goes on along the minus strand of CM053035.1, from coordinate 113,130,693 downwards.
CGGGCCCTGTGGTTGCGTCCATGGGTAGTGGATCCTGCCTCCAAACAGGCATGGTGCAAAATTCCCTTTGAGGGCTCTTCCCTCTTTGGGAACAAGCTGGACTCGGCCATCACACGCGCTACCGGGGGTAAGTCGGGTTTCCTACCCCAGGATCGTCGTCTCTTGAGTCAGAGAAGAGCTCAACCTAGACAGGATCAGGAACGTGCTAGAGACGCACGTCGTTACAGACCTGGCAGGGAATTCAGGAAAAACTGGCGAAGAAACCAACCTTCAGGACAGAAGTCCACAAAGGCCACACCCTCTGGGGGTCGGGACACGACTAAGTCCTTTTGATATGGAGCCTGTCCAGGTGGAGCAGGTAGGAGCACGATTACTCCGTTTCCAGCACGTCTGGGCAGCCTCGGTCCAAGATTACTGGACAGTCAAAACTATCTCTACAGGTCATACCTGGACTTTCACCAACCCACCTACACACCGCTTTATTCCCACAGTTCTACCACAGTCGGAAGAGAAAAGAGAAATTCTATTATCCTATACGGACTCCCTGATATCTCAAGGGGCCGTCATTCCGGTACCAGTGGAAGAAAAATTTCAGGGAATATATTCCCCCCTCTTCATGGTTCTCAAAAAGAACGGGTCATGGAGGCCAGTCATCGACCTAACATATTTGAACTCCTTCATCCAGAAGGAGAGGTTCAAGATGGAGACTCTCTTGACCATAAGTCAAACGATTCAGCCAGAGGGGATTGGATGGTCTCAGTAGACCTGAAGGATGCGTATTTTCATGTTCCAATCGCGAAGAATTTTCAGCAATACCTCAGGTTCGCAGTGGAGCAGAGACATCTCCAGTTCACCTGTCTTCCTTTCGGGCTGACAACATCGCCTCGAGTGTTCTCAAAAGTACTACTGGCAGTGGTAGCCCTAATCAGGGTCAAAGGTGTCCGGTTACACCACTACCTGGACGATCTACTCCTGCTCTCGCAGGACAGAGACCAGCTTCTTTTACATCGGGACCAAGTCATCTCGGTCTTGACGGAGTTCGGCTGGTTGTTGAACAGGGAGAAGAGTCAGTTGGATCCGACCCAGTCCCTGATATTCCTAGGGGCACAGTTCGACACGGTAAAGAGTACCATTTCCTTACCCATGGAGAAGATCCCAGTAATTCAAGACAGGATCCGGCTCGCCCTGGCATGTCCTCGCCTCAGGGCATCATATTGCCTCAGAGTTATCGGCACCATGGTGGCCACAGCTCCCATGGTAAAATGGGCACAGTGGAGGATGCGGCCCTTCCAAAAGGGTTTTCTTCAACAATGGATCCCAGAGTCACAAGATCACTTTGTCAGAATGACCCCGTCCATGAGGGAGTGTCTTCCATGGTGGCTTCATCAGGAGAATCTCCTCAAGTGCCACTCTATTGCACCAATCTCCTGGATCACGGTGACGACGGATGCCAGCAACAGCGGCTGGGGAGCCCTCTGTCTGTCAGAAGTAGCCCAAGGGAAATGGGACTTCCCATCTCAAGGGATAGTGTCAAATGTCTTGGAACTCCGAGCTGCCTTTCAAGCTCTTCAAGCCTTCCGTCACCTGATTTCAGGAGCTTCGATTCTGTTGAGGTTGGACAACACGACTGCGGTAGCCTACATCAAGAGACAAGGGGGCACACGCAGTCTAGACCTACTAGAAGAGGTCAGTCCGATTATGGTTTGGGCCCAGGCGAATTTGTCGAATCTAACGGCAGTTTATCTCCCCGGAGTCCAGAATGTCCAGGCGGACTTCCTCTCAAGAGTAGCATTGGACAACAACGAGTGGTCCCTCCACACAGAAGTGTTCAATTGGATTCTGTCTCTAGGAGTAACACCGGAAGTGGACCTATTTGCATCACCCTGCAATGCGAAACTCGAAAGGTATTACACGAGGAATCGTCCCCAGGCTTATGGGATAGATGCATTGATGGACCAGTGGAGATTTCTCAAGGCGTATGCCTTTCCCCCAGTCCCTGTCATTCTCCGTTTTCTATCAAGACTCCGCTGGGAAGAAGCCGAAATAATAGCGGTAATTCCATATTGGCCCAACAGGCCATGGTTTCCTCTCCTGACGCAGCTCAGTTGTCGGGACCCAGTCCCTCTTCCTCCCAGACCAGATCTCCTGCTACAGGGAGCATCGCTTCACCCATGTCCATCCCATCTCCACCTGATGGTCTGGTGGTTGAAAGGGAAAGGTTGACAGCCTTGGGGTGTCCTAACACAGCAATTGAAACCCTGATGAGTGCCAGGAGAGAGGGTACTAACAGAGTATACCAAAGAATTTGGGCAAGATTCGTGAGTTTCATCCCTACTGTTGGAGGTTCAAAATATCGGACATTCTGGGTTTCCTGCAGACAGGCCTGGAGTTGCCCTTGGCCGTTAGCTCTCTTAGAGTTCAGGTCTCTGCGATTTCTGCATTCACAGGCGTTGCTTGGGCAAAACATCCTCTCGTCAGGCAATTCTTTAAGGGTGCAACAAGACTTAGACCTCAAAGGAGGCCAAGATTCTCCAAGTGGGATCTTCCCCTCGTTTTGGACTTCTTTTCAGGAGAAGAATTTCGGCAAATGGATCAATTGACCATCAAAGATCTTTTTCTCAAGACAGTGTTCCTGGTGGCCATAGCATCTGCCAAAAGGGTATCTGAGATCAGCTCTCTGGGTTTCAAAGAACCCTTTATCACCTTTTTTCCTGATAGGGTGGTCTTGATCCCTATGTTGGGATCAAATCCCAAAGTGACGTCCGTCTTTCATGAGAATCAAGAAATAGTTCTCCCAACATTCCATTCACCTGACGATTCTAGTATCCATCCTCTAGATGTCGGAGAAATCCTAAGATTCTATTTGGAAGCAACGGCTCCCTTCCGGAAATCGGATTACCTTTTCATCTACTTCCAAGGGAAGAACAGAGGATTACGTGCTTCCTCCAGATCCATATCAGCCTGGATTGTCCAGGCTATTCAAAGGGCGTATACGGCTAAGGGTCTGGTCCCTCCAGAAGCGGTGACGGCACACTCGACTAGAAGTGTTTCAACGTCTTGGGCAGCTTCCCGTCATGTGTCTGCAGAAGTGATTTGCAAAGCAGCATCATGGTCATCGATAAATACATTTATGACACACTATTGTGTTGAGCCGGCGGCTCTTTCCTCAGTTAATTTTGGTTTGAATGTCTTATCTGTTGACAGTGCCAATTAAAACCTTTTTTCTTTAAACCAGCAATATGTCCCACCCGGGAGTGTATGGCTAGTTATTTCCCATACGTAGGCTGCCATGGAGTCTGTCAGGAAAATGGAAAATTTATATCAAATACTTACCGTAATTTTCCTTTCCTGATGGACTCCATGGCAGCAGGAGTTCCCTCCCATTGCTGGAGTAGGCTAAGTTATGGAACACGGTACCTAGCTGGGAGCAAAGATTTATGGGAGTGGGGTCCTATGAGGTAGGAGAGGCGGGATTAACCCATACGTAGGCTGCCATGGAGTCCATCAGGAAAGGAAAATTACGGTAAGTATTTGATATAAATTTTCCATTTTTTTACCACTACGATTCTTTTATATTGGCTATTGGAATATACAAATGCAGCAATTTAGAAATCAGATGAAAGGTTTAGCGCTGGAAAACACTTTTTGAAAGATAAAAAGTGCATTTTATATACAACTATAGAGATCAGACCAAAATGAGGGACATTGCTACAAATCAGGGACAGTCCCTCGAAATCAGGGACAATTGGGAGCTATGCCCCTGTATTATGCCCAGGCCATCCACAATGACCACCAACCCCATAAGTTACACAACACTCTTGCGCAGTGTTGCCAACCTACCAGATTGAAATTTACTGACACAACACCCAAAATTTCCTGGCACAGCCAAGTTTTTACTGGCATTTCCAAAAGTTACAAAATTACGGTTTTAAGTGCAAATTTTAATATTTAGGCTACAAACAAGTACAATATGCAATTAGCAATGTTATTTAAGATAGATATTAGGCCAAAAAACATATTTCTTATTTTATTTTCGATATAGTAAGTAAGTAGCTCAGGGACAGGATTCTGGAGGGCAAGAAATTAGAATAGGAAGGCACACACACACACACACATGAAGTTGACTCTTGGTCCCTTCAGTCCACTCCAGTCTAAACAACACTGTCCCACTCCCGACCTGCCCTGCTCCTATCCTGCAACCCGCACACCATGCTCTGACCGCTTTGCTTGGCTCCCTTGCACCATGACATCACATGACACGCTCGGGCATTGCCTCCACCAGAGCTGCCCGAACACACAGTAGCAGGGACTCGGATAGTCTTGGTTGGCTCTAGACTGTGCTGAACATCACAGCCATATTTTTTACTGGCAACTTTTTCCTTTTACTGGCATTTACTGACAGGAGAAAATTGCCTGTTTTTTATTGGCTGCCAGTAAAAATACTGACGGTTGGCAACACTGCTCTTGCGCTGATTTCACCTAACATATAAACAGACTGTTTGCAAAGTATTCCTTCAAAAAAAGTTTAGAAGCATTGTCCATCTCACCACCCCCTGCCCACTCCAAGGTCTTTAACAATCCTATTGTCTATATATATATATATATATATATATATATATATATATATATATATAAGGGTTGCCACCTTTTCTTTATGCCCAATCCTGGCTCACAGCATTTTCTTTTAGTATACACTATATAGACAATAGGATTGTTAAAGACCTTGGAGTGCTGTATTGTGCTTTGTGTTTACACCATAACATCCTCTCAAGCCCCCTTGTTATTTCGAGAAATGACCCCCATCGGATAGCGTCCGCCCTGTACTGCGCATGCGCCGCGCTTACACACTACGGACGACAAAGGAGACGCCGAAAGTCTCCGAACATCAACAGCAGAACATCGGCCTCCATTGAACAATCTCCGCCCACCCTGTGCAGTACAAGTGTGTGTGTGATTTCTGAGCAGTCAGACGTCACAGAAGCCTGGACCAACCCGGGACCTTCACAAACATGGACCAATAGAAACTGAGAGCCGGGGAATTCCTTGTAGTCTGATTGGTTGGATTTTGGGTAGTTTCCGTTAAGCTGGCCAATCTTCCTCACCGTCTTCCGGTGTGGCGTAAAAGGGAAGGTAAGTGGCAGTGCTGAGTGGTCGGAGTTGTAGCGGAGAGCGGACGGAGAGGGCGGCTGTAGCGGCACACACGGGTGAGATAACGGAGACACTGAGCCCCGGTCATAGCAGAGTATTCCCCCAACACAGGTAGAGGAGGGAAGGCCGAGCTCCTGGCCGTGTGTTCCGGGTCTAGTCAGTCTCTATTCATGGCTCTTCAATCACTTCCCTGCCTGCTCCACATCCTGTAGGTAGACTTTGTATATCAGTGGTAGTCTGATTATAATAGAGGCCCCTGACTCTTCCCAGGGGCCACCATAGTGCTGGGTAGAGGTGGATGTACATATCGCACGTCTTCTGTGCTTGGTTGCCAACCGCCAGTAGATTTACTGACAGATTGTAAAAAGCAACGATTTATTTTACAACTGCCAGTAAATATCAGGGCTGATAATTTCATGTTTGACTTTTTAAGTATAAATCAAGCAATTATGTTATAATATGGAAACACTGACAATACCTATGTTTATACTGTTCAAATATTCACTGTTTTCAATTTCTCAGGTTGTAAGTAAAAAAAAAGTGCTCCGCCAGTACATTTTCAATGTTTTGTCAGTAATAAATGCTGTGGGAGGTTGGCAACCCTGATTCTGTGTGGGGTTTTTTTTTTTTTTCCATGCTTGGATCACGCTTGTATGGTTTTTATTTTTTTTCTGGAACACACAAAGCGCACAGAAAACGTTTATTTTAGAACTGGACTGTAAAAGCTCATGCCTTTAATCGATGGCACCTTGAGTGCAGGTAGTCGCTGTGTGTTTTGGCAAACATGCTGTGAAAAAAATACGCCACGTTCCGCTCCAAAAGAAAAAGGTGTTGGAGCTTCTTTGGTGCCTGTAAGGTTGGTCCATTCAAGTGAATGAGTTGCCCTATGTGCATTGCACAAATTTGTAAAAAAAAGCTCAGAAAAAGCACAAGCTTCTGAAGATGCGATTAAAAAAACGCAAAGGTATGAGCCTAACGTCTGTACATTTAATTTCTGTTGTGTTTTTTTACCATGTAACACAATGCACACTGTAGTCATTCATGTCAGGAAGCACAGTAATCACCCACAGAATGAATCTCTATGGTAACACCCCCCCCCCCACCAACATTGGGGCTCAGTAGCAGTGCTGTTTAACCCCTTCTAACCCACTAAGATGGCTTTCACACCAAGCCGCCTATAGCGTCGGCGGTAAAATGCCGCTATTTTTAGCGGCGTTTTATCGTCTGATTTGGGGCACATTTCAGCTGCTAGAGGGGCGCTTTTACCCCCGATAGCGGCCGAGAGGGTTAGAACCGCCTGCAATAGCGGTGTTTTGCCAGCGGTATTACAGCCCCGCCCCATTGATTTCAATGGGGAGCAGCAGTGGAGGAGTGGTAAACACACCGCTCCTTCACCGCTCCAAAGAAGCTGCTGGCAGGACTTTACCTGACGTCCTGCCAGCGCACCGCTGCAGTGTGAAAGCCCGAGGGCTTTCACACTGCAGACAAAGGAGCAGCAGTTTGAGGGCCGATTGCAGGTGCTATTTTTAACGCTATAGCGCCTGCAAAACGCCCTCGGTGTGAAAGGGGTCTAATGGTTAGTGGCAGTGACTCCCACTGCAGTGGTGATTGGTGACACCCCCCTCCCGGGGATCAGTGCTACTGTTTAATCTCATCTTGTACTTTTTTCCCTCTTATTGGACTTTACAGGCAACCAAACCAACAAGAAACCATAATTGTTTTAAAATGTCATCTTTAATAAAATTTCATTAAAATGACGGTTTTCTTTTGAAAAGACACCAACAGCCGCATGGCTTATAAAAACATATCGCAAACCTGTATAAATTGAGGTATTGCACCCCAAATTTTCCTGAATTGTGAAGCTTTAATATTCCGCAGATTGCTTGTACATCATCCATCCAATGCGTTTCAAGATTGTTAAGCAGTCTCTTCCTCTGGGATATAGCGATGCCACTCTGAAATATCACTGCCAGATATAATAATTTTACTTGGTTCACAAAATATACCACTGCTTTCTTCATTTGTCAACAGCTTGACTCTCCACTTAGGGTAGAGGGAAGCCCCTAGGTAAGATGCCTTTAATGTGTCAGCGGCCGTAACTAAACAAAAATGGCGTCTTTGGTACGAATGATGGTTATGTCATGCATCCATGCACAGTTTGTTCAGGACACCGGGGATCACACGGGCGACGCCATGAGGCTATCCCTAATAGGGAGTCTCATGGTTTGCTGCCATTATCCCTGGGGGAGATGCAAATGGGAGAAAGATGTTGTAAGCCCCCAGAAGCAACAGTGCATGCGCACGGGAGCTGCCACTCATGGCATATAGCTGTTAGCGGCGTGCTCAGTGCGCCTGCGCGCCGCTGTCTACTGTGCATGTGCCGTAGACAGTGGTGCCTGTCTTTTTGCAAATATCTTCTAATATAAAGGTTTTTACACAAAAAAAAAAAATCTGACCATTGTAAGAGCCCCCTATCGGTGTTGGATGGTTTGTCTCAACCATCTAACTGCTACATCTGCAGGACAGCGACTTCTGAAAAACAGACAAACTGGACAGAGATCATCAGGTTAAAATAGGAGAAAGAGAGCCCTAAAAAGCTGTCCCTGTTTGACAGAAGTATATTGTTTGATCAACTTCTGTTGAATGGCAGGTCCCACTGCTAACTATTTTTTATTTTTCACGTTTTGAGTAAAGTTCCTGTTTATTGTAGTAATGTCATTGCATGCTGCTTTTATCTCCATCCTGACAGCCACGTGAGCATCAAAAAATTCCACCAGTTCCAGTCCTCTCATTGGGTCACCAAGTAACAGGCAGCAACTCTTGTGGTTCCACTAACCATGGGTGGTGACCAAGCTGACCGGACATTGTTTGTGGGCAACTTGCATCCAAAGGCTACAGAGGAGTTACTGTTTGAGCTATTTTTACAGGTCAGTAACCCATGTCTGTTATTTTCTATATTCCTTTGGTAAAGTATGTGTATATTGTACTAGACAAGTCTGATACAGATGTGTGAAAGTTCCATGAATGTGGAGGATAAGTCTGCAATTGGTGGGAGGATACTGATGGAATCAGTAGAAGCTGGTGGGGTATTTTTGTCAGGGCCTGCAATCATTTCAGGTTTTACCCTACATGTAGTAATGTGAATTCTGCGATTGGGGCATAGGTGACCTGCTGTCAAAAATGGGCAACAATGGGTTTTATATTGAGTTTTAAACTGAAACGTGTTGTGTTTTTTTTTTTTTTTCAGTTAATGCAGAGAATGCATTAAGGAAAAAACATTTGACCTTTTTTAAAGGGGTTGTAATGTCTTAAGTTTTTTTTTTTTTTTTTATTAAACGCAATACAGTATAACTACAGGCAAAACTTTTTTTTTTTCCTTGGAGTAGAGGGATTTGAACACATGCCAATTTGTATTGCAGCCTGTGTTATAGAGATTCACCCTCTCTATTTATCCTTTTCACCATTATCAGTGAAAGTAAATGAACATCTCAACATTCGGGATGTCCTCAGAAAAGTAATGGAGGGTAAATCTTCCAATGGGGACACTAGTTCTGGTGGCCTGGGGGTTCCCAATGAATTTCCTTGATTTAGAGATTTCTTGTTTGGCTAATGGGACAGGAAGTGAAGGGAAATCTCTGAAATGTGACCCGGATAGCGGAATTTTTTTATTTTTTGCCCATAGTTCTACTTTAAGATAAAAAGCCTTCTGTGGGCAGCAGCTCTCCTTGACGGCCACAGTCCCCCCCCCCCCCCCCCCCAATATTACTATAAGGGGGAATTTGGGACTTTGGGTGAGGCACATATGTGGTGTGCCTCCATCCCGGAATATGAAGTTTAAGAGAAGGGAGTTTGGGACTTTAAGTGAGGCTGTAGACATTGTGAAGGATAAATGACTGGAAATACATATTTATTAATCATAAAAAATGCATAATACATCTCAAAAGCAGAACCACATACAAAGAAAAACATTGTAGTGAATGTAATCCTAAAAATATATCCAAACGCACACTATGTGCGCATGCGATACAAGCAACAGGGGTACAACAGTGCATAACCAAGTGCCACATAGTGGTCTGCAGTGACAAGCAATGACATTGTATGAATTAATCTATGTACAGAACAACATTATGGGAAAATTTACAAAATTATAAAGCCAGAATATTTACCTGAGCCCCCTCTGTCCAGCTGGACTCTCCCTCCCGATTTGGTTGAGACACCCGATGATCTCAATCAGGAGAGAGGGCAGGGCCGAGCCACAGCTCTGTGTCTGAATGAATACACAGAGCTGCAGCTCGGCTGCCCCCATAGCAAGCTGCTTGCTGTGGGGGCACTCCACAGGAGGGAGGGGTTAGGAGCACAGAAGGACATAAGAGGTGGTTCTGGGCTGCTCTGTGCAAATCCACTGCAACAGAGCAGGTAAGTATAACATGTTTGTTATTTTTATAGGGGGAAAAAAAATTGACTTTACAATCACTTTAACCACTTCAGGCCTGGAAGGATTTACCCCTTTAATGACCAGGCCATTTTTTTGCAATATGGCACTGCATTGCTTTAACTGCCAATTGTGTGACTAACAATTTTATATAATACATCCCCCCCCCCCCCCCCTCACAAATAGAGCTTTCTTTTGGTGGTATTTGCTCACCTCTGCATTTTTTTTTTTTATTTTTTGCACTAGAAACAAAAAAAGCCGGCAATTTTGGCAGAAAAAAATATTTAAAATTTTTGCTATAATATCCATTAAAACTAATTTCTTCATCGGTTTAGGCCAATATGTATTCTTCGACACATTTTTGGTACAAAAAAATCGTAATAAGCGTATATTGATTGATTTGTGCAAAAGTTATATCTACAATATTTGGTATATATTTATGGCATTTTTATTATATAAATTCTTCTTTTTTTTTTTTTCACTAGTAATGGCCGTGATCTGCAATTTTTTTATTTTTTCGGGACTGCGGCATTGCGTCACACTTTTGACACTTTCTTTTTTGGGACCAGTGACATTGCAGCGATCATTGCTATAAAATGCACTGATTACTGTGTAAATGGCAGGGAAGGGGTTAACACTAGGGGCAATCGGAGAGTTAAGTGTGTCCTAGGGAGGTGCTTTCTAACTGTGGAGGGGAGTGGACTCACTGGGAGTACAGAGATCGCTGTTACTAATCACTAGGAACAGAGCTCTCTACTCACCTGTCAGAATGGGGATCCGCCTTGTTTACATAGGCAGATCCCAGTCCTGCCTCTCTGTGGAGTGGACATTGTGGCTTCCGGCACCCACTGTATCTATCACACAAAGCGCTGTAAAGATATGGCGATTCCTGCAATAGAGCCACCCTGCTGCAATATATCTGCGGCGGGGGGTTGAGTAGTTAAGCCCTGGTTCACACCAGTGCGGCTTTGAAATGGAGAATTGGGGTGGGACTTTAAATTAAAGTGTGTGTGTGTGTGTGTGTAAATATAAATATAATTTATTTATTTCTCTATCCCCTCCCCAAATTGCACAAGGATAAAAATTCCAATGATGGTATATTCCTATATAATTCATATATACATATTACAAAAAGATACCTGTATTCCAAGGACCTCCTAGTCCCTGTCAAAATTGAATAAAAACTTGAATGACATGATTGCATACAATAATAAAAAGTCAGTTGGCACATTAAACATATATGAGATGGGTCCATATAGAAGTCTATTGGTGAGTGTTGAACACGGCATCTGTCAGCTCAAAGCAGCATTTTGTGGCGTTAAGCCGCTCTTCAGGAGCAAGCACATGCTACATGTCTGCACTAAAGTGCATGCATGTCTCAATGATCTAACATATTCAAGAGAACTGTGGGGATAGGGTGTCGGAACCCTCCTATGTGTACTTTACCAACTTAGCTATGTGCTGTTGGGGTGCTACTGAGACCCGGGAGCCCACCAGGGACATAATTTTCCGGGAACTGTGGCAATGTGCACCGCATCATGAAACCCACACAGAGCAACCTCCAGGATGGATATACATCCACAAAGTGATCCTCCTGTATAAACCAGATTGGGGCCAAACCAACTGTGAGGGAATTTTTGTGAGAATAGTTATGCAACTGTTTTAGTACATGTAGATGTGTAATATGCCCCAATATTCAGTTGGAGTGGAATGAAGTGCAATTGCCTGGAACTGACATGTGAAATGGACAAGGAAAAAGAGAAGGGAAGTGTGCCCGAGTGGAGCATTGTAAACCAAAAGTAGGATGAGTAAAACTAATGGTGGATAGTGTAAACTGGGATAACTACCTGATACAGAAAAGTGAGCGTGATAATAGCAAGCAGTGCATAGGGAAAACCAGCAGAAGGAATGAGCCACCTGGAGATGACGCCTATATAGGCACAGCAACAGAGCATCTACCAAAGCCATGCAAGCTTACAATCGGAGGGAGGCGCCATCACAGAGGAACGATCGCAGGTGGCCAGCACCTTGCTCGGGCACGAGCCCGCTGTATCTATTACACAAAGCGGCATACCCGTGCAATAGAGCCGACCTGCCGCAGTATCTGTGGCAGGTTAAACCTCGGTTCACACCAGTGCGGCTTTGAAATCTCGTTACTTCTGTGCGATTTCAAAGCTGCAGATTGGTGTAATTTCATTGCGACTTCACTTAACAGAAGTCATTGTAAGTCGCAATGAAATTGCAGAAAAGTGCAGGAACTTTTTTCAAATTAGCTGTGACCTTGGTCACAACATTTGAACGCTTGCGTTGACAAAAATAGGGTGTGACTTGTCATGCAGGTTTTAAATTGTCATGGCAAATCGCATATTTATGTGAACGAAGGCTTGCAACCACTTTTCATGTTTAAATGTTTTTTTCTTTTCCGATTTGCATTGTAAACGGCACTGTAAAGCAATCTTTTTTTACTATTCTCTAGCTTCTAGAGGTTCAGGAGCTCACCCAGGACAATACAAAGAGCCAGAAAAGTACAATAAGAAACAATTTGATTAAAAATACATTTTACAGGGTAATTGGGTAGTGGATATTAATGGATTGTTTTTTGGAGAGCAAGGATATTTGTCATTTTAACTTCCTGTTAATTTTTAAGTGGTTGGAAAATTCGAAGAGGCATTTGACGTCTTCAATTGTTTGAGCTGAACCTTTTTACAGCAGGTTATTGTGGAATGATTGCCTAAAGAAACATTCTCTAATTTTTGTAAATGATCACAGGAGTGATGATTAATGTTTCTAAAACAATTTGTGCAAATTAACTTTTAACTTTACCAACAAAGATTGTCATGTCTGACACACTCATTCCTATGGCTGGCCTGAGGAACCATGTTCTTTACCCATCACTACATGTGTACTGCAATAATCCTTCCAAGTTGTTCAGACTTGGATCGTGGTCAGTCTTTTTAAAGACCACCTACATGCGATCTGTTAAGTTGTGTTCTGTATTGCTGTTTTTTGTTAAGCGCAGAGCATCAGTAAAGTAATAGGACCGTCCTTTGTTTTTTGAGTGCCTTATGCTGCTTGTGGCTGACAATGGATTGCTAGTGCACTTAAGAGGGCAGGTGGCCTTTTAAAGTCCTTTTTCTAAAGGAACGTTTTTATTTATTTTATTTGAGGCTAAAAAGCCTTCTGTGTCCAGCATCCCCCACCCCAATACTTACCTGAGCCCTATCTCGACCCATCGATGTTGCGAGAGTCTTTGGCTGTCAGGGCCTCTGCCTCGCCATTGGTTGACAGTGGGTGCTAAAGGCTCCTGCTGCTGTCAATCAAAGCCAACGAGGGGGGAGGGGGTGGCGCAGAGCCACGGCTCCGTGTCTGAACGGACTTGCAGAGCTTTGGCTTGGGTGCACCCATAGCAAGATGCTTGCTGTGGGGGTACTCTGCAGAAGGTAGAGGCCAGGTTCTTGTGAGGGACTCTTAAGAGGAGGAACTGGGCTGCTCGGTGCAGTGGTTTTACACAGAGCAGCCAAGTATGAGGTTTTTTTTTTTTTTTTTAAAACTGTAATATCACTTAAAATTAAAAGGTGTATGTATGTGCGAATTGGACAGTGTAGAACACAGAGGGATTGCTGTGACCAATCGCAGCATCACAAAATGTAAATCCTAAATGTCTGAAGAACATGTACTATGTCATCTAGTACCAGTGTGAGCAAGCTCCAGTGTCTTATTCACCAGCCATACCATTTGGAATCTAGTACCAATGTCCTGATCACCAGGCAGAACCACTATCCTGAGTACCAGTGTCATTAGATGATGATGTCCACTTCCTCCCATTCATAGAGTGCTTTTCATTGATGGAAGATATGGTAAAGCTTTTATCAGTATAGGAGGGGGCATAAAGGGCATGCATAGTAAGCACTCTTGATGAGTGCTTACTACAGGTCCAGTGGTAACAGCACCAACACATTACCTCTGTGGGTGAATGGGGTGGTAGAGTTAGAGGACAGAAGCCAACAGCACAAGGGACATTTCTCATTAGATGCGAGTACCATCCCTTGTGTTTAAAAAAAAAAAAAAAAAAAGCCCATCTTTCAGTCTAAATCTTTATTATTATTTTTTTTTTTTTTTTTTTTTTTAGCAAAGAATTGGAGCAAAATATGTTTTGGCCAAATATATGAAGAAAGATTTGCCATGCTTTGCAATGGAGAATAGGGGAAAACTGTTTTTTGGTCTATTTCTTTTATATAGCAAATATACCAGTGGTGATTTGCATACCACCAAAAAGCCCTCTTTCATAAAATGATCTAAAATGAATTTGCGTTTCAGTGCTGAAAACTTGAAAATGGCCTGAACAGGTACTGTGTTCAACATGCCAACCCTCAGGTAGTTAACAAAGTCTTACCTTTTTTTGATTAACTTAATTTATTTTTTTTTTTTTTTTAATGCAGGCTGGCCCAACAGTTAATGTAAAAATTCCAAAGGACAAGGATGGCAAGACAAAACTGTTTGCTTTTGTGAATTTTAAACATGAGGAATCTGTTCCTTATGGAATGAGTCTATTAAATGGAATCAAGCTTTTTGGAAGACCACTCAAACTTCAGTACAGATCAGGTAACTGATCATTTTCAAATGATCTCGAACACTGCAATGGCTGCAGTTTCTGTGAACTGAGGAATTTCATTTTAACTTGTAGTATACACTGCCATTGAACACATTCACTGTCCATTTTTTTCCCCCTGGAATTGGTGTCAGTTTCTGTGATAAATACTGCATTGCTATGTGGCTTGAGAATCAAGCTGTCCCTATTGCATACTGTGAGAAGCACTAATGTTGAATCTGACCAGGACTTTGAGATGATTACTGCTGCTAGTGAGAAGAGCAAATGATCTGCTTGTGTATGGGGGTTTTGGGTATTGCCCTTTTAGTTAGTTGTGGAAAAGGGTGTTGGTGCAGAGTGGTTGGATGAGATGATGTGGAAGGCAGCATATGTATAGTAAAATTGTCGCATTTGTTTGCATTTTTTACTTTTTTATGTTTGAATTTTGTTTCTAGGAAGCACTCATGTTTCTCAAGATACAAATTATGGAGCTCAGTCACCACAAGGAAATGCTGCTGGAAATGGTCAAGCATCAAATGGTAGCAGGTACAAAATCTTGAATTAATTTATTGTAAGGAAAAAGCATAGCCTGTTCTCAGTGGGCACATATTTTCGGTTTTGCATTATAGTCAAATATTTTTTACTTTGTTTACCTTGTTATCCTGTATTTTTGTTCTACCAATAAAGACACTGTCACCATACTGGGGTTTAACTTGTGACTGTTAGCAGGGGGGTGGAGAGGATCCCTCTCTAGTGGTCTGATCAGGAATCGGAGGTGCGGAGGCTGGTCCATTCATAACATGTTACACCAATTCTCAGGGTGTAACATGTTGTTAAAGGTGAACCTATCCTTTCATTTAGAGCGGTTGAGGCTGTGTGCAGCCAAAGGGCTCCACGTGAATCTATTTTAATCCCAACACAGTTGTCCCACTTCAGCACAGTTATTTGGGCCAGGCATGACGAACTTTGCAGCCATTGGTAAATTTTTGTAAATTTAAATTCAGTAAAGTCTAGAGTTTGTTTTATTTATTTTTTTTTTCCTTCCAGTTGGCTTCACTCTCATAACAACTTTGCTGAATGTCAAGTACAACTAAAGGCTCCTGTATGACAGTCTAAATAAGTACTGTATCAGTTAATGTATGATGCTCAAAAGGGAAACCAAAAACATCCCTTTACTGAGCCAAAGCCTCTTTTTTGTTTATCACATGCTGTCCCTCCTAGACACTGCAGGTTATAGAGGGAGGGATTTCCCAACTGAGACAGTGCTGTCAATCCAGAAGGCAGTGGACAGGGCTATGTGTGGCTAGGTTCTTCTTGCCAGTCTATCAGCATTGACTGCTTATTCAGACCTGTAAAGTGGGACTTTGCAAAGGGCTAAGAAAATTTAAGTGCAGATGCAGTTGAATAAAGTGCTGCAGCACATTTGCTTTAACGAGAGGCCATAGTTTTACTTTCAAGAAACACTTTATGGACCCTTTCTTTAGGTAAAATGTAAACGTGGTTGGTTACATGAAAAAGAGGTAAATGAGAGCGAAGAGTTTGATAAGGGAAAATCTAATTAGGAGACTGTTGGGAAATGAGAAGAGCACATTACTGCTGCTTTGTGCAGAGAGATGTTGGGGTAGTAGGTGTTTGTTTTTGGAGCAAATATTTTTTAATGAACAGTCAATTACATTTTATTTATTTTTTTTTTTTGAAACATTGGCTTTTTGTATAGCCAAGAGTTCTGGTATTATAAGTGTGTACATTTACTAAATCATGTGTTATCCCAACTAACATGCAATTTATTTTTAGTTATCCCAGACAGGGTGCTAATGAGGACTTGATGAAATACGGCGATTTCTCACCCGCTGCAAACTACCAGAGGTCCTTCTCTTCTCCTCCAGATAATCTACAGAGACAAGCAATGGTAAAGCTGCCCTTTTTCAGCAGTTTCTCTTTCCCATTGAGGCTAATGCCCTAAAGTGTTTTTGCACCTAAGATTCTGCATTTAGTAGCAAGTTCTCCTCTATTCCTTTAGCTCTAATGGCCAATCAGATTGTAATAAGATTTATGTGCAATGCCCTGATCATCCCTTCCTTGTGCCTCTTTCCACCAACCCCATGCTGCTTTCCGTCCAAGGAACCTGGCTCTGGCCTTGCCTGTCCCCCGAGATCTTGCACTCTCCTGCAAGTTGCTTGGAGGTGGAGGGGCTGTGGGAGACTGGATCTGCTCTTGAACCCCACCGCTGTTATGCTCTGAAGTCTGGCCACTTTGCATGGTCACATTACAGAGCTTGGAAGCACTCAGATTTAGAAACATGTCTCCAACTGCTATGCTCCCTTACTGGACAGACTACCCCTTCCCCCCCTACTGATATTGCTGCCAACTTGACTGGATTATTTATAGGAGCTCACGCTGCCCACATAGCTGGATATGCAGCCCAAAGTTATACATATTGTCAACAGCATTGCTGCAGTAATATTCATTTTTGATGGGGTACACTGTATATTCAGAGAGCAGGCAAACTGAGGAGGAAACAACCGCAGCAGAGAAGTTTTTAGACAGCTGGCCATCCCCTCTGTCTAAATCTTTGGCAGAGCTTCTTTCAGAATCCAGACTCGCCAGCATCTGTGGCTGTTGCTTAGTGCACCCTACCCCCTGCTATATCCCCTATCGACCACCTGCCCTCTCGTCACATCAGCTATCCCAATTATAACCCAGCCTATCACTACGTACTCAAACACCACAGTTCACCTCTCAGTACCCACACCTCCCTATCTCGCCGCCCCCAAATCGCTTAACCCTGCCCTCTTACTTTGTCAGTCAACCCCCCCCCTCCAACCTTCTGCACAGCACTTGCAACCTCCCTTCTCTTACCACCCACTGATCCTGCACTCTCCTTTCTCTCAGCAACCGTGGTGTTGCACCCCTACTTTCAGAATCCACTATACCTGAAGCCCTGTTCATCTCAACACCTACAACCCCCCACCACCCTTTTCCCCCTTCTCCCACCAGCCACCACGCAGCATCTGCCTTCTCTTGGCACCCACCATGCCTGCAGCTTTGTTATTTTATACTGGGCTTTCAGACTCTCTTATCTCGGCATCTACCACACCTGCAGCCCTCTTTCATCACTCATTGTGCCTGCAATTTCCCTTCCGTCCACCCCCCTCCAATCTCTCACCCAGTGTTTGCATGCACACACCCCATACACTTCCATCATCTAACCTTCAAACTGTCGCCACCACCATCTAACAAAATCCAGCTTTGTATTCCCCCCCCCCCCCCCCACACAACACTACACCAGCACACCCCCTGTTCTTGGCACTGTTGCTAAACCTTCCTTGGACCGCTGCGCCTGTGCAAGATTCTCACCTCCCTTCATCTTTGCCCATGGCACCCCCTGCCCCTTACCAGTGCACTGCGTCTCTATGCCTTTACCCAGTCTTCCTTTCATTATCCCCCCCTCTTACCACAGTGCCTTCACTCCTCCCTTCACTAATGCATCTTCTCTACTACCACCTCACCTGTAGAACAATCTCACCTCATGCTTGCACAAAGTGCCCCCCCCCACCTTCTCACCACTGCAGCTGCATCCACCTTCACCACGCTGGCCTTTTTTCCCATCATACTGAAACCACCCTTACTTTAAACGGAATGGGCATACTTTTTCTGCTAGCATTAATAATAAATGCAGACATTCACTATGATGATTTATATACCCATCTATAAATCTGCAATGTGACAAACTTGTTTGTACTGCTATTTCTGTCACTGGAGCGGTGGATAGATGACCTCAGAATCTCCACTTTAACCAATCAAAGGAAACCTGATGCGCATGTTAGTAAAGGTAATTTGTTTGGACCAGCTTGGTCCAGACAAACTATTTTAAAGTGACAAAAAAAGCTAAAGTTTTAACTGACTGGTAGTATTGCTCAAAGCCATTTAAAGTTACACATTCATGTAGACATTTAATTGGCAATGTTGGCATTCTTGATTTTCATCCTAGTGGACACTTATAAAAAAGTGGTGGAAAATTCTCTAATGGGGACACCTAGAGCAAAGCCCAGTAGATTCTGGTTCAAAGTAACATTGTTTTAAATATTTTATTTATTTTATTTTTTCTTCAAGATGAACAACTTTTATAAGCAGGATTCTAGCTGGCAAAGTAGCCCGAACAGTAGCCATTCTACTCCACAGCGATATGATTCTCCCACTGGACACTCACGAGGCTCAAGAAACCATTCTTATGAAAATTACAACAGAGATGTGCATAGCAGAGTGGGTCAGGAAGACCCTCATTATCGAAGCCATGGTCAGGAAGACCCTCATTATCGAAGCCATGGTCAGGAGGAGCACCATTATCGAAGCCGGGGTCAGGAGAGGTTAAGTCCATATCCAAGGAAAGATTCCAGATGGGGTCCACCTCACCATTGAACTGTCTCTGTATCCCATTCTTCCCTTCATACAGTATATGAAAAGATCGTAGTACTAATTTGTATCTTCAAACAAACCAGTAATATTGTGGGCTAGCAAAATATTTATTTAGCCTAGGTGGATAGTTTTAAGCTTACTTTGTTTTATTATTTTAAAAAAAAATTATTGTGGGGTTTTTTTTATTTTTTTATTATTGAAGCAAAATGACAAGCACATCAGTTATATGACTTCCTATAAAATATTGGTTTTACTAAACCGCTTAGTGTAAATTCTGAGACCAACAAATGTAGCTGATTTGCGAAGATTAGAAAACCCAATCCTTGTCGGAGGAAGTGCCAGCATCTTTAAGTGTGTGGGTTTTTTTTTTTTTAACTTGTATATTACAGCTTTTAAGCAGTTTCATGCAGTTGGAGAATTTACTCTCCCCCCTCCAAACTTTTATAGGAAGGTACATGTATTACCATTGGTGTTAAGTTGGGTACACACTTTCATTTATTTTTTTTTTCCCTCGCCCAGTGGGTTGAATGGAAGGGGGGGTAGACAAATCTCTGCATCAACAGGAGGGATGTTGATGCAAGGAATCTCTCCTGATAAGATATTGTATTCTGACATGGGTCCTCCTCCACCAGCATACACCGATGTTCATATACAACCATTGGCTGTAAGCCCTGATCAAATCCAGGTTTTCCAATATGTCTGTTAGACAGCTGTACACAGACCAAAAATCATCTGGTTCAGCAGGGACCAGGTTACAGCTGCCGGATTTAAATTACATTTAACAACTTCTTTTGTATCCTGCAGAAAAGACAACCACAATCCCACTTATTACTAACAGCTATAGCATCATTCTGCACATTGCGTCATTGTAATTTATTAGGGACAATCTGCTTGGTAGAAAGCACCACATGATGTTGGATGGGTATAACTGTTTTTATGTGATACTCTTTATAATCTGTGAGTAATATTTCTTTTAAAATTGTGGTTTTGTTTTATCACAATGTTTTTATAAATTTTTAAACTTGTAAAAAGAGGTTAAATACTTTAAAATGTAAAAAAAAGTCACATTTTGAATAGCATGTCCACCGGATGTTTAAATGGCAGAATATATTATTGTGCGTTTTTGCATTACAGTGACTTCAAATTTTTAAAAAGTTGTGTGTTTTTGTGTTTATTTTGAGTCTATTATAATTTTCAGCTGCTAAAAGGATCTCTGCACTCAATATTCATTTTTTACTATCTGCCAGCTTATGAAGCTGTAGGTCAAAGTTGCTTTCCTATCTGCTGTTGCCTGTTTTCAGCAGAAGGAGAATAAGACTCTTAAGTGGTTCTAAACTTGAAACTTTTTTTATATTTTTTTACTTAACTACTGGCCATCCAGGCAAATTCTGACATTTCTCTCCTACATGTAAAATTAATAATTTTTTTATTTTTTTTCGCTAGAAAATTTCATAGAACAGTGGAGGACCTTGGCACCCCCAGATGTTTTGGAACTAAATTTTCCATGATGCTCATGCACTTTGCAGTGTAGTGGAGCATCATGGGAAATGTAGTTCCAAAACATCTGGGGTGCCAAAGTTCGCCATCACTGACATAGAACCTTTGCTATTAAAAAAAAAAAAAAAAAAAAAAAAAAAAAAAAAAAAGACCATAGAGAATACAATGGAGGTTGTTGCAACTTTTTATATCGCACAATATTTACACAGCAATTTTTCGTGTGTGTGTGTGTGTGTGTGTGTGTGTGTGTGTGTGTGTGTGTAAAAAATAAAAAATAAAAATAAAAAAAACAGTTAGCCCAATTTATTTTACATAATGTGAAAGATGAAATTGGAGTAAATGGATACCTAGGGCTTGAATTCTTGCTTGAATGTGCGTGGTTTGAACAGCGTTTTTCATATGTGGGTGGGACTTATGTATGCGTTCCTATGTGAGCTTTTCTTTTAACTTTTTGTTTTTAGTTTGACACTTCAAAAAAAAATCTAAATTTTTTTTTTTTTTTTTTTTGATTCCTATTACAGGGAATGTAACCTTCCCTTGTAATAAAAAAATATGGCATGTGGTCCTCTTTACAGTGAGATATGCGGTCAATAGGACCCCCACATCTCACCTCCTAGGCTGGTCGAAATCCCCAAAAAAATAAACAAACAATCTCTGCTTCTCAGCCAAGGCGGCATCATTTGTTTGAATGCAGAGGCTGGGCGTGACATCATAACATCACACCCAGCCTCCGAACAATCATAGACGGAAATCTCTATGATAAACATCTGGGGCTGGCGGATCTGTTCTCTGACTCACCAATGGAAGCTGTGAGTCTGTAGAAGCACTGGAGGGTGGCGAGAGGCTTGCCGCCTATGAGAACGATCAAGAGGCAGAACAGCCGCTATGCTTGTTCTTATGGTGTAGGGCAGGGGTAGTGAATTAAAATTCAAGGAGGGTCTGGTCACTAAAAAAATTTCCGGTCCGAATCACAAGTTTGTGCCATGAAAGATTGTATGCGTCTTACTTTTTTGGTGCAAGCCGTACTCTCTAATGCATTTCTTACTGTTTCCTGCGCACACTCTGGTAATACTCTGTAAATGTCCCCAATAGTGTTCCCCCTTACATCAGGTGCCCCTAGCGGAGTAATTTAATTGGGTGTCCCCATCAGACTACCCCTATAAATCAGTTGCCACCCTCTTATATCAGGTGTCCCCATTAGAGTGCCTTCTTACAACAGGTATTCCCGTCAAAGTGCCCACTTACATCAGGTTTCTTTATTAGAAAGCCCCCCCCCTTGCATCTGGTGTCTCCCATCAGTGTGCCCCTTTACATCATTTGTCCCCATCAGGGTGTTCCGTTACATTAGGTGCCATCATCAGAGTGCTCCTTTAAATCGGGTGCCCCTTTACATGGGGTGCTCCCCATCAGGGTGCCCCTTTACATGGGGTGCTCCCCATCAGAGTGCCCCTTTACATGGGGTGCTCCCCATCAGAGTGCCCCTTTACATGGGGTGCTCCCCATCAGAGTGCCCCTTTACATGGGGTGCTCCCCATCAGAGTGCCCCTTTACATGGGGTGCTCCCCATCAGAGTGCCCCTTTACATGGGGTGCTCCCCATCAGAGTGCCCCTTTACATGGGGTGCTCCCCATCAGAGTGCCCCTTTACATGGGGTGCTCCCCATCAGAGTGCCCCCTACCATACTGTGTGCCCCTGTAAATATTACATGACACATACCTTGATGGCAGGCAGGGAGCGGAAGCCAGCATAGCTAGAAAGTTGCAGGGGTGAGAGCTGCGCTAGGAGTCTTTCCGAAGGGGGGTGGTGCGCAGCCAGCAAGAAGTGAGCCGTGATAGCGAGCAGCAGGGGGCGGGCGCGCATGTGACGTCACACCTTACCTCGCGGCCTGGCCAGAAGATGCGGGATAGGCAGCAGAGGGGGCGGGGCGCATATGCAATGTCATTGGCTGCAGTGATGCTCGCCATCTCTGCAGCCAATGGCGGCGGAGCGGAGGCACTTTACACTGGCAGCCTGACGGGCCGAACAGAAGCGATGCTGGGTCCGTCATTTGACGGCTGGTGTAGGGAATTGCCGGCTGAATGATGTAGCTGCAGGCATCATTCAGATATAACCGCACAAAGTCAGATGTTATGTCGTACCTTGGGCAGGAAGTGGTTAAAGGGGTTGTAAACCCTCGTGTTTTTTGACCGTAATGCATCAAGGTGAAAACACCTGGCAGTCACTGCACCCCTGCCCCCCCCCCCCCGTTTTACTTACCTGAGCCCCTTCAGCTCTTCAGTGGGGATGTGCTGTCATGGCTCGTGATTGGATAGATTGATAGCAGCGCTGCCATTGGCTCTTGCTGCTGTCGATCAAATCCAATGATGTGGGGGCAGGGCCGAGTCCGGCATTCGTGTCTGTGGATGCAAATGCTGACTCGGGAGCGTGCCCTCCAGGTAACCCCATCGGGAGAGAGCTTCTCCTAGGGCAGTGATGGCGAACCTTGGCATCCCAGATGTTTTGGAACAAAATTTCCCATGATGCTCCTCCTACACTGCAGAGTGCATGAGCATCATGGGAAATTTAGTTCCAAAACATCTGGGCTGCCAAGGTTCGCCATCACTTAGGGGGTTATCTGATGCAGGGAGGAGCTGCTGGGGGACCCCAGAAGAGTATGTTCAGGGCCACTCTGTGCAAAACGAGCTGCACAGTGGAGGCAACTATGACCTGTTTGTTGTTTGTAAAGGATTCTTTTTTTATCACCTTAACCACTTCAACTCTGGAAGGTTTTACCCACTTCCTGACCAGCCAATTTTTTGTGATATGGCACTACGTTGTTTTAAGTTGCTTGGTTGCTGTACCTAAATTATTATTTATTTTTCCCCCACACAAATAGAGCTTTCTTTTGGTGGTATTTGATTGCCTCCTGCACTTTTTTTTTTTTTTTTTTTTTTTTTGCGCTCTAAACAAAATAAACCGACAATTTTTAAATAAAACAAGATTTTTATTTTTTTACTTTCTGCTATAAACCTTCCCAATATAAAAAAACCAATCTAATTTCTTCATAAATTTAGGCCAGTATGTATTCTGCTACTATACATTTCCAATACGCGTATATTGAGTTATAGCATTTACAAAATAGGGGATAGATTTAGGGACTTTTAAAAAAAATAAATAAAAAAACTACTGCCATTTTTAGCGGGACTCTGACATTGCGGTGGGCAAATCTGCTTACGCAATCCAGTAAAGTAAAATACTCGTTGAACAGGCTTGTAGATAAATGGTTTGGTTTATTTCACAGAGCTTAGAGCAGGATTAAACCCAAAAGCAAACAATATATTGCAGCTTAACAGTTCTTAGATGTGGCTGTAGGCATTTTCTTTTATTTTCACTTTTGATCTGGCTGTAAGTCTGTCTTTCAACACAACAAGCTGTTCTGCACATGTAGCAGTTAGAGGGTTGAGTTAAACCCTTTAACACTGACAGGGATGCTTACAGAGAAACTTTTATTTATGTAAAACCTTTATACCAAAAGAGAATAAAAAAAATGTTTGTTGTAACTGCTGAAAAAGTGTTAGATGTACTAGCAGATTTAGATGCACTAAGAAATGAAAGCCAAATGCAGCCACCACGCTAAGGATTAGTAAACTGCAAAATATGAAATTTTTGGGTTTAAGAGTGGGGTCACTCGGTCTCCAGCAGGGGATAAGGAGTAGATTAGAAAGAAGACTGAGTGGTTATCGGACCAGAGCTGCTGGCCAGTATTGGCTACATTGTGTTAGTAAATAATCCAGTCTACTATAAGACTGATGGGGGGGGGGGGGGGGGGGGGGGGGGAGAATGAGAAAAAAAAAAGTGAAATCTTTATCTGAGGGATATAAGATTTACTACACCTCTATCAATTTGAAGTTGATGAAATTGTTTACATAAGCTATTGGTAGAGGAAAGGGAGACTTGTGGTTACCTGCAGAACTTCAGGTAGGGACTAGGACAAAGTTAACGGCTTAAGGACCGCCTCCTGCACATATACGTCGGCAGAATGGCACGGCTGGGCACATCAACGTACCGGTACGTTGCCCTTTAAGAGCCCAGCCGTGGGTCGCGCGGGACCAGCGGACCCGTTCGCCGCTGGTGTCCCGCGATCGGGTCACAGAGCTGAAGAACGGGGAGAAGTTTGTGTAAACAAACCTCTCCCCGTGCTTCCTAGTGACACTGTCACTGATCGTCTGTTCCCTGTCATAGGGAAAGACGATCATTGATGTCACACGCCAAGCCATGCCCCCAGACAGTTAGAAAACACACACAGGGCTCACTTAACCCCTCCCCACCCCTAGTGGTTAACTCCTTCACTGCCAGTGTCATTTACACAGGAATCAGTGCATTTAAATAGCACTGATTGTTGTATAAATGACAATGGTCCCAAAAATGGGTCAAAAATGTCCGATGTGTTTTCCATAATGTTGCAGTCACAATAAAAATCGCTGATCGCCACCATTACTAGTAAAAAAAAGAAAAATATTAATAAAAATGCTATAAAACTATCCCCTATTTTGTAAACGCTATAACTTTTGCTCAAACCATTTTTTTCAAAATCGTTGCTGTATTTTTGTTTATAGCACAAAAAATAAAAACCGCAGAGGATCAAATACCACCAAAAGAAAGCTCTATTTGTGGGAAAAAAAGGACGCCAATTTTGTGTGGGAGTCACGTCGCACGACCGCGCAATTGTCAAAGCGACGCAGTGCAGAATCGCAAAAAGGAGCCTGGTCCTTTTGGCTGCAAATTGGTCCGGGGCTTAAGTGGTTAAAATGTCACCATTTAAGTATGAAGTCTGACTGAGAATGCAGGGTGAGGTTATGTTTCACTGCCACTGACCAACTGGGGGGGTTAAAGTACTGACACCAGTGCTGGTGTTTATTGCATCCACTGACATTAATATTGGAGTTATTGTAGGCTGTGGACTGTGATCTTTGTGTCTGTCTCTCATCCATACCTGCCAGAATAGAGTGGTTGTATGTATCCTTAAAGGGTCAGGTCTCCCATTGATGTAGTACCCAAAGATTGTACCTCATTTTTATAGGGTGCTTTGGTTTAAAATGGCTGAGAAATGCTGCCGGGTTCACACTGCTCCAACATGAAAGTCATGCAACTTCCGATCCGACTTTGCCCTGCAACTTCAGTCCGACTTTGATCTGACTAAGGCTCCATGCACACTGGAGCTCATAAACGGAAGTTTTTTGGAGTTTGGCAGGTTTTTTTTTTTAACAGCCCATAAACTCCACTCTGTTATCTTATGTGTCCATGCACACATGGATGTTTTTTTTTTTTTTTTTTAGCTTTTATCAGCAGTGGAGTTTATGAGCTGTTCTCTGAGCACCATAACTTTGCGTTCAAAGTGCCGTTTTTCTGACCCCCAAAAACGTTAAATGCGCGTTAATTAGTGTTTGGCGTTCTATTTTTTTTTTTTTTTCAATGCAGTGTGTGATTTTTGGAGTGTTCTCTGTGTATTTTTATTAAAAATGCCCATAAACGCTAGTACAAAACGCTGTTGAAAGCATGTTTTTCTGGCATCCAGAAAAAGCTTTTTTGAGCTCCAGTGTGCATGGAGCCTGAAAGTGATAGTCTCAGTTTTAAAAAAAAAACAAACATGTTATACTTACCTGCTCTGTGCAGTTGGTTTTGCACAGAGCAGGCCAGATCCTCCTCTTCTCGGGTCCCTTGCCAGTGCTGCTGGCTCCTCCTCTCTGCCAAATGCCACCACAGTAAGCAGCTTGCTATCGGGGCACCCGAACTGAGCCGCTGCTCTGTGTGTCCATTCAGACATGGAGCCACAGTTCGGCCCCGCCCTTCTCTCCTCATTGGCGCCCTGACTTTGACAGCAGCAGGAGCCAATGCCGCCATGCTGCCATCTCAGCCAAATTCGGAGGGAGAGTCCCGGGCAGCTGAGTCTCTCATGCAATATTGTTGCCTGGTACGGAATCTTTCTTCTGATTTTCTCAGTGTGTGTACCCAACTTAAGACTATAAAGAGCATAAAAATTACAGGCACAAGGAAATATTGTAATAATAACTATGCAAAGTGGCCAGCAAAAC
This sequence comes from Lithobates sylvaticus, assembly GCA_028564925.1. NCBI lineage: Eukaryota > Metazoa > Chordata > Amphibia > Anura > Ranidae > Lithobates > Lithobates sylvaticus. The sequence goes on along the minus strand of CM053035.1, from coordinate 113,104,541 downwards.
ATATAAGCAGGCACCATGAGTTTACAGGATGCCAGTACATAGCTAAGAAAGGAGGCCAGGTAAAAGTCCTATTAGATCCTTCCAATTTTTGCAAATTGAATGCAGTGCAAAGAAGCATCTCAGTCTAGTGGAGCTGGGGCAGGAAATGGGGGTTCAGTAAGTTTTTTTTTTTTTTTTTTTGCTTTCAACTGGACCCAATAGGGCCCCCAGGACGCAACCAATGGTATCTTGGAGCTATTGGGTGAACTATTAGTTATAACAATGAAGGCACTGTACTGACGGCCTCAGAACATCTGTATGAGCAGTGGGGTGGGCCATAGCTGATTGAGAGCTTAACACAAATGGCTCCAGTAGAATTGAGGATAAAATAGTTGGGCCGGGCAGTCAGTGTGGAACGGACCCCAATCACATGCAGCTGATAGGAAATGCAAAGACACATAGTGCTAGTAATGGAAGAGCTTCAATAGCTAATAGCCTCCACTATCCATACATCCAGCATGCTTGCACAACCAGACAGCACTTTGTCATCTCAAAATTACAGGGGAAGCCATCAGATCTAGTATAGAACATGCAAAGCAGCAATCCATGCAGTGACATAGGTAAATCACTTAATGTGTAATTGCACAGTCAGGATAAGTAAGTCTCCAACTCTAGCCCTGCATACACACAAAAGATTCCAGGAGTTCAGGCAATGGTCCCATGAACACATCAGTGCAGGCACCATGGGGTATGGAGGGGGCCTAAGCCTGAAGACTGGGTGCACGTACAAGTTATCTCCATGGAATCATAGCTGCATATAGGAATTGTGGAGAGAGTGTCATAAATTTTGGGCATAAAATGGAACACCTCCCAAGCAGGGAACAGTTCAAGCAGGTACGAAAGCACAAATGAAGGTCCACTACGGTCCTAGAAAACAGATAAGGTCCTGGGTAGAGCAATATGTTCAAAAGCATACTAACAAGTACAGTCCTAAGTCTGAAGTGAGGATGTGCATTGTGGATGCAGGCTGGGTACCATTGGGCAGACAGTTACAGAGGGAAATTTTTTTTGTATTTTGTATATTATTTAGGACAAAATTAACATGTTATAGCAAACAGTTTCAGATAGTCAAGAACTAACCAAAATAGGCATGTATCACAAAGGTAAATACATACAAGCAGGAGAATAAAGTAAAGGAGTGAATAGAACAATTCTTGTCACATTATTAAGCCGTGATACAGGGTTTTTTCTCCTGGGCAGTTAGGGACATTCTAGGGCAGTGATATCCATGGACAATATCCTAAAGAGATTATATATATATATATATATATATATATATATATATATATATATAGGGGCTGTGGCAAGCCGTACAGCCAGCACTAAGCCCGCCTATGTAGCTGAAAATTCTAGAACGGATATAGGGCATCCTGTTGGCAGTGACACTGGGAGAGGGGGGCCAATTTAGCCTCCAGCTAACCTCTCCCAGCGCACCATCCGGGTCAGGAGTGCCCGTGGTAAACATCCGGTGCCGAAAGGGGAAAAACTATGCTATCCCTGGAAGGGAGGCTTCCCCTTCAGCAGCAAGGCACTGTAGCAATAAGTCCAGTTAGTACAGTGCGAGTGAAATGAAGATCCAAACCCACGTAACCTGGAGAGTTTACATTATTCTAAAGAATAAGGAGGGGGGAAAGAGAAGAGGAGAGATTAGGGAAAAGAAAGGATCAGAGCATACCTGTATTCTTATTTGCATCAAGCGAGCCGCACCGAGGCTGGACAACCTCCAGAGGGAATGGGGAAGGCTATTTCGGAGTCTAAGTGTAGTCATCTGGAGAACAGGTGGTTTGCCAGATGTGCCAGCTTGCCCGATGCGGACAGTAAAGTAGGGGGAAGCTCCTGGGAGAAGAGAGAAAGGGGAAAGAGAGGAGAGAGAACAAACACAGAAATGTACCAGTTAAGTCATGTGTCATAAACCATAGGGGTGAGGGCCTCAAACCGCAAGCCAGAGTCCCAATAGGGATCTATACCCAAAAAGGGGAGGCCTACGTGGGGAACGTATGCCAACCAGGGGGGAAGGTAGGAAGTCCCACCGCGTCTTGCAAGATGCCAAGATCGGATAGGGAGGGAATACTTTATCCAGATCAAGTGCCTGCAGACTGATAATGAAGTCCATGGCGGCAAGGCCGGGGTATACGAAACTATGACATGGGCAATATCAACAATGTATATCAGATAATAAACCATGAACAGGGTTGCATGTGTCTTGGGTAGACACAGGCTCTATCTGGAGCCGTCTCGGCAGTGGTGAAGCATTGTAAAATCAAGTGGGACTGTCTAGGAAGGGGGTTAGGTGTAGGGGAGCAGGGTTGCCCCACAGCAACAGTAAAAGATCTCAGATACCACTGTGGAGTCCAGTAGAGCCTGCTCTGTCAGTCTCTGTAAGTGGAGGAGCCCAATGAGGAGACGGATGCTGTCTGTGTCTCTGGCGACTTCTGAGTTTAGTTGGCAACCATGGTTGGGGAATGACACGTACCTGACGGTAGAGCCTGATATACAGAGGACGGCCTCTTTTACACCTCTGACTCGAGGTCCCCTGGTAGAGCAGACAGGAGGCGCAGGAGTGCAGAGTCGCACGAGTGCCTGATGGGTCGTAGACCGTGAAATCGCAAGCAGCTGCAGGAGGAATGCCAGTTCAGCAGGATTCTCCAGGCAGAAGAGAGGGCAGGTACAGGCAGTCCGGGTCATACACTGGCAGACACGTCAGGAGCAGGTGCGGAGGCAGAAGCGCAGTCAGGATACAGGCCAGGTCGGTGATGGGCTGGCAGCGAGGTAGCAGAAGGAGCAAGCAGATGCGGTGGTCAAACAAGTCGGGTCAGGTGCAGGCAAAAAGCAGGAACATCAGAGGCAAGCCGGGTCAGATAGCAGGTATCAGATACAGGCAACAGGAACACACGGGAACGCTGTACAACAGACAGCACTGGGCACTGGCTCAGTTTAAATAGCCTGATGAGCACCAAAAGCTGTCACAGGGCAAACGCGGGCACAGGCGCACCGGCGGCATTCTGACTGAGGAAACAGGCTGTCTTGGATTCTCATCTTGGGTACTGGCATGCCCTTCCTGACAATGTGCGCGCTTATATGCGCACACAGGTGCACGCAGATGCACCAGAGGTTCTGACAGGGGCTAAGGTCACAGGTAGTCTTCTGCCGCCATTTTGGGTACTGGCTAGCCCTTTTTAACAGGGAAGCTGTATTGTAAGTGCTTCAGACGGTCCTCTCCAGTCTGGGAAATCCACAGCGTCTAACCCGAGAGTAGATGAGTAGAGGAAGTGTGGGAGGTTACCTTTGGTGCGTAGGGTGACCTGCATGCCATCTTTAGTTACCTGTAAGAAGAAGGGAAAACCCCAGCAGTATGTCAGTTTTGCTTCCTAGATCGCAGTCAAGAGGGGGTGGAGTGCTCTGCGCTGCATGAGTGTGCGTCTGGAGATATACTGATGGAAAAATAGATGTGCGCCATCAAAATCAAAAAAGGGCTTGCCACGCATTTTTTGCATGATGCAGTCTTTAAGCGTGAACTTATGAAGCTTACAAATGATATCTCTGGGATTGTCCACATCTTAAAATGGGGGTCTGAGTGCTCTATGTGCACAATCTATCTCGATGGGAGCAGAGGCTGGTAGTTCCAGTATTTCCCTGAAGATGTCCACCAGTGTGGGGATAATGTCCCTGGAAGCTATGGCTTCTGGCAGGCCCCGGATCCTGATATTCGCCCTCCGACTGCGATTTTCCACATCGTCCAATTGACATGATGAATCCACATGATTTTGAGTTGCAATAGAATTAGCCCTTTCTGGTCTAAAATTACTGCCTTTATTGCCTCCTCTTTTGACCTCCCCAATATTTGCAACCCTAAGTGATGCATATTGGGGTTTTTTGAAGACATAGACATTAGCGCCACACAGAAGCACTTTTTAAGACGTCCATGATATTATGTAAGGAAAATGGTGTTACCCCAATGGATCCATGCTGACTCTATCCATAATAATTTCTGAAAAAAACTAATCTTTACCACTGTATAAATTGATATTTGAAGCCAGAGGCTGTTTGTCCAAATTTGGGGTGAGTGGCTAAACCATACTGAATTATGTATACACATATGCCAGTACTTGTGCTAGCGCCACAGGTGACCTGCACGAAGAGGGTCCAAAAGTTCAATATAATTCCAGCCTTGAAAGGGTTAATCTTCAATAGCACCACAACCAGCAGGCACTGGAAACTGCAAACACACTAACAAGAGAGAAGAGCACACAGACGCCGAAGCCTTATGTCGTAGCTACAGCTCACATACCCCATCAGAAGCCAGCTGCTCCCACTACTTGAACCCAATCACAATTTTCTGTGTATGTGAACTGTAAGCATGCATAAGATGAAGCACAGCGTGACTGCATTCAATCCAGGACAGCTGCCCTTTCTACACTGTATATTATTGCAAGATGTGTTATTTGGACCCTTGGTCAGGAATATTTAAAATAAGAGGCCTAGATATATCATTCTTCTTTTCCAGGTTTTGGGATTTGGGATTAGCCAGCCTGGCATCAATGCCAGTAGTGTCCCAGTGAGGAGAAAGCAGTCCTGGTGAACAGAGCAGAATCTGCATGACAGGAGACCCTGTTTGTATATCCTACTGAAATTGATAATTGTTTTTTTTTTTTTTTTTTTTATAATTTATATATTCTATTTTTATTCACACATGCTTTCTTCTATTAGCTAATATATGCATCAAACGCAATACTTTTTTTTGTTTCCTTTTTTATTTAGCTTAAAAACAATTATGAACAAATATTTAAAGTAATACTCTTTAAACAGTTTAATTTTAGAGAACATTTATCAGTGCAGCAAAAAGGGCATACAGCCAATGATGAACAGATAGCTTGTTTTATGTACAGAATTATGCTGGAGCATCTAGTCAAAACAGACAACAGGAAAATAAGGTCAAAGTGGAGCTCCACCCAAAAGGGGAAGATCCGCTTGTCTGGTTTTGACAGGTATCTGTTTCCACTTCCGGGTGAGTTTGCCGCGGGAATCTCAGCCGGAAGTTTGGCCCTCCTCCTTCCCCTGCCGGAAGCACATGCGCAGTAGGGAACCAGCTTCACTGCTGGTTTCCCTTACCCCAGGTAGCGGCAGCACCTGAGAGCTGATTGAAAAATTGGCTTGGGTGAGGACACCGCTGGATTTGTGGAAAGGTAAATGTCCTAACATTAAAAGTCAGCAGCTACAGTATGTGTAGCTGCTGACTTATATATTTTTTTCCTGAAGGAGCCTGGAGTTCCACTTTAAAGCTGAATAGGCAATTTGAAGCTCTTGCTGGTGAGAGGTTTAAAGCTGAACTCCCGGAATTGTCTTCATTTTAAAGCACCGACCTTATGCATTACCACTACAAAAGCTTTATTTGAATATAAAACAGCAGAATTTATACTCACAAACGAGTATTGATAGAAGGCATAAACAGTAAAGTACGTCCACTGCTCGGAACTTCAACAAGCCTGTACTTGATGTTGAGTGGATCTGACGATTCATCAAAAAATGTCTGACGCGTTTCTGGGGAGAACCCCTTTCCTCAGAGCCTAAAACGGGCAATCAGGCTCTGAGGAAAGGGGTTCTCCCCAGAAACGTGTCTGACGATTCATCAAAAAATGCTGACGCGTTTCTGCGGAGAACCCCTTTTCCTCATAGCCTGATTGCCCATTTAAGCTCTGAGGAAAGGGGTTCTCCCCAAAAACATGTCAGCCATTTTTTGATGAATTTGTCAGATCCACTCAACATCAAGTACAGGCTTGTTAAAGTTCCGAGCAGTGGACGTACTTTACTGTTTATGCCTTCTATCAATACTCATTTGGGAGTATAAATTCTGCTGTTTTATATTCAAATAAAGCTTTTGTAGTGGTAATGCACAAGGTCGGTGCGCCCTCCTTTTTTTCTGTAGTTTATGAATACCCATTATTCTGAGGAGGGCTGCAAGACACCAGGCATTACTTTGTGAAGCTGATTGCATCACGTATTGAGAGACTAGACACCAGAGCGCAGGAGAATTTGTTTTGTGCTTCATTTTAAATCTACATTGGTCTGGTTTGGTTACAACAAATTCTTTATATCTCACATCCGTATTGGCACTGGGGATGCAGAAATTCATTGTAGTAGCCGATGCAGTCAGCGTTGGTTCCCCCAACACCTATGCCATTCAGAGAATGTCATGTATTTTTTTCAATCAATACAAGCCATTCTCTGATTGAGCAAGCCAGAGGATGACCTCAAGATCATTACCTCGTCCAATGAAAAATCGGCTTATATTCACTGAAAGATAAAAACGTGATAAAAACAGTGGAAGTGCCAGATGGGTAACCCCCTTTGTTTATTATACAGATGACAAATCACTTGAGCAGGGCCCTCTTGTTTAAAAAGAAGACAAAAATCTATTCAACTATGTATTCTTAACACAAAAAAAGTACATCCTATTGTTCTCAACTTCCTCCAAATCTCCTAATTCCATTTTTTTCTGCTGTGATACAACTTTGTTGTTTTTTATGGTCCCACTGTATGTAGGGACAAAGGCACCCTCTCTTGCTTGCTCCCGAGATGGACAATGGGATATGCAACAAAGATGCACTGCTGGTCTCAAACAAAGGGGAAAAATTTGAGCTTCCGGAGCTCACAATGAACGTTACATGGAAGCAGAAACAATTTTATAAAAATAACATTACAGGGTCATTAAGTAGTGGATGTGAATGTATGATTTTTGGAAACTAAGGATGCGATTCAATGTCACATACCCCAACATGTGATTATAAATGCTGGGGTTTCTTCCTGACACCCTAGGAACTAAATAAGTGGCTTGGTAAGCTGCAAAACATCTTCAGCATTACAGAACAAGTCCAGTTGAATGTGACTACTACAGTGATATTCCACATTCCCAGTGGCCTTCTGATTGTGAGACAAAAAATGATATGTAACCAAGCTGGACCAATGTAAAGCCTCATACATACAATAAGAATATGAGACGAATGATCTTTCGTTGCTGTTTTTTTTTTTTTGCATGTTAGTCTCTTTGAAAATGAAGAGGTTACTTAAAATTCTCCTACAACATCATACAACTTTCGGATGTAATGCATTGTATTGTAGTGCAGCGTACTCTTTCATTTCTGAACATGAATGGTCTTGAAATACTGTATTGCTTAAACAAAAATTGTTCTGGTATTGTTCAAGAAAAGTTTTCGTATTTGCCCCTTTGGATATTTTTGGATGAACTGTCATGATTGGCTCTCAAAAGCTGTGTACGAGCAATCAGATTATCATACGATCGCTTCGAAAGACATATTTTTCATCTGATTTTCTCATCGTGTCCACATTTTGTTTTTGGGTGGGGTCCTTAGTTTTGATAGGTAACCAGCTCCCACAGCCTTGGCGACTCGAGCGGAAGTTCTCTCCCCCTCTCTGCAATCTTCTGGGACAGGTCACAGGTCCCAGAAGATTGCCTGGCAAATTCAGGATGCGTGGCACAGCGCAGGCTGTCAAAGCTGGGTGCCGGCACGGAGGAGAGACCCAAGACTTTGGGCGGCTCTATCGCTGGATTATGGGACAGGGAGGTGTGCGTTTATTAAGTCAGCAGATACACTTTTTGTAGCTGCTGACTTTTAATAAACACAGAAACGGCTAGATCTCCGCTTTAAGTTTAAAAAAGGTTAATTGCTGGAGTTCAGCTTTATTGGACAGGTACTATATTTGGTTAGAGCTACAAAGAAGATTTTAAGTGGCTCAATCCTGCTACTAAAATCACTAGTGATTAGCCACTAAGAGTAGCAATTAATCACTAGACAGAAGGAACAAGGGCTTGCTATGGAGTTATGCCTCATGCATACTGCTGCTCTTAAATTCAGGTTTTTGTCAAAGCCCCTGAACTCAACTCAATAAAAGCCTATGTGTCCATGCACACATAGGCTTCTATCAGAGTTTAAGAGCAGCAGAGTTTAGAGGAGGTAAAATGCTCCTCTCCTGAATGCAGAAGAATCACGTTTAGGAGAGGAGGAAAATGACAAATGCAGCAAAAATGCTTGTAAACGCGTGTGAACGCTATGCACGTTTAGCGCTTGGGCGTTTTTTCATTTTAATAGCCAGAATACATTATTATGAAATGAAAAAAAAGGGCTTGGTGGTGGTATACGCGTTTACAAATGTCAAGTGTTTTTTTGCTGCTAAGGCATTTGTGGCAGTTGATTTTAGCATCCAATGTGCATGTATAGTATTAGCAATCAAACTGTCAAGACTGTACAACGGTCCTATCATGTGCAACTGCTCACCACAAGATGCTATTGAATGCTACGTGTGTAGCCTACACCATGGGGATTCATTTGTTTATCAATAATTTTCTACCTTTAGTGACTAATTGCTAGTGAGGTGAGTAGAACTACTGAATTACTAAAAATCTCCTGTATAGCGCTAGCCTAATGAGGTTGCTGTCTATTAAATCTTTTGGCTCCATTCACACTTGCGTCACTCCAAATTTGCATAATTTCCAGTATAATTTTATGTGCTACTTTGATCCAAATTTACACTCTTTGGCACTAAGTTGCATCAAAGTAGTGCAGGCACCTTTTCAAAGTCGCTGCAACTTTAAGTTGCACCGATCTGATTGAAATCAATTGGCTGCGACTTGTCATGCTAATTTATGTGTCCAAAGTCACATAACAAGTCGTACAAGTGTGACTGGAGCCTTTAGCAGCATTAGATTAACCTGTTGGCAATCACGTAATGCTTTATGTGCATCGGCAGGATGCATGGACCTTGATGCCCAAACGCCACACTTGCATCCATGGTGGCCAAGGTTCCTGTGCCAAAAGCACGCTCCCACCACAGTAACCAAGCTGTTGCACACAGCTCTCTGTTTATGATGGAGGGCTAACAATCCAACCACAAAGTATACACTGCTAAGGCAATCTGTAGGTAATTGACTGCTGCAGGTGCTCACCAAAGAAAGCAATAGAAAAGAGGATATTGGTAGCACACCACAGTGTAGTCAAAATCTTGAAGGTTCTTTATTGTTGCCAAGCCAGACAGATACACAGGAACATGGTTGATGTGTGTCACACAAATGAGTCGTGCTTACTATAATGATATGAGCAAGCAAGAGCGATTTGTGTGAAATGCGTCAACCATGTTCCTGTCTGTGTATCTGTCAACGATAAAGAAACTTCAAGATTTCGACTACACTGATGTGCTACCAATATCCTTTTTTCACATGATCGGGAGGGGCCAGGATGGGCTTCTGATCATGTGGCAACTATGGAGGGAAAGGGACAGGAAAGGGTTAAAATTATCAGCGCAGCTTAGCCCTTATGATAAAAACAAACAAATAAAATAAATAAATCAATCTTCTTTTAACCAGATACGGACCTGAATTATACTGTATCTCATATGACCTCAAACATTCTGGAGTCATTCCCCTGCTGGACATACTCCCACAGGTATAGCTGCTGATCAGTATATCAGATTAACTATCAGAACCTTTTTCAGCACTGATCAAGGTAACAGATCAGAGTCTGCATTTATTAAAATAAGAACAAAAATAGATACATTTTAGGGGATTATCAAAGATTTTGCAGAAAATACAATCTGGGGAATTACCAAAACTTCCTGTGTCATTAACTAACGCATTAAGCTGCAGCCCCTGATCGATGTATTCTGGCAGCGTTGGGTCCTACTGTTTAAATACAATGTCCCATTTGTGGATGGAGAAATCGTTTTTTGTTTTTTATTAGGTTTAAGGGCCTATTGACATCTTCACATAGCAGTAATGTAATCCTGCATATAACACACTTCCCATCCCTGCATGGTTCACTATCGGGCAGCCATGGTTGTCACCCAGGCTGGACTTCAAACACGCCTTTGTCCACCATTGTTACATGGTCGTTGATGGGATTTGTAGTTTACAGAACAAAGTCAAGATATGTTTTCCTTTCTTTTCAGCTCACAGGAAATGACAAAAACATTCTGGCAAAATCAACAGGTATTTTCTGAACTTGTTGAAAGTATTCTTAGCCGAGAAAATGAAGGAAATATGCAATTACCACATCCAATACTGGTAAACTGCAATAGATTACATTTTGTTCTTGGGTTTGGTTATCCTTTTTGTTTTTTATTATTTGTTTGTAGTTGTTCTGTTCTGTAAATATTAAACATTTTATTAAAATATATAAAAATATGCTTTCATTTATTTCAAGTTCTCCTGTATTTTAAGTCCAAAACCAAAGTGCGGTTTCGCTGTATTATATTTGACATGAACAGAAGAAAAAAAATATTCATCACGTCAGTCCGAGTAAATCTGTATAGTTGAAGTATTTCTCCACATTGTTTTGTACAACACCTTCATAATCCGTATATTTCCAGTCACAATCCATATATCTCAGTAATCATATGAATCCTTAAATAAAGAACAACGATGTTAGCGTATGGAATAAACCGGAAAACATAAGGCTGGACATATATAAACCTTAATTCTCTAAAAAGGATAACAAATGTGATATTTACATGTCTATGCATTTTTTTGCTGGTTTAAAAAAAAAGTTCTTCGATGAATTGGAAAACATTAGTCAGATTAATCTTTCACATGCACAATATTTGAACATATTTTGGAGGTATGATAAATATGATAAAAAGTGTATAAAAATCTATTCACTAAAACAGCAACACGTTTGGAATAAATCTGAAAACAGCACAGAAGGCAAGGCATATATAAATTTTATTTCTGTTAAAAAATGCGGTATTTATGTTCCTATAAAATTATGCAATGTCACACAATGTTTGGATATACAGCACTCAGCCATAATTCTATGGTCACCTACCTAATTGTGAGTTCACCCTTTGCCACCAAAGCAGCCTTTACCCGTCAAGGCATGGACTAGACCTCAGAAGGAATGCTGTGGTATCTGGCACAGATACATAGAGTTAGGACTGCAGATAATACTGGGGTGCCTTGTTGCAGCCTCTGCAGCTTACACATGCATTTGCAAATGTGTGCAAACGAAACCCCTGTTTTTAAACACAAGCTGGTAGACAGGATAATTCAGTTAGTTGCAGGCTGCCAACTTGAGCTGGAAATTTTCTTTGATTTTGTTTTACATGTGTTGCCCTTCCATGTGCTCCTTGCTATGAAGGCCAGTTATACAGTAGGTGGGGGCAGTGGCCATTTGTTTGTATTGTGAGGCATCTGGCACCAAGCCGTCAGTAATAAATCCTTTAATAGTAAAGCTTACATTTAAACAAAAAAAATAATAATAATAAACATGTTATACTTAACTGCTCTGTGCACTGGCATTGCACAGAGCAGCCCCGATCCTACTCTTCTCAGGTCGCCTGCCAGTGCTCCTTGCTCCTCCTCTTCAGTGAGTGCCCACCATAGAAAGGTACTATAAGGGCACTCGTGCGGGCTCACTCCCAAGCCACCCTGTCTGCATCTATAGACACAGACAATGCAGCTCAGGCCCTGCCCCCAGCTTTCCATGTCACAGAGAGCTGCTGCTCTCGTGCACAGTTCTGGATTGAGATCTGGCTCATGTAAGTATAAGGGGGATCCTTCAGGCACAGAGGTTTGTTTTACCTGAATGCATTTAGGAAAAAACCTTAAGGCTTTAGAACCTGCTCCTGTACATATACTTCGGCACTTTAAAGATGAATATCTCTGTAACAGCAGCATCTACTGCCACAACCGAGATATCCATCTCTTCAGTGGGCGGTTCTGTTTACGATAATGGTGGTCTCTGCGGCGGATTCGCCGCAAGGTCACCGCTATCAGCGGCAGGAGAGGGGTCACCCCCCCTTCTGCCGCTCTCCGCCGTTTACCGGAGCCATCGGCAGCGGCAGAGGCGATCGGGACCTGTCCATGGCTGGATATTTTCATATTTTTTTTTTTTATTTATTGCATTTAAGTCCAAATATGAGATCTGAGGACTTTTTGACCCCAAATCTCATATTTAAGAGGAACTGTCATGCTTTTTTCTATTACACGGGATGTTTACATTCCTTGTAATAGGAAAAAAGTGACCCAAATGTATTTATTTTTTTAACCACTTCACTACCCACCCATAGTCATATGACGTCCACAAGGTGGATCTCACATCCTGGGTGGACGTCATATGACGTCCTCCCATTCCCTGCCGCCTAGGGGGCGCGCGCACGCCCGTCTGCGGCATCGCTCGGGACCCGGTGCGCGTGCCCGGCGGCCGCGATGTCCGCCGGGCACCCGCGATTGCCTGGGAAAACAGCAGGACCGTGGAGCTGTGTGTGTAAACACACAGCTCCACGTCCTGTCAGTGGAGAGGAGACCGATGGTGTGTTCCCAGTACAGAGGAACACCGATCGTTCTCCTCCCCTTGTGAGTCCCCTCCCCCCACAGTTAGAATCACTCACATAGGGAACATATTAGCCCCTGCAGCGCCCCCTAGTGTTAACCCCCTCCCTGCCAGTCACATTTACACAGTAATCAGTGCAATTTTATAGCAACGATTGCTGTGTAAATGTGAATGGTCCCAAAAATGTGTCAAAAGTGTCCGAAGTGTCCGCCCCAATGTCGCAGTCACGAAAAAAATAAAAAATAATAAAATCGCAGATCGCCACCATTACTAGTAAAAAAAAAAAATGCAATAAATCTATCCCCTATTTTGTAGACGCTATAACTTTTGCGCAAACCAATCTATATACGCTTATTGCAATCAATTTTTTTTTCCAAAAATATGTAGAAGAATACGTATCAGCCTAAACTGAGTAAAAAATTTGTTTTAAAAAAAAAAAATTGGATATTTATTATAGCAAAAAGTAAAAAATATTGTGTTTTTTTTTTCAAAATTGTCGCTCTTCTTTTGTTTATAGTGCAAAAAATAAAAACCGCACAGGTGATCAAATACCGCCAAAAGAAAGCTCTATTTGTGGGAAAAAAAGGACGTCAATTTTGTTTGGGTGCAACGTCGCACAGCTGCGCAAATGTCAGTTAAAGCGACGCAGTGCCGAATCGCAAAAAGTGCTCCTCTGGTAAGGAAGGGGGTAAAATTGTCCGGGGCTGAAGTGGTTAAAAACAGTGTACAAATAAATAAAAATCAAGTAAAATAAATAAGTTAAAAAATTTTTTTTTTTTAAAGCGCCCCGTCCCAACGAGCTCGCGCGCAGAAGCATACGTGAGTAGCACCCGCATATGAAAACAGTGGTCAAACCACACATGTGAGGTATCGCCGCAATTGTTAGAGCGAGAGCAATAGTTCTAGCCCTAGAAGCCCTAGAGAGCAATAATTCTAGACCTCAAAACATGCAACCTGTAGAAATATTTAAAAAGTTCGCCTATGGAGATTTTTAAGGTTAAAAGTTTGCGCCATTCCACGAGCGGGCGCAATTTTGAAGCGTGACATGTCTGGTATCAATTTACTCGGCGTAACATTATCTTTCACATATTAAAAAAAAAATTGGGCTAACTTTACTGGTGTCTTATTTTTTTTTATTCAAAAAAGTGCGCTTGTAAGACCGCTGGGCAAATACGGTGTGACAAAAAGTATTGCAATGACCGCCATTTTATTCTCTAGGGTGTTAGAAAAAAAATTATAATGTTTGGGGGTTCTAAGTAATTTTCTAGCAAAAAAAAAATAGTTTTTAGCTCTGAAAAAGAGGCTCGGTCTTTAACCACTTCAGCCCCGGACCAATTTGCAGCCAAAGGACCAGGCCCCTTTTTGCGATTCGGCAATGCGTCGCTTTAACTGACAACTGCGCGGTCGTGCGACGTGGCTTCCAAACAAAATTTTTTTCCCCACAAATAGAGCTTTCTTTTGGTGGTATTTGATCGCCCCTGCGGTTTTTATTTTTTGCGCTATAAGCAAAAATAGAGCGACAATTAAAAAAAAAAAAAAATGCAATATTTTTTACTTTTTGCTATAATAAATATCCCCAAAAAAATATATAAAAAAACTTTTTTTTTTCCTCAGTTTAGGCCGATACATATTCTTCTACATATTTTGGTAAAAAAAAAATACGCAATTAGCGATTATTGATTGGTTAGCGCAAAAGTTATAGCGTTTACAAAATAGGGGATAGTTTTATAGCATTTTTATTAATTTTATTTTTTACTAGTAATGGCGGCGATCAGCGATTTTTATTGTGACTGCGACATTATGGCAGGCACATCGGACATTTTTGACACATTTTTGGGACCATTGTCATTTATACAGAAATCAGTGCTATTTAAATGCACTGATTCCTATGTAAATGACAGTGTCAGTGAAGGAGTTAACCACTAGGGGGCTGGGAGGAGTTAGTGTGACGTGTGTGTTTTTTTTTTCACAGTAGGGGGCGTGGCTGATGTCCGACGTCACTGATCGGCTTTCCTGATGACAGGGAACAGCCGATCAGTGACAGGCAGTGTAGGAAGCGCGGGGAGAGGTTTGTTTACACAGACCTCTCCCCGTTCTTCAGCCCTCTGACCCGATCGCGGGACACCAGCGGCGATCGGGTCCGCTGGTCCCGCGGCCGCGGTCACGGAGCTCCCGACCGGGTCGGTGCGCGACCCCACGGCTAGGCAATTAAAGGGGACGTACCCGTACGTGCTTTTGCCTAGCCGTGCCATTCTGCCGACGTATATGTGCAGGAGGCGGTCGGGAAGGGGTTAAGTCCTGTAATTGAGAAGTGGGGCCTCCATAGATCAAACTTGTTTTTCCAGCATATCCCACAGATGGTCGATTGGATTGAGATCTGGAGAATTTGGAGGCAAAGTCAGCGCCTCAAACTCGTTGTTGTATTCCTTAACTATTCTTGACCATTTTTGTATGGTGGCAGGGTGAATTATCCTGCTGAAAAGAGGCCACTGCCATCAGGGAATACCGTTTCCATGTAGGGATGTACTTGGACAGTAACAATATTTAGGTAGGTGGTACATGTCAAGTAACATCCACATGAATGGCAGGACCCAAGGTTTCCCAGCAGAACATTGCCCAAAGCATCACACTGCCTTGCCTTCTTTCCAGACTGTATCCTGGTGCCATCTCTCCCCCAGGTTAAACAACACACACCCGACCATCCACATGATGTAAAAGAAAATATGATTTGTCAGACCAGGCCACCTTCTTCGATTGCTCCATGGTGCAGTTCTGATGCTCATGTGCCCATTGTAGGCACTTTTGACCATGGACATGGGTCAACATGGGCACCCTGACCAGTATGCGCTTACGTAGAAAAAAAAAAAAAAAAAACTACAACAAACTGTGATGACCATTTTTTCTGTTTTCAACACAACTTCAGGGGCAACATGTTCACTTGATGCCAAATATATCCCACCAACTTTCAGATGGCATTGTAACAAGATAATCAATGTTTTAGTTAAATAACTGTTTATTGAAGAAGTATTGAATTGCTTACATACACAGTACAGAGTATATGGAATGCTTCACGAATGTGCACATCATCCTTGCACAGGGGTCATGCTAATCTTCTCTGTATCATTCCAATTTTTAGGGATGCACCGATCTATTGCCCGCCGAAAATTATCGGTTGAAAAACGGAAAATTTATATCAAATACTTACCGTAATTTTCCTTTCCTGATAGGCTCCATGGCAGCATACGTGTGGGTTGGCCCCGCCTCCATAACTACCCAATAGGACCCCTCTCCCATAAATCTTTGCTCCTGGCTGCTATCCGTGTTCCGTAACTAGCCTACTCCAGACATTTGGGAGGGAACTCCTGCTGCCATGGAGCCTATCAGGAAAGGAAAATTACGGTAAGTATTTGATATAAATTTTCCGTTTTCCTGACAGGCTCCATGGCAGCATACGTGTGGGAAATAACTCGCCAAAACACACCCGGGTGGGCAAAATGTTGAGCAAAGAAAACCAAAATTTATTTAACATTGTCCAACGACAATACTTGTAAACCAAAATTAATAGAAGACAGTGCAGCTGGTTCAACGCAATAGTGAGAAAGAAAAGTATTAATTGTGGACCAAGAGGCCGCTCTACAAATAACATCAGGCGCCACATGCCGAGAAGCCGCCCACGAAGTCGAGATGCTCCGTGTTGAATGAGCCGTCACTGCCTCAGGAGGAGCCAAGCCCTTAGCTCTGTATGCCCTTTGAATCGTCTGCACAATCCACGCGGAAATTGACCTAATTGACGCACGCATCCCTTTATTCTTGCCATGAAGAAGGACAAAGAGGAATTCCGTTTGCCTGAATGGAGCTGTTGCCTCCAGATATTGTTTTAAGGTGTGGCCTACATCAAGAGGATGGATCTCCTGGTCATCTGGTGTTTTGAAAGTAGGGAGTACAATCTCCTGATTCTCATGGAAGACTGTGGTCACTTTAGGGTTTGACCCTAACATTGGAATCAGCACTATTCTGTCTTCAAAAAAGGTCAGAAAAGGTTCCTCTGAACCCAGATTCCTGATCTCTGATACCCTTTTCGCTGACGTTATCGCCACTAGGAAGATAGTCTTTAGAGTAAGATCCTTAACAGACAAAGGTTGAGATGAATCTTTCCCAAGATTTGACAGAAAATCCAGAACTAATGGAAGGTCCCATTTGGGAAACCTGGGTCTTCTTTGTGGTCTGAGCCTGATGGCACCCTTAAAGAATTGACGAACTAAGGCGTGATTCGCCCATGAGACTCCCGTGAAGGCTGAGATGGCTGACACTTGCACCCTTAACGAGCCGACCGCCAGGGATAAATCCAGTCCAGACTGAAGAAAGCTCAGGATATCATGAACCTCTGGAGAGTTACACGAGTTTTCTCTTGATGACATGTGTACAGCAAACCTGGACCAAATGCGTTCATACACCCTATTGGTGCTTCTTCGTCTGGCATTAAGAAGAGTTGGAATCGCTTCTTTCGGGCAACCAAGCGCCTCTAGCCTTCCCCTCTCAAGAACCACACCTTGAGGTGCAGACACGATGGAAACGGGTGTAACGTCTTGCCTTGAGACAATAGATCCGGCCTGAGAGGTAGGGGAATTGGGTCTTGATAGCTGAGGAGCAGCAGCAGAGGAAACCACGGCCTGTTGGGCCAGAATGGAATGACAGCAATAATCTCCACTTTTTCTGTTCTGAGCCTCCGCAGAAACTGTAGAATCACCGGGACTGGAGGGAAGGCATAGGCCCTCTGGAAATCCCAACTGGTCGTGAGAGCATCTATCCCGAACGCCTGAGGGTCCCTGAACCTCGCAAAGTACTTCGGTATCTTGAAGTTGCACGGGGAAGCGAACATGTCGACTTCCGGGGATACACCCAGTGTTAGGAGCCACTCGAAAACTTCTCTGTGGAGGGACCACTCGTTGTTGTCTAACTCGACCCGGGACAAGAAGTCTGCTTGCACATTCTGGACCCCCGGAATGTATACTGCCGAGATGTTGGCTAAGTTCTTTTGCGCCCAACTCATTAAAGGCTCCACTTCTTGTAACAGGGACCAGCTGTGAGTCCCACCTTGTTTCCTTATGTATGCCACTGCTGTTGTGTTGTCCAACCTTAGCATGACGGAAGAGTTCAACACTAGATGGCGAAAGGATAGGAGTGCCTGAAAAGCTGCCCTCAGTTCCAGGATGTTGGAAACGACTCCTTGAGACTGGCATGTCCACCTGCCTTGAGCCACCTCCTACAGGCAATGAGCGCCCCAACCCTGGTTGCTGGCATCTGAGGTCACCGTGATCCATGAGATGGGGACAATCGAATGATGGTTGCGCAGATTCTTCCCCTGAAGCCACCAGAGGAGAGATGTCCTCATAGATGGGGTAAGAAAGATGCGCTGATTCTGGTCGACAGAGTTCCACTGATGCAGAAATCCCTTCTGAAAGGGACGGGTATGCCACTGGGCCCACTTCACCATGGGGATGGTTGCTGTCATCGTACCAATTATTTTCAGGCACTGGAGAGCAGAAAGGTGAGTTGATCCACGGGCTGCCTGAATCCTGTCTCGGATTACCATGATTTTCTCCTCTGGGAGGGAGATGGAACCCTCCACGGTGTTGAAAAGGGCGCCCAGAAACACGAGGGACTGAGACGGCTCTAGCTGACTCTTTTCTAAATTCAGGAGCCACCCGAACTCTTGCAGGGTAGAGATGACAACCTCTTTTTGATCTAATAGCTGATCCTTGCTCTGAGATAGTAGAAGCAAGTCGTCCAAGTAATGGTGGAGACGCACACCCTTGACCCTGAGAAGAGCCACTACCGCCAATAGCACCTTGGAAAAAACCCGGGGTGACGTGGTTAACCCGAAGGGTAGACAAGTGAACTGAAGGTGTTGGTTGCCTACCGCGAAGCGGAGGAATTTGTGGAAGTCCTTTGTCACAGGCACGTGAAAATATGCGTCTTTCAGGTCGATTGATATTAACCAGTCTCCCAAGTGTACTGACTGTTGTATGGTAAGTAGGGACTCCATCTTGAATTTCTCCTTGCGGATGAATGAGTTGAGATGGGTCAGGTCTATTACTGGCCTCCATGTGCCGTTCTTCTTCTGCACCAAAAACAGGGGTGAATACATGCCTTCGCCCCTCTCTTCCTCTGGGACGGGTACGACTGCGCCTTGTTCCAATAAACAGCTTACGTAGGTCAACAGGACCTGTCTTTTCTCTTCTGAGCTTGGAAGAGTAGTAGGGATGAATCTGAGTCTTGGAGTGTTGCAGAAGACCCACTTGTGACCGGACGATACTGTCTTTACGGTCCAATAGTCCCGAATTGAGGCCGCCCAAACATGTCTGAAGTGGAGAAGACGGGCCCCCACTTGACATGTTTGAGCGGGCCCAATTTCAAAAGGACTTCCCGGAATCCTGGTTCCCAGAGGAACCACCTTTAGAGGCCTTCTTAAAAGAAGACTGCCTGGACCTCCATGTCCTGGAGAATTCTCTGCCGGGTTTATAGCTGCGTGCATCCCTGGCACGATCCGCATTCTGTCTTCTTGGAAAAGAGCGTCTCTGATTTTGAGGACGCCTATCCTGAGGGAGAAACCCAGATTTCCCACCTGTGGCCCGGGATATGGCAGAATCAAGCTTATTGCCGAATAATGAGGATCCTTCAAAGGGGATGCGGCACCAAGCCTGCTTAGAAGCAGGGTCTGCGAGCCACGGACGGAGCCACAACGCACGTCGCGCCGAAACGGCTGCCAGCATATCCCGAGACATCAGGCGAATGACATCAATGGATGCCTCCCCCAAGAAGGCTGAAGCCATCCTAATCTCTTGAATAGGTGAGTCTTTAGCTGTGTCTATTGAAATGCCTCTCAGGTATTCTTCAATGCTGTCAGCCCAGAATTCTATGGCCTTTGACACTGCTGCGATCGCAAGCACTGGTTTGCACGCCATCCCGGAGGTCAAATAGATTCTCTTTAGATCTGAATCGATCCGTCTCTCTAAAGGATCCTTGAATGACACAGTGTCTTCTAAGGGGAGAGTCACATATCTCACCAGACGCATAAGTGCTGCATCTACCATTGGAGCTGACTCCAGGTGTTTCACATCTTCTTCCTTAAAGGGGTAAAGTTTAAGGATCTTGGATTGCATGGAACCCTTTTTGTCCATCTTGCTCCACTCTTCTGAAATAATATCACCCAATTCGGATAGAAACGGAAAAAATTGACGCTCCTTATTGAGCTGTTTAAAGAATTTCCTCTGCTTCGGGGGGGAAGTGATAGGATCTTCCCACTTCAGAGCCTCTCTCACTGCCTTAACCAGGGAGGGAACCAAACCATAGTCAAACCCCAAACCTGGATCTTCCGGATCCGATTCACTGTCTGAGACAAGGGCAGAATGGCGGCTAGGTTGGGATGAATCCCATGTTTCTTGTAGTACCCCCTCTCCTACTATAGGATCTAGTGGGTCTGCCGGGGATTCACAAGGCTGTTGAGCTTCCCTTTCCTGCAGGGATTCTTTTACCACTCGTCTCACCATTGATTCTAGGCGCTGGTCAGCGCCGTCTCTCTCATCCGCTGCCTTAGTGAAACAATGGTCACATAGGGATTTGTCTGCTGGCACAGGCATTCTGCACCCCCAACATGCTTTCTCTGGTCTCTTGCTGGAGTGAGCCACAGGGGGGCGGGAATAATCCCTGTCACGCTGTTCTGACCTGGCGGACCTATGGTGGCTGGATTTTGAGGAGGATTTGTGGTGGTGTGATTTTGACGATCCACTGCGTCTATAAGTACTAGGATGTGGATCAGATTTAGAAGGGCTGTGAACACAGAAAGACAAACAGAAGGGATAGGTCATATTTGCTGCCTATGCTTACTCTCTTCAACATTAGAAATACAAAGATGTATTTTAGGACCTACCTAACATGAGCGGGCTGGCCACTAGGGGGCAGTGAAGCATCCATAATGTCCAAAAACACCAAGCCTGACACTGCAGTAACAAAAACAATATCTTCAGACAAAATACAGCAATGAACCAACAAAGCCCCAGCATAAAGGACTGTTCCTACCTTGAACCGCCAAAATATTAGCCCCGGGAAGTCGCTGTGGCGTCCGCAATCATTCCCAGGGCTCTGACAGCTTTGCAGGGTTTTTAAATTTGCCGCCCGTGACGTCATCGGCGTCATCCGACGCCGGAGTCCTCAACGCGCATGCGCGAGAACCAAGCCTCGCTCTCACGTCGGGTCCGCGCATGCGCAGAACGCCCGCGAACCCGGAAGTCGAAGAGAGTAGTTTGCTGGAACGCAGAAGCGTCCAGCAAACAGCATGGAAATAGCAAACAGATAGAGAAAAGGAATATAATCAATGGGCACACACATAAACACTGCTGCCATGGACAGATACAGACTCACCACTCCACCAACGATCACTTGGCCGAACGATCCAAGGCACGCACACACCGGACCTCCCAGCAGATAATGGCCACCTATGACAACAGGCAAACAGGCCGGGCGCACTTTAAGGTAAGATAACCAGTCTTCAGCGCTACTCTGCATATACACTCCATACCCTGCTTAACAGTCAGGGCCTATCGGAGGAAAACAATCCAGTCATTCGGCCGATCGATCGCTGTGAAGTCATCTTCAGGTAGGAGAACCACTTGGTCCTACGGAGGAGGACAAAAAAGGAACACGGATAGCAGCCAGGAGCAAAGATTTATGGGAGAGGGGTCCTATTGGGTAGTTATGGAGGCGGGGCCAACCCACACGTATGCTGCCATGGAGCCTGTCAGGAAATAGGGTTATCAGCATTTTGCCGAAAGGAAAAAACAAAAAAAGTGCTGATAATGGCATGCTGCATCCCATTGGACTTCAATGCAATTGAATTAATTGTAAAACATTTTTTTTTTAAAAACAGTTTGTTTCCGTTTTTCGGCTTAGTACATCCAGAATTTTCGGTTTCAGCACCAGAATTTTCATTTCGGTGCACAACTACTATTCACTTAACCTGTCTATGATCATAAAGTTTTGGCTGATTGGTGTATATGGTAAGGTTTATGAAATGTTGTAATAGCGCACAGTTTGGGATTTTATTTTTTTACCACCAATGTGTGACCTTGCACAGTTTTAGGTGTTGGCAGTATCAGTTCATTATTATGTTGTCATTGTTTTTTAGTTCGTTTATTCTGTACTGTTTTTTTATTTTTTTATTATGTTTTTGTTAAATTTTTTTTCAGCATGTTTATTACAACTGAATAGTATATATTTAATGCAGGCTAACAAAGCGAGAGCCAAATCCAGATAACTAATGTAATATTTGCATTAATACACAAAGCAGTTAAAAAGTTATGATTTGAATCTAAACATTGCAAAATGGTAAAATAGAGATGAAATATGTGAAGGGGTTAAACTTACTTCGGCATCTGCACATCGTAAACAAAGCTTCATTAGACAGCCTGGTGGTTTTTCCGATGACGGAGGTGTGTGGTGAAGAGGAGCTGTATCGCTTTCATCATAGACACAGCTGTGAAAATATCAATATCAGATTTTTTATTTTTTTTATACAGAAGTGAAATATACATTTTAGATTGATGATTGCTAGCTTATGGGGTATAGGGGTCTTGAATGCAGCCAATCAATCTAATGATCACCAAAGGGCTACATATAATATTCATTATATACAATGCTACTGAAGACTGCCAGACTGAAGACTTAAGTTAGACATATAATACGCGTATTTTGGCAAGTTTAATCAGGAACTTTGCTACGTGGGTGACCCTGTCAGCTCCTTACTGCCCAACATCCTTCAATTTGAAAATTGAAGTAGTTGGAACAGGACACAGGGGAAATCTTCCATTGGGAACACAAGTTCTGGTGACCACTAGGAATTCCCTTACTTAGGATGAATTTACCCTAATTACTTCTTCCCAATGGGACACAGAAGGCAAAAAAACGTGACTGGTTATAGCCCTCTCTTAATCTATCCAAAATAGTTTTAAATTCTACTATAACTTATTTTAGACCTAAAAACAAGTATGGTAAATTTACAAAATTTAAACATACCGTATATACTCGAGTATAAGCCGAGTTTTTCAGCACTTTTTTTGTGCTGAAAGTGCCCCCCTCGGCTTATACTCGAGTCAAGCACTTTTCTGCAGCAAAAAAAAAAATTTCCGACCCGACTTTGGGCCCCGTATCTCGGGGCCACTTGGGTCTAGGAGTCCCAAATTTGGTGTGCCAACCCTAGCACTATAACATATCCAAATATGGGGTTCCTAGCCCTAAGTGGCCCCGAGATACAGGGCCCCAAAGTCAGTTCAGAAAATGCCATTCTCTGCTGCAGAAAAGTGCTTGAGATTTTCTGACTCGAATTTGGGGCCCCATATCTCGGGGACACTTGGTGCTAGGAACCCCAAATTTGGCATTCAAACCCAGTTGAACTAGCACTACAACATATCCAAATATGGGGTTCCTAGCCCTAAGTGGCCCCGAGATACAGGGCCCCAAAGTCGGTTCAGAAAATGTCATTCTCTGCTGCAGAAAAGTGCTTGAGATTTTCTGACCCGAATTTGGGGCCCCATATCTCGGGGACACTTGGTGCTAGGAACCCCAAATTTGGCATTCAAACCCAGTTGAACTAGCACTACAAAATATCCAAAGATGGGGTTCCTAGCACTAAGTGGCCCCGAGATACAGGGCCCCAAAGTCGGTTCAGAAAATGTCATTCTCTGCTGCAGAAAAGTGCTTGAGATTTTCTGACCCGAATTTGGGGCCCCATATCTCGGGGACACTTGGTGCTAGGAACCCCAAATGTTGTATTCCAACCCAGTGGAATTAGCACTACAACATATCTAAAGATGGGGTTCCTAGCACTAAGTGACCCTGAGATACAGGGCCCCAAATCGGTCAACTGTGTCCATCTGCATGGGCACAGTGAGGCTGCAAATGGGCATCGTTGACCCTCTTTTCCACTTACAGTAGCTGCGCATTTCTCACCCTAGGCTTATACTCGAGTCAATAAGTTTTCCCAGTTGTTTGTGGTAAAATTAGGTGCCTCGGCTTATATTCGGGTCGGCCTATACTCGAGTATATACGGTAGTCCTTTGTTCTGACACTTACTCTCTCGACGCTTCAATAGGAGACTTTTTCAGCTTCTTGTTCCTGGCTCGCTCTCTCCGAATCGCCCTTTTCATTCTTACCAGTAATATTATGGAGACCAAAATGGAGGGTATAAACACCAGTGCAGACAGCAAGATGACTGTATTAAATTTAAAGGAAAGACCTGAAAAAAAGTGGTGGTACACAATCAAGGTTTGCAATGAGCAACATTTGTAATGTTATAGCTTGCCCATTTATTTACAAACTGCAATACTAACATTTCTATATACATTCTTATATACAGGCAGTCCCCGGGTTACGAACACAATAGGGACTATAGGTTTGTTTGTAAGTCGAAGTTATTTATAAGTCCCAACACTGCATTTGTAAGTGTAACTTCCAGTCGGAACACTGCGTTCGTAAGTGTAACTGCCGCCTGTGCATGGATGTGGGATGTTCTGGGCGCTTGTTATGTTGTCTGGGGCGTAGTACGGCAGTGTAGGATGTGTCCTGAGGTGATCGAAAGGTATCTAGGACCAGCATAGAATGCATTCAGGTGAAAAAACATGAGGGTTTACAACCCCTTTAAGACATGCATCATTGTATGTGGTTGCTGGACCGTTGCGGCAACTCCCCATTTGCTTGAATCGGTCGTGGTTGGTGGGCTTATTGCCCACTAATACCAACAGGGTCTACTGCCTTTGCTGTTCTGGTGGGCTAAGAACGAGTGGAACTTTAGAAATATTTTTTTTGGATGGCGTTGAACAATACACACTCTCTGGAGATAATTGAGCTCACTGTTGAACATCCTGGTCATATGGTAACCCATCCTGGAATCTTGGCTCCTGATATCCATCCATACCATGGGGATACTGGGATAATGTGCAGCCAGACCCCCATCCTGGGGTCAGAGTAGCTGAGCCCACTTTTGAACATCCTGGTTGTATGGTAACCCATCCTGGAATCTTGGCTCCTGATATCATCCATCACATGGGGATAATGGGATAAAAAGCAGCCATACCACCTATCTTGGGGTCAGAATATCTGGTAAGCAGCTTGAGAGTTGGGTGTGCACTTTTGGGTGTAAAGATTTAGCTATGACCACAGAAATAGCTAAAGTATATAGCTTTTACTTTACTTTTTGCACAAGAACTCTTCTCTGATGGACCTTTCTACATTATTTAAGAATGTTTAACATATTCTTATTTACAGTTTTTGATATTTTTTTATTTATTTATTACAGGATTTATATAGCGCCAACAGTTTACGCAGCGCTTTACAATATAAAAAATATATATATGAATTTCTTACTTGATTGAAGTTATGCACTTCATATTGATAGCGCAACATGTTTTTCATTATTATTAATATGTATAATGTTTATGTGGACATTTTGAGAGTGTAGCTGTCACTGAGAAATGATTATTTTATTTACTATATGGTGACACGTTACTTAGTTTTTGGTTTACTTTATATGTTTTAATGTGAGTTCCAAACTCTTTTCCTGTAGGTTAATAAACTTACTTTGCAGAGTGACCGTTAGCTTCATCTCAGGCACTATCCCATGGACATCTGGGGGGTTTTTCACCACACAAGACAGGGTGCCATTATCTGTAAGTCTCAGGTCATTCAACCGAATGGAGGCATCTCCTCCTCCAATATCCCCCTCCCAAATCACACGATCCTTGAAGGGTCCGTCTAAAATTGGGTATGCTTTGGACTGATAATGTAGAATCTAGAAATGGAAGAAGTAACAGAACCTGTCAGTGGAATCGGAAAATGTATCAATATATCCTAGAACAATACAGCTCCACAAAAAAAATTTAGACCACAAACCAATCTGTAACTGTCACTTGTATATTAAAACATACCACAAACCTGAGGTGCAAGGCAAGAAAGCCTGAGGTCTTAGTGCTTGAGGAACATTAGGATTTAATTGTTGCTACTGAATCATGATTATTTACATGCTTGTTAATAGTTACCGGTATGCTTTTGAAGAGATAGAGTAAATAGAAAAGGTGGTGACGTGCCTCCCTATTATAGATGTGATCTGAAAGTAAGCCTAAAGATGATCTTGCATCCGACTGTGTTGGCGCTGAAGCATTGAGGGTATAATTGCATAGAATTGCACAAACTGCTTAATAATTGTTTTGCTTCACACCCCCACTATTAACAATGAGGTGGTACAAGCTTACTTCCTTAAAGTGGAGGGCCACCCTAAAAGAAAAAAAATAGCATTAATATTCTTCTCTATATTCCATCCACTGCCTGTTTCGCTTAGTGAGAATGGCAGCGCTGGGACACGATACATGGGACGCAACGGCCTTGGGGGAGGGGGGGGCGACATCGCGGGCGCCCCGGACAGGTAAGTGTCCTTATTAAAGGCAGCAGCTACAGTGTTTGTAGCTGCTGACTTTTTAAAAAAAATAAATAAATTTCCGCCGGAACACCCCTTTAAAGCAAATGGTTGGGACTAGACAGGCAGACAAAATGGTAGTGATAGAGGAATTTGCGCCAAAATTATTGGTTTAATGGTACCGCTGGTACACAGCAATGTATGTACTTACAACAGAACAATTTTTATTTTAGCACCAGTCTGATGCTCTGTTAAAGTGGACCTTTACCCCCTAAACATCAAAAGCACATTTGCATGCAGCTCTGCATAATCTATGTTTTTATCTTTTTATGGGAATTTTTCTTTATCATGGTAGGATAATGAGTTTTGCTGCCTTGACTCCCATACTTGCCCCCCAGGTAGAGATAGTACATGCCTCTGACCATGCTGCACCTCCTATATACCTAGGTGAGATTATTATGATGTTCGTGTGGTATTATTGCTATTGAAAAAATCACCTACTCTGTGCTATGAATCATTATATCTTACATTACAGCTCCCTTCACCTCCTGAAGAAGTGGGGTATTCCTGTGAAACGCTTTGCAATTGAACAAGATTACTTACCCACAGAAGACACCTTATCTCTTATTCTATTTTTAGTTGTGAACTGTTAATTTGATGTAAATTTAAATGATTACTTTCGCCAAGTGTTAGAACGGTGGTACTACTTTCTTGTGTGAGTTAGCACCCCATATAGCTGGAAGCCAAATTACTTCACTGAGCCCCACACTGGAAGGATATCATCGTGTACACCTTCCAGCAACACCTGTTTCAGCACCGAGAGCAGCAATGGGGGGGAAATCTTACAAAGGACTGGTGACCCAGGTAACTACCAGGGATTTTCTTTCATTTCCTGTTGTGGCTTATTGGACAAGTTTGATTAAAGAAAATATCTCCAATGGGACACAAGTGGGGGGAAACAAAAACCTGGGGTTTTAACCTTCCCTTTAGCTTTCCAAAATGAAAAAAAAAGTTTTGCTTTCAGTTCTGATTTAATATGAAGCTGCAGTTTTTCATTCATTCACTAAATGGTGTAAGTGACTAGTTCTAGCACAATTTTAGTGCATTTATTATTATGTGCACATATAATATATATTTACATATCCATGGAATCGATTTGCATAAAATTATGTATTTATCACTGGTACTTATATAGCACCAACAAGACCATTGAATCCATTAACGTCCATGGAATCCATTAACATAAATTTATAAAAACAAACAAGGTAAAACCTCGTAACCGCACACCCTGGATCAAACAATTGTTGAATTAATATAAATAAACAAATAAAATAAATAAACCAGTAAAGTAAATAAAGAGCAGCCCATAGTGCAACCAAAAGGTCAAATTGTGAAATGAAAATGAAAAATCCAATTAATATTTCATACCACGCTCAAATGCATATACAAAAATATAATCAAATACTGTAGTGTTCAGTGTAAATTCATTTGTTCAATAGTAAATCCATAAATAACCCCCAACGATTCGCCAGTCATGTGCACAGTGATGTATGCAAATTCAGTGAACGGACAAGGTGCCATCTTCCATCGGTTTGGGCAAACACCCTACTCACCAGAACGATCAGACACCCATGACAGATGTCAAATAAGCAGAGATGTGTATGAAGAAGATGCATCCACCAAAATACCACGCATTTAGCCGATGATGCAGCCAGGTGAAGATGGGAATCAAATGATCAGACACCCATGACAGATGTCCGATGAGCAGAGACATGTGTAACGATGCATCCAAATACAGATATCTCTTGACAGTGATGCAGCCAGGCGAAGATGGAAATCATATATTTAAAATTAAAAAAAGAAAGCTTCTCCTAGTGCAGCTTGTAGCCATTTATTCAATTTGTAAAAATAGTAGTTTTTGTTTCAGTAAAAAGCACATAAAAATGGAGCAGGTATGCCAGGTTGCGTTCCACCTGCGCTTCAATACAGTGGCAGAAATGACGTATCACACAGTATATAACCCAACGCGTTTCACCAGCACGTCTGACATCACATGACCCCTGATGACATCAGACATGCTGACCAAACGTGTCGGGTTACGTACTGTGTGATACGTCATTTCTGCCACTGTATTGAAGTGCAGGTGGAACGCAACCTGGCATACACGTTCCATTTTTATGGGCTTTTTACTGGAACGAAAACTACTATTTTTACAAATTGAATAAATGGCTACAAGTTGCACTATGGCAAGCTTTCTTTTTTTCACTTTAAATATATGATTTCCATCTTCATCTGGCTGCATCACTGTCAAGAGACATCTGTATTTGGGTGTCAGATCGTTCTGGTGAGTAGGGTGTTTGCCCAAACCAGTGGAAGATAGCACCTTGTCCTGTCACTGAATTTGCATACATCACTGTGCACATGATTGAAGAATTGTTGGGGGTAATTCATGGACTTTACTATTGAACAAATTTATTTACACTGAAGACTATTTGATTATATTTATGTATATGCATTTGAGCGCGGTATGAATTTAGTTATTATTTTAATTTCGTAAATATATTTATGACTGGTATTTATATAGCACCAATAAGTTACATAGCGCTTCAAATACTGTAAATTCCTATCTGACCTTGCTCTCAAGGAGCTTACAATCTGAGGTCCCTATCTTACATACATGCATACACATAGAAGACCAGTTTAGACAGGAGCCAATTAACTTACTACCATGTCTTTGCAGTGTGGGAGGAAACCCATGTTAACTTATGCATTAACATACATTAATTATAGCAAAAGGATATAAAAAAAAAAAAAAAAAAAAATAGTATGAATTGTATTAAGCCTCATTCACAAGGCTGCAAAAAAAAAAAACAATTTACAAACATTTTTTAATCACTTGCCACCCGCCCACCATCAAATGAAGGCTGGGCGGTGGGGCTCTCGTTCTGGGTGGACGTCATATGACGGCTTCCCAGAACGACCGCTCTCGGCGGCCACGACCGTGTTACTAGGACACAGCGTGACCTCGATCTCTGTAAAGAGCCGCGGCTCTTTAACTATGTGATCGGCTGTGTCCAATCACAGCTGTTCACATGTAAACACGTTTGCCAGCAATCAGTGCCCACAATTGCCAGCAATCAGTGCCCACAATTGCCAGCAGTGGCCATTAGTGATGCCAGTCAGTGCTGGCTATCACTGCTCCCCATCAATGCCACCCATCAGTGCTGCCTATCAGTGCTCCTTAGTGCCACATATCAGTGCCCATAAGTGTTGCATATTCGTGCCTCCTAATCATTGCCTATAAGTGCTGCCTCATCAGTGCCGCCTCATCAGCGCCCATCAGGGAGTAAAGTTACTTATTTACAAAATTTACTGACAAACTAATAAATAAAAACTTTTTTTTAGGAAAAAAAGAAAAACCCAGAAGTGATTCAATACCAGCAAAAGAAATCTCTATTTGTGTGAAAAAAATGATAAAAATGTCACATGTTTACAGTGTGGCATGACCGCGCAATTGTCATTTAAAGTGTGACAGCACTGAAAGCTGAAAAATGGCCTGGGCAGGAAGGGGGTATAAGTTCCCTGTATTGAGGTGATTATAGTTTAATCTAAATAATAATAATCAAAACAATCTAAATAATAATCATAACACAGCTACATTGCTTTCAATGGCGACATTCACACAGGTGTTTAAACATGCATTGCTTTCAGATCTGCAATACAGAATCCAAATATCTGCATCTGAAAACACGAATGCCAGAGGAGGTATTGGAGGGGGACAGGACAGGACAGCTTTACACAAATATTAAGCAGGAGTTTTGTGCTAGAAAAAAACAACATGTGTAATAAGATAAGTAACATTTTTGCACCCATGTGAATGTAGCCTTTTGGTTATAAAGCAGCTGTTTGTTCTCTTATGATGTATCCCTGACCCTGAGGAAGAACTGGTGTTTCAGTGAGAAAAAAAGTGTTGGATAAAATAACAAAACACTGGCTAAACCAAGTGCTGGTTTCATTTGCCCACAAAAAAATAAATAAAAATTTTTGGTTAGAATTGGACATTAAAAGACATGGAACCCTTTACCAGACTGAATTGTATCAGATTAATAATCGTCTGATACTTTATTCTACTGCTCCAGCAGGTGTTCTCCAGTTTCTCTAATATTATCTTGATGTGTACAAGGCCTCTTGCACAAGGGTGAAAGTAATGCAGCATTTGTAGCCGTGTCGCATAATTTTACAGATCTGAACACATTGTGTAAGAATCTGTAATGCAATAATGTGTTTAGAAAAAAAAATTGAAAATCTTACATTTGCAGTAATTTATATATGTACACAAGTACATACAAGTGTATACATGTAATATGAAACATTGGCAGCTAGAAGAGAGTGAAGAAAAAATGTATGCCATTTATAAGCGTATGCACATTTATGCTCCTGTATGCATGAATACGCATTGCTTTAATGGAACATACCTTGCATTTTTTACGCAGTATCTGTGTATAAACACCAGTAAACGATTAAATCTGTGTTTAAGAGTAAGGATGAGCCCGGTGTTCGATTCGAACCCATGTTCGAATCGAGCACCGGGTGTTCGCTCGCTCGGCGAGCCCAGAACTATTGGGACCGCTCGCATCAAATTCGTGTGATGCGAGCGGCCCCGCAATGCATTGCGGCCCGCGCAGTGCAATGCTGGCTGATGATTGGCCAAGCATGCACTGTGACCCCGCATGCTTGGCCAATCACAGCGCCGGCAGCGAGGAGAGCCATAATTGGCTACAGGCAGGATGCCTGTAGCCAATTATAGCTCAGGGGCTTTAATACACGCCCCACGGTATAAGAGGCCGCCGCTGCGGCGGCCTCGCATATTATGTTTCACTCACAGTGTCAGCGTGTCAGTGTGCTGCTGACTGCTGACAACAATATGTTCTTTATTTCTGGGGATATGTGTGTGCATGCTGTTAGAACAGCATTGCAGTATCACATCTGGGGGGTGTCTATAGGTAGCCTGTGAAGGAGGGCAGGTTTCCTGTGCTTAGAACTTTCCCTGCAAAAAAGTGTCATTTTTGCAGGAAGAAAGCTATTTAAATCACTCGCGGCTAATGAATTGATGGCTCCTGTAACACAGAGAGCTGTCATTCATTAATAAAAAAACAAAAAAAAAGCGTAGGGGTCCCCCCAAATTCAATAACCAGGCCCTTCAGGTCTGGGATGGATATTAAGGGGGATCCCAGCCAAAAAAAAAAAAAAAAAAAAATGGCGTAGGGTCCCCCTCAAAATCCATACCAGACCCTTGAGGTCTGGTATGGATTTTAAGGGGAACCCTAGCCAAAAAAAATGGCGTGGGGTCCCCCTCAAAATCCATACCAGACCCTTATCCGAGCACGCAACCTGGCAGGCCGCAGGAAAAGAGGGGGGGACGAGAGCGGCCCCCCCTCTCGCCTGAACCGTACCAGGCCACATGCCCTCAACATTGGGAGGATGCTTTGGGGGTCTAAGACCCCAAAAGCACCTTGTCCCCATGTTGATTAGGACAAGGGCCTCTTCCCCACAACCCTGGCCGGTGGTTGTGGGGGTCTGCGGGCGGGGGGCTTATCGGAATCTGGAAGCCCCCTTTAACAAGGGGACCCCCAGATCCCGGCCCCCCCCCTGTGTGAAATGGTAAGGGGGTACAAAAGTACCCCTACCATTTCACCAAAAAAGTGGCAAAAATGGTAAAAAGGACAGGAGACAGTCTTTGACAATTCCTTTATTAAAATCTTCTTTCTTCTTTCTTCATCCTTCGGTTTCTTCATCTTCTCCTTCCTTCATCTTCTTCCATCTTCTTCTTCCATTTTCTTCTTCCTCCGATCCGCTTCTTCTTGCGCTGGTCTTCTCGTCCTTCTCGTCCGGCATCTTCTTCCGTCGGCGTCGGTGTCTCTGTCTCTTCTTGGGCCGCTCCGCGCAATGGGAGGCTCCCGCTGTGTGAGGCTCCGCTCCGTCTGACAGGTCTTTTATAATGGAGGGCACCTGGTGACCCCGCCCCCTCTGACGCACAGGGACGTCATGGGGAATTCCATGATGGCTTTCCCCATGATGTCAGAGGGGGGCGGGGTCACCAGGTGCCCTCCGTTTTAAAAGACCTGTCAGATGGAGCGGAGCCTCACACAGCGGGAGCCTCCCATTGCGCGGAGCGGCCCAAGAAGACACCGACACCGACGCCGACGCCGACGGAAGAAGATGCCGGACGAGAAGGACGAGAAGACCAGCGCAAGAAGAAGCGGATCGGAGGAAGAAGAAAATGGAAGAAGAAGATGGAAGAAGATGAAGGAAGGAGAAGATGAAGAATCCGAAGGATGAAGAAAGAAGAAAGAAGATTTTAATAAAGGAATTGTCAAAGACTGTCTCCTGTCCTTTTTACCATTTTTGCCACTTTTTTGGTGAAATGGTAGGGGTACTTTTGTACCCCCTTACCATTTCACACAGGGGGGGGGCCGGGATCTGGGGGTCCCCTTGTTAAAGGGGGCTTCCAGATTCCGATAAGCCCCCCGCCCGCAGACCCCCACAACCACCGGCCAGGGTTGTGGGGAAGAGGCCCTTGTCCTAATCAACATGGGGACAAGGTGCTTTTGGGGTCTTAGACCCCCAAAGCATCCTCCCAATGTTGAGGGCATGTGGCCTGGTACGGTTCAGGCGAGAGGGGGGGCCGCTCTCGTCCCCCCCTCTTTTCCTGCGGCCTGCCAGGTTGCGTGCTCGGATAAGGGTCTGGTATGGATTTTGAGGGGGACCCCACGCCATTTTTTTTTGGCTAGGGTTCCCCTTAAAATCCATACCAGACCTCAAGGGTCTGGTATGGATTTTGAGGGGGACCCTACGCCATTTTTTTTTTTTTTTTTTTTGGCTGGGATCCCCCTTAATATCCATCCCAGACCTGAAGGGCCTGGTTATTGAATTTGGGGGGACCCCTACGCTTTTTTTTTTTTCATTTTTTTTTTTTTTTATCAATGACTTTTTTTTATGAATGAGTTTCAATGAATCACTGTTCTCTGTGTTACGGGAGCCGTGAATTAACATTAGCCGCGAGTGATTTTAAATAGCTTTTTTACTTTCAAAAATGACACTTTGCGCAGAGACAGTTCTAAACACGGGAAACATGCGCCCCTTTACAGGCATACTATAGACACCCCCCAGGTACGAAATTTAAAGGAATATTACACTTTTATTGTTTCAATTTAAGCATTATTAAAATCACTGCTCCTGAAAAAACGGCCGTTTTTAAAAAAAAATTTTGCATTGATACATGTCCCCTGGGGCAGGACCCAGGTCCCCAAACACTTTTTATGACATTAACATGCATATTAGCCTTTAAAATGAGCACTTTTAATTTCGAACGTTCGCATCCATTATAACTAATAGGGTTCTAAAGCTCGCACGGACTTTAGGTCCGTTCGCGGGTTCTGGTGCGAGCCGAACGGGGGGGTGTTCGGCTCATCCTTATTTAAGAGGCATAATATACAGTATATGTCTTAGGGCCCTTTCACAGGGGTGGACCGATCAGGTCCGCCTGTCAGTTCTTCAGGTGGACCCGATCGGACCCTCCAGTCTCCTCTGTGGAGCGGTGGATGTCAATGGACATGTGTCCATTGACACCTGCCAACATCTGATCTGATCCTGTCCACTTAAAACAGACAGATTGAGATCCCCCCCCTTCCATCTGGCAGATCGGATTGGATGGCAGTCGGGTGTCAATGGACAGGCAGTCCATGTACATCCGAGAGCGGGCTGTGTCAGTGTCTCTGCTTAAGCAGAGCAGACACAGACCAGCTTCTTGCCTGATCAGTGGAGATCAGCGGACAGATCTGGTCACAGTGTGCTTTTTTATTTTGTGTTTTTGTGCATAAAAAAAATTGATCAAAGTGTTCAAAACTGCAAATACTGTGTTATAAAAAATAAAAATAAAATTGCAACACCCATTATTTTCTGGGGCCTCTGCTTAAAAAAAATCCAAATATTTTGGGGTTCTAAGATTTTCTTGTTTTTTTTACATGCTATAGGTAGTGAAAATATAACTGTTGATCCTGACAGGAATCCAAAGAGCCTTTGCTGCACTGAATTAGAAAAACAAAAAAAATAATAATTTGATCAGCCCTTTCCAGTTAACTTTAGTGGACTATGACACAGCTCCCCCCACGTTATGGAGAAGAGGAGACACAGATGTTCTGTAGTCTTAACACGCTATGGTGTTGGGTTTAGATACACTTTGAATCACCCACAATCCATTCTACTGATGGAACCTGTCTAGAATATTATTCCTAGTTGCCACATGTGTAAATAACTAATATATGAACATTTCCTCATATTGTCTCTCTAAAAATACTGCAAGTACAGAAAAATACTTGTTAATCCTGCCAGAAAACCCAGCGAGATTTTAATTTCCTAAGCCACACTAAAATTTCAAATAATGTGATCAGCCCTGTCCCTCTCTCCGTGATGTTATGGAGATGAGAAGAGGGAGAGGTGTTTTGTATAGGTTTACCACCTGTCCTGGATTCACCCGGCCAGTCCGGGTTTGAAATTATGTGTCCGAGTTTCAGTCTGCCTGAAACCCGAACACATTATTCAGACTAGGCTGTAATTGAGATAGTCACACAAAAAATCTGTTGCCACCCAGGAGCTGCGGGCCCTGGTGGGGGCGATGATGTCAGCAAGAGCAGTTTGGCCCCATCCACTGTTTGCCACAGTGCGCTGCATTACCACTCTCATTGGGGCACCCAAAGATGTCCCAGGTCTTTTATAATCCTATAGTGTATACTATGTAATAAAAAAATTAAAAAAACGTCCCTATGCCACTAAAGTGTTTTGGTTTGGCTTGAAGAAAAGGTGGCAACCCTAGTTTTGTAGTCCAAACAGACTTTCTGTCTCAGGGTGACAATGCTGCTCCTCTAAAGAGGTAACAGTAAATAAAAAGAAAAAGAAAAAGAAAAAAGGAATGCTGCTGACACATCCAAGGACTGGTAAGTTGCAATATATTATACCGTGGCGTTGCGTTTAAAATACACTTTAAATTATACACCATCCATTTGACTTGCTGAACCGGTCTAGACTGCATTCCTAGTTATAACAAGTGTGTATTTTTGCTGCGATTAGTCTGTCACGTCTTGGTAGTTCTTGTTATAAACCTAACTTTTCATTATTGGTATCATCTTAGCGCAATTCAAAATCCTCCGGAAATAACACAACAAGTACAACCACATAGTATATTCATGAAAGATTACCCTGTAATGTGCCAGCAAGTACCTGGAGTCACGCTGGTAATTTACTGGCCTGGCCTTAGGGCTTGCTGCCAATGTTACTAATAGGAAAGCGATCAGAAGGCTGGTATTATTTCCCAGGAAATGTAGCAACCTTAGAAGCATCGTTGAGATGGCCATTGTTGGGAATGCAGTTGCACTGAAATGTACAAAGTATTGTATGACGCTTCAGACGAATTTGTGTTACAGTGAGCTCTTTGTATTAAAAAGGCTTGTTTAAATCTGCCACTTTTACTAGAGTGACTTGTTGGAATTCTACTTAAAGTGAACCTGTCATTTTCTTTACAAGTCTCCATAAATAAGTTTCCGACATGTCACATTACACTGACCAGTCATACAAAAATGATCACTGACAGGTAAACTGAATAACATTGATTATCTTGTTCCAGTGGCATCTAAAAGTGTGTGGTTGATGTGTTTACGAGCTTTATTTGAAGTGTTAAAAACGTACAGATTCACTGCAATGTCAGGCGGCATGCTGCTCTGTGCGGCATTGCCCTGCGATCTGGCCCGTTGCCCTGCAATAAAATACAGCAAGTCTAGCACCTATGTGTGACACATAGGTAAACAATTGTTTCCGGTGTCTCCCTGTAGTGACAGACGTTTTACCATGCGGTAAAGCGTCTGTCACCACACATAGTGGGAAATGGCCCTAAGGGTCCCTTCACACTACTGTGCTGCGGAAATATGCACACTATCATAATTTGTGTTATGAGTGTTGATGCGCTGAGGTGCTATTCATTCTAAATGGCACCCCAGTGGATCTTCTCAGCACATGTGCATTGAGCTGCTGGAAACGCTGCATTTTTTTTGGTGGGTGTCGGGTGGGTTAGGCAGCAGGCATTTCAATTAAATGGTCTGCCTTCATGAACACAAGTGTGCTGTGGCTGCTCCAAGGAGTTCTACCACCACATAAAGAGAAAAGGGTATGAAGAAGGAGGGGAATCACATGTATGATCAGCCTGCTATGCTAAATGAGTAAATGATTTAAAGTCAAACTGTCAGATAACAAAAGCCTTCCATAAAAAGATGTGAATGTAAAGAAGACGAATAGCTACATCTCCTGCCTGCCACTTCCCAAACCCTGCTCCTCCGACAAGAAATCTGCTGAAACTGACACTTCCAGGAGTGTCAATCTCCTGTGCTCCCCACTGTGTTCACTCCTGCCAACCTCTATTTTTCTTTTCTTTTGTAATATGTAAACTCTCAATAAAAAGAATTGTCAGAATAACGTAAAAAAAAAAAAAAATAAAGTGCATTAAAGCTTGTACTAAAAAATAAAAATAAAAATAAACTTTGTACAAACGAGACATCAATATAGTAAATAATGACAAACTAATAATAATAATAATAATACAAAATCCGCAATAAAGTGTTAAGTATATCAACGTGTAAACAGTGTACAAACAGGATCAACTTTACAGTAGACAGTAATAAACATGTGCAAAACATACAATAAAGTGCCAGATAATGTGAAAAAGTGCAAATACACCATTGTAAAATAACACAGTCCATTGTTGGGGATTCAAGCTGGAGTGGTAAACCCACAAAACACAGTAGTAAGTCAAAGATAAGCCCCCTTTTTGCAGATGAATTTCTGAAAGTAGTAATCCAATCTGAGAACCCAGTATGAGACCAGTCACTTGTGTGCATCCTCAAGGCTTAACAAAATTTTACCACCCACCAATACTGAGTAATCATACATGGCTTTGTGCAACATCAAGAGAGGTGAACGTCCTGCTCCTCAGCTCCATCTCATAGGGATCTTTTAAAACATAAGGTCAGCCACAATGGATCTACAAAGCCACTTCCACACTCGGGAAAGCCTGGATGGGTCTGTATACAGTTTCCTCAGGGGAGAGGGCAAGGGAGAGGGATCCTCCTACACAGGAAACACATTACCAGAGGTGCAGGGTGCTGTGTAATGTAAAGGGGTCCAGAGGTACAAGGGCTGTGCAATGTAAAGGGGTCCAGAGGTGCAGGGTGTTGTGTAATGTGAGGCTGCATTCACGGCACAGTGAGCCTGCATTTGATGGGCACAGTGAGGCTGTATTTGATGGGCACAGTGAGGCTGCATTTGATAGGCAATCGTGATACACCGAAAGTGCTGCTATCTGAACTTTCAGCGTACTGAGCGCTAGACCTTTAACAGCACCTTGCTGTAGGAATTTTAAAATAGTTGGTGTATCCATCTTTTGTCTGTTATTTTCAGCGCACCAGCTGTTACATTTTTTCCAGGTCTTTTTGTAGAGGGCCCTAGTGTTAGGCTTCCTGGCGCTCAGAAGTGTCTCCACCACTTTTTCTGAGAGTCCTTTCGATCTCAGGATGTCTTTCTCAGTAATCAAGCCCCCATTTGAACTCACTTGCTTTAGGCAGTTAGGGGTCCCTGACACATCAGGTCATCCCTGCGGGGAAGTAGCCAAGGCTGAGGAGCTGAGAGAACCAGGCTGTCTTATGCCAATATGGTGCTATTAGTATTGGAAATTATACTCCTTTCCCTCTCTCTCCACCGCCAACCTCAGGAATCTATTTTCTTGTAGGGGAATGTGGAGGTAGGCATCCCTGAGATCCATGGTCGCCATTATATTTCCCGGTTGAAGGATGTTCTTGACTGAGAATACTGATTCCATGAGGAATTTCTTGTATTGTATCGCTTGATTCAGGGGTTTTAGATTTAATATTAGTCAAAACTTCCTGGAAGGTTTTTTGATCACAAAAACATGCAAGTAAAAACCCTTTAATTTGTATTCCTCTGGGACTGGAGTAAGGACCTTCTGGTATACCATCCCCCCCCCCCCCCCCCCCAGTAACAGTGGGAGAGCCCTTGCCTTTTTGGCACCTATGGAAGTTTTGTTAATAGAAATTTCTCTGGTGGAAGACAGTTGATTTTCAGGGCGTAACCCCTTGCAATGATGTCTAGGATAAATTTGTTGTAGGAGGGTAGCCATCCTTCACCCTACTGGCATTCTGTAGTCATTATTTTGGGGTTTGGCTAGAAGAGCCAAAGAGGACACTACTTTTTGGCTTCCCTTTGTGACCTGTCCAGTGCTTCTTGGGATAATCTTTATTTTCTTCTTGCGGACGTTCTCTTCGTCCACGAAAAAGCTCTTTTGTAAAGGTTTGCATTTTCCGGGAAGGTTTTTTACTGTCCGCCATTCTTTCTAGGGCTTTGTCCAAGCCTGTTCCGAACAAAAGATCTCCGGAAAATGGTAGGTTACATAGTCTCATCTTGGATGCAGGGTCTCCTGACCAAGTCTTCATCCAAATAGCCTGCTTGTCTGCCACGGCTAGACCCCCTGATCTCGCTGCCAGTTTGACAAATTCTGCAGACGCATCTGCTATGTAACTGACCGCCTTGGCGAGAACTGGTAGGGTTTTCAGAATTTATTCAATTTCATGAGGAGGAGGGAGGGGGGAGGACTGCACTTAAGCTTCAGCCCTGGCCACTGTAGCCACAGCTCAAAGTGGCCCCGGGGCAGGTGGTATCCCGGTAGGCCAGTCTGGCCCTGAGCAGGGTGTGTGTCCTATGCCTGCATACTTTTGTTAATAGGTGTCCCTCTTTACCACATCAAAAAGTTGGGAGGCAGTCTTAATTTCGTCAAAAAAAAAAAACTTTTGTCAAAGTTTTTGTCAGCAGCATTTTTACAGTGACGGAAACGATAAAGTACAGCATATTCTTGTCCACTGACAAAAATCAAACCCGTTTTAGTTAACGAACGAAAATGTGATGCAGGGATGTTTAACCTTGTGAACTAACTTCCAGTTTTCACGGAGTTCCACCTGCTTCCGCTCCCAGCAAGCGAGTTGAAGCAACTGTGTGTACCATGACGACTGCCAGAGACCAAAGCAGCACTGTGCTCCAACTCAAAAGATGGCCTCTCATGTCCAGAGCAGACTGTGAGTGTGTATTACATTACAATTACAGCAGGCCTGAGGTCTAAGACCACTGTCCATCTGGAGCACTCCTTACGAGGGTAACAGTGGTATCCAGGGCACTGTGTATTACATGCCATCCCTCAGTCCACCACCCAGCACTGTGCAACATTACAGGCCTCCTCAGACCACTGGCAGTGGCATCCAGGGCACTGTGCATTACATGCTATCCCTCAGACCTAAGACCACATCCAGCACTGTGCTGCATTACAGGCCTCCTCTCACCACTGGCATCCAGGGCACTGTGCACTACAGGCCATTCCTCAGACCTGACCTGAGACCACCATCCAGCACTGCATGTGCAGCATTACAGGCCTCCTCTGACCACCGACATCCAGAGCACTGTACATTACAGGCCATGCAAGTCAGACCGGCTGAGACCATACCAACATCCAGCACCGTGTGCAGCATTATAGGCCTCCTCTGACCACTGGCATCCAGAGCACTGTACATTACAGGCCTTGCAAGTCAGACCGGCTGAGACCATACCAACATCCAGCACTGTGTGCAGCATTATAGGCCTCCTCTGACCACTGGCATCCAGAGCACTGTGCAGCATTACAGGCCTCTCAGACCACCGTCCAGTTCACTGTTCAGCTTTACAGGCCTCCTCAGACCACTGCCCAGAGAGTTCTCACCATCCATATCCAGACCTCACGAGGCGAGTTGGCCTCAGACTGAGTCGCTCCTCCTATTTTCCCATCCCGACTGCTGCACAAAGTATTCAGGAAATGTCGGCATCTGCAACTGGTAAAAAGAGAAGAGAAGAAGATCTATAGATGGGTTTGTAGCAGTACCCTCGTAAGGGCTGCGAATAGACTCTGTACCCCACTGGTTTCCCCAACTCTGCAAATCCTCCATGACCTCTGACACCCTGGGTTCAGTCATCTTACCAGCTGTATCAATAAAGAGACTCACACACACACCATCAGTGAAACAGTTCAAATGATTTACTGTATTAATGAGAAAAAAATGTGAAACACATACTACGAATGGTAAAATTTATCTTTATCCAAACACTATAACTCTATTTATGAGTGGCACCACAAGTACCAGCAAACTGTGGAGAGCAAATAGATGTCTGTATGCAGTGTTCTCAATAATCTAATTGGGCTATGCCCAGGGCTGGTGCAAGTATTTTTGACACCCTAGGCGAAACCTAGTTTTGTCCCCTGGCTCCACCCCCTTTGCCCTGCCCATGTATGCCCCATGTTTTTAATGAAGCACCCATCAAATGCAGCCTACCAGTGCCCATTGATGAATGTTTGCTTGCTTCCATTCATTCGGGAGTTGGAACACAGACACAGTCCTCCGCCGCCACTGCGCTTCTGACACTATGTGCGAACGGAGCGGCAGTGAGAGGATGCTGAGACTTGATTGCTTGCTGCAGAGAGAAGAGAGTGGGAACACCAGTGGCTGGGCGCCCTAGGCAGCAGTGCACCCTAGGCGGCTGCCTAGTTTGCCTAGTGGTAGCACCGGCCCTGGCTATGCTCGCTCACCACATTGGATAAAGAAGTTGCTGAAGCAATGCAGGTGATGGATGAGCTTCTTTCAGGAACTCCCTCTGGACCCTGGCTCTGGGAAATGGCATCTGGCGTCTACTACACCACGCTGCGGCCTACCCGGATCTGAAGTGCAGGCGTCGCTGGATAACCTGGAACAGCCTTCGGTCTGCTGGGGAAGAGAAACAATGCTGTCTGCAGAGGTCCCTCTGGGCACAGTTGAACGGCTCCCCGCTGTGTAGGCTACGAATCAGCAGCAGCTCACAATGAAACAGAGCTCCCTGCTAGCAGATTCACACCGGAGTCCCAAGAGAACAATGCAGGCCGCGGCAGCCCCTTTTATATCCTTTCCCAGCAGTCTGTTCTTCTATTCCAGCAATTCTGGATGTTGTAGTTCAAGCCAGTCTCGATGGAATGGAAACGTCAGCGTTCTGAACTACACATCCCTCGATGCTTTGCGCTGAGTTTTGTCATAAGAAAAAGGAAATGACACAGAGTCCAGCCAACACAAGAGGGAGTCAACCCTACATTAATTATACTGCAAATGTCTCTGAATTGCAGGCATAATAGCCAGCTCCTGGCTACATATTTTACATGTGTTCTTAAGGACAATAAGACCCTTTGCAAACCATGTGGAGCAACACTCGCTGGTAAAAATAAAACAAACTTGAAGCGTCATTTGCTGACAACCAGTGGTGTTGCTATGGGTGTGCGTGGTGGGCAGGCCGCACCGGGTGACACCGGGGCTGCCGCCCACCACTACATACTGTACTAAATTGCTTGTGCAACAATTGCCTGTAACCACTCCCCCGTCTTAAGCTGTCCCTCTGGGACTCCTTAATTCTGGCTGATCCCACAGATGAAGGGGAAAAATGTGATAACACAGCAGTCCGAGTGTCTTCATCTCCAGGCATGCTGTAAGTTACTGTACACGTCACTACATAGAGTACTAACCTAGCATATACCACCGCTATACCACCCCAACCTGCCCTATGCCACCGCAGCCTGCCCTATGCAACCCCAACCTGTACTTTATCACCCTATACTATCATTTAGGGGGCCATTCGGGGGTGTGCCCCGTGACCGTGTGCTGCCTGCAGGGTGCTGGGCAGGATAGACAGGAGGTGGGGTGACACCATATTTTGCTGCACCAGGTAACACCAACCCCAGTGACGTCACTCTGGACAACTCATCCTAAAATTTATACAAAAGGTAAACACAGCACTTAAAGTGTTTGTTACCCCCCCCCCCCCCCCCCCAAAAAATGGATCCTGCTCCTTTAAAGCAGGTTATACAGCACAGTGCTTGTGCTGTGTCATTTGGCCTTCTGTAACACCTGAAATACCTGGCTGATCTTGCCAGTTTCTACCCTCCCCCCTGTAAACTGACCATGATATATCAGGGCTACTGAGCTATGACACCCATGTGCCTCCGTCATCCACTTTATTTAAAAAATTAATCTCCCGGAGACCACGTGACTCCAGGTTCTCTCCTCCTCTCCTGATGTCAGATGGGGAATCTCGGCCCCGCCCGCTGGAGCTATCAGACAGGGAGAGCAGAGAGCCTGGAGTCGCAACAGGTAGAAATATGCTTTTTTTTTTTTTTTATAAAAGCACAGGCATTAGGATACAGCTTTTTATCTGGCAGAGGGGATGATATAAAGATGAGATAGTGGCTTAACAACCATTTAAATTCCACGATCACACAAAGAGTTTTTATTTTCTTGTATTTTTTTAATTTTTACATTACCCTTTAATTATATAACTCACTGTAATTGCAGGGCCTTGCGGTGGGCGGTATCTCCAGTCCACAGCTGCAAATTTAGAATTAGAACTAGTTGAGTAGAAGCTACACCATAACTTGATGGACTCTCCTACAACGCCATATACTGCTGAGTCCATGCGAATGTCTATGAGCAGAACCCCTGGGATACCTGGTAAGAAACAGAAATAAAACAATAAAGCATATAGCCAGCATATATCATTAATGTAGCAAAGCATTCCTACTTGTCTCCAAAAAATTTTAGGCAGCTAGCCGGCTACCCAGACACACATCTATGACATATTCTACTGCAGAAGATGTACATGAAAAATAAAACTCTGATGGGGTTCACACTTAAGCCCCATACACACGGTCGGAAAATCCGACCACCAAATCCATCGGATTTGGTCCGACGGATTTAGTCCGACACTGGTGTTGCATACACACGGTCGGACAATGTTGTCGGAAAATCCGATCATTCTGAACGTGGTGACGTTTGTTGCCTACGACGGGACTACGTAGAGGCTAGTAGCCAATAGCTTTAGTCTTGTAATGTGATCTGAGCATGCGTGGCACTTTGTCCGTCGGAATTCGCTACACACGATCGGAATTGGTGTGATCGGACTTTGTTGTCGGAAAATTTATAGAGCAGGAGATAGGACTCCGTCGGACAATCCGATGAAAAATGTCCGATGGTGCCTACACACAGTCGGAATTTCCGACAACATTGTCCGATAGGACAGAATCCATCGGAAAATCCGACCGTGTGTATGGGGCTTTAGAGCTTAATCATAGAATAATGAACGTGAAAGATTAATTCCAAGTATTCCAGCTTGGACCAATGTAATTACAGTGCCTTGAAAAAGTATTCATACTCCTTGAAATTGTCCACATTGTGTCATGTTACAACCAAAACCATAAATGTATTTTATTGGGATTTTATGTGATAGACCAACACAAAGTGGCACATAATTGTGAACTGGAAGGAAAATGATAAATGGTTTTCACATTTTTTTTTTACAAATAAATATGTGAAAAGTGTAGTCCATACTTGGTAGAACCACCTTTCGCTGCAATTACAGCTGCAAGTCTTTTTGGGGATGTCTCTACAAGATTTGCACATCTAGACAGTGACATTTTTGCCCATTCTTCTTTGCAAAATAGCTGAAGCTCTGTCAGATTGGATGGAGAGCGTCTGTAAACAGCAATTTTTAAGTCTTGATTCTTAATTGGATTTAGGTCTGGACTTTGACTGGACCATTCTAACACATGAATATGCTTTGATCTAAAGCATTCCATTGTAGCTCTGGCTGTATGTTTAAGGTCGTTGTCCTACTAGAAGGTGAACCTCAGTCTCAAGTCTTTTGCAGACTCAAACAGATTCTTCTAAGATTGCCCTGTATTCGGCTCCATTCATCTTCCCATCAACTCTGACCAACTTCCCTGTCCCTGCTGAAGAAAAACATCCCCAGATGATGCTGCCACCACCATGTTTCACAGTAGGGATGGTGTGTTCAGGGTGATGTGCAGTGTTAGTTTTCCACATAACTTTTTTGCCTAAAAGCAAAGCACTAACATTTTTGGTCTCATCTGAGCAGAGCACCTTCTTCCACATGTTTGCTGTGTCCCCCACATGGCTTCTCGCAAACTGCAAATGGGACTTCTTATGGCTTTCTTTTTGCCACTCTTCCCTAAAGGCCAGATTTGTGGAGTGCACGACTAATAGTTGTCCTGTGGACAGATTCTCCCACCTGAGCTGTGAATCTCTGCTGCTTCTCCAAAGTTACCATGGGCCTCTTGTCTGCTTCTCTGATTAATGCTCTCCTTTCCCAGCCTGTCAGTTTAGGTGGATGGCCATGTCTTGGTAGGTTTGCATTTGTGCCATACTCTTTCCATTTTCGGATGATGGATTGAACAGTGCTCCATGAGATATTCAAAGTTTGGGATATTTTTTTATACACTAACCCTGCTTTA
Source organism: Lithobates sylvaticus (assembly GCA_028564925.1). NCBI lineage: Eukaryota > Metazoa > Chordata > Amphibia > Anura > Ranidae > Lithobates > Lithobates sylvaticus. The sequence continues at coordinate 113,060,242 of CM053035.1, read as the reverse complement.
AACTTCTCCACAATTTTATCTCTGACCTGTCTGGTGTGTTCCTTGGCCTCCATGATGCTGTTTGTTCACTAAGGTTCTCTAACCAACCTCTGAAGACTTCACAGAACAGCTGTATTTATACTGAGATTAAATTACACACAGGTGGACTCTATTTACTAATTAGGTGACTTCTGAAGGCAATAGGTTCCACTAGATTTTAGTTAGGGGTATCAGAGTAAAGGGGGCTGAATACAAATACACGCCACACTTTTCACATATTGAAATGTTGAAAACCATTTATCATTTTCCTTCCACTTCACAATTATGTGCCACTTTGTGTTGGTCTATCACATAAAATACATTTACCTTTTTGGTTGTAACATGACAAAATGTGGAAAATTTCGGGGGGTATGAAAATTTTCTCAAGGCACTGTATGTGGGATCCACATAGAAGCTGGAAAGAACTGTAGCAGGCACAGTTACTACAGCGATCTCCACTTGCTCACTTCCCAGGTCCTGTGCCAAGTAGCTACTCTACCTCCTATGTATGTAATGCAGTGGTAACTCTGCACAGATGCCATTCGGGAAACATTTTTGCATTTTCTCAATGAATACAATGTGCTTTCTGAACAGCCGAGGTGGAGAGGCAGAGTGGTGACATCACAATCTCTACCTCATCCAATCAGTGAACACTTAGCATTCTTTGATAAAAATAGAAAGTGTTCTCTGAATGGCACCTGTACTGAGCGTGTGACCTCCTGTGTTCAGCAAGTAGCAGGGCAGCCACTCAGCACAGAACCCAGAAACCAGCAGCAATCACTGTATTAGCTGCACCTACTACAGTGATTTCCAGCTTCCACAGGTAGAGCACACACACACACATACATACTAATATTGGCCTAAGCTGGATGAATGTAAAAATTGCCATACCTGGAACTCAGCTTTAAGCACTCTGCATCTACCATGTTTATTTTGTGTTAAGCTTACAAGCTTACATTAGGGAGAGTTGTTATAAGGGTCCCTTTACATCAATGCGCACATTAACCCATGCTATTTTGTATGATATGTGTTGTGTTAAAGCCGGCCATAGATGGTTGGAATCTTGGCTGGTTTAGAAGGACCGGCCAAGATTCTAACCATGTATGGGTAGGCTGATTGTACCCAAGTTGATCAACCAGCCTGTCAGATTTTTTTTTATGCGATTATTGTCAGTGGCTATAGCGGCTAGCAATAATCCCTGTGTGTTCTCTCAGCTGGGACGGCTCCCCGCACCACCCACCGGGAGAACACAATAGCTCCATGGGAGGGATTCCCTCATCAACACCGACTGTGATGATGGGGGAATTGCAGGCAAGAAAGTCACACCAGCTTAAAGCAGCCATACAAGGTTCAATGCTCTCGTTCTGCCTGCTCAGCAACATGGATTATTCCCGTCTCTTCTTCTTACTTTGAAACTCTGACTAAAACTTTTTTTTTTTAATTAAGAGTGTGAAAGGGTTGAAGTCTATCAAGGTTGGTCTGAGTCCACACTGGAAAGAATTCAACCCACTTCTGGTGGTAGAGGATCACATGGACAGGAAATTTCGCAAACGAGGAGACAAAGTACACATTTTTTTTTTTTTTTTTAAAGCTGAAGTTTAGCTTTGCCAACTTTTACATTAGTCCAGTTTGGACCAATTTAAGTATGGATGTGCCATACCTATGGGATCCACATGGAAGCTGGAAATCACTGTAGTAGACAGTAGCTACTGGGTCCCATGCCAATCGACTGCCCTCCTGCATTTTGAACACAGGAGGTAACTCGCTCAGCACGGGCACCTTTCAGAGAACAATGAATGCAACGCGTTCTATGATTGGAGAAGATAGAGAGGTTGGGCGGTGATGTCACAATACCCACCTCATCTGATCGGAAAACACTTTGTATTTAGTGAGTTAACGCAAACTGTTCTTTCAATGCCACCTGTGTCTAACACGCGCCCCCTTGTGTTCAGTAAGCAGCAGGGCAGACACTTGGCATGGGACCCAAAAGCTGGAGAATCACTGTAGTAGTGGTGTCTGTTATGCCGCGTACACACGAAGGGACTATCCCGCGGGATTATCCGCTGGACCGAAGTCGAGCGGATAATCCCCTCGTGTGTGGGCGCCGGCGGACTTTTTTTGGCCAAAGTACGGCGGAATAAAATTTTAAGTTTTGTTTTAAAATTATCCGCTGGACTTGGCAGTCCAGCGGACAATCCGGTCGTGTGTAGTATGGTCCGGCGGACCAAAAAGGACGCATGCTCAGTAGCAAGTATTATAGTATTTTTCGTTTTCTAGTCCCGTCGTACGTGCTGTACGTCATCGCGTGAACCGTCTGACTTTTTGCGTGATCGTGTGTGGTCAAGTCCGTTCGCTTTTTAGTCCAGCGGACCCAGCTGGAAAGTCCAGCGGATTGTCCGCTGGACTTAGGTCCGCCGGGAAAAGTCCCTTCGTGTGTACGCGGCATTACAGTGATTTCCAGCTATCAGGGGATCCCACAGGTATGGCACACTTTCATTGGTCCAAGTAAAATTGCCATACATAGTTCAGATTTAAATAATGGGAAAGGGTTGGAACCTTTGAGGCTTTTACGGAAGACTGTCCTTTCCTGTCCTGGTGACCCCACTTTTATTATTTTTTTGTCCTGATGTCACAGGATGGAATCTCCCCAATAAAGTTAAAGCAATAAAAATCGGACAGATCATACATAAATGTGGAGCTTGTCAATTAAAATCTATTTGAGAAAAACTCCTTCCACTTTTAAATTTAAAACAATACCATGAAAAATTACTACAGGCGCTAATAGTATGTAGTAAGAAAATGGGAAATGGAACTGAATTCAGCCTAAAGCTTGGTTTACACCTATGTGCTTTTCAATGCTTTTTTCAGAAACGCACTACAGTCCATTTAACATGGCTTCCTATGGGACACGTTCACCTCAATGCTTTTTTCAGCCGCTGTGTTTTTTTTTTTATACACTGTGACGGATCTTCAATGTCTCTTCTGAGAATCTCTGCCAGACCTGTGTCTCCTGTCCTCCAAATGCACCCGCAGCCTGCAGATTCGCCATAACCAGCCCTTAACCCCTCAATCACGAGACAAGCCACACAGGTGTTGAGGGTTAAACATCCAGAGCATAAACTGTTTATTAAGTTTCAAACATACACTTTTAAACACAGTTGGGGACACCCCCCTTAGCCTTGTCATAGAGGGGGTAGGGGACAAGGAAGAACCAATGGAAACTCAACACTTGTATATCCAAACAACTACAGTTGAAACACATAAAGGGATTATGATAAGCAGGCAGCCCCTCCTAACAGATCCCCTGCTGGGAGATGTCTCCAGTCCAGACCTTTCGTCTACATGCCATGACCCAACACAATTAACACAGCAACAAGGGGGGGGGGGGGGGGGGGGGGGAGCAGGGATGCAGCATTACATCGCATTATCTCAATGGCACTTTGTCCCCAAGTCTCTCCCAAGTCCATTCTGGGCCATAGTCTGTGGGTAGGAGGCCAACGCCCAGCCCCTTCCAAAACACACAGTGACAGTGGGTTCTGTCACATACACCTTCCTGCGCAGACCAATTTTCAGCTTTCAGCGCTGTCGCACTTTGAATGACAATATCGCGGTCATGCTACACTGTACCTAAACTCAATTTTTATAATTTTGCTCCCACAAATAGAGCTTTCTTTTGGTGGTATGTTATCACCTCTGGGATTTTTATTTTCTGCTAAACAAATAAAAAAAGACTGCAAAATTTTGAAAAAAAAATATTTTTTTTGTTTCTGTTACGAACCTTTGTAAATAAGTAAGTTTTCTCTCTCACTGACGGGCACTGATAAGGTGGCACACATAGGTGGCACTGAAAGGCATGGATGGGCACTAATTGATGGTACTGATGGGCATCACTGATTGGCAAGCATTATTGTTTGGCACTGATTGGCATCCATTGTTGCCACTGATTGGCATACCTGGTGGTGACTAGTGGTGGGCATCCCTGATGGTCCTGGTGGCATCCCTGGTGGTCCAGTGTGGGCATCCTCGGGGGGCTGCATTGATAATCAATCAGCACAGACCCCCCCCCCCCGTCAGAAGAGCAGCCGATCGGCTCTCCTCTACTCACGTCTGACAGACGCGAGTGAGGAAAAGCTGCTTTTCCTGTTTACACTGTGATCAGCTGTGAATGGACACGGCTGATCATGTGGTAAAGTGTCTCCGTCAGAGACTCTTTACCTAGATGGGAGTTGCGGTGTGTCAGACACGCCGCAAAAACGATTGCCACGATGCGTACATCGGCTTGTTATCCTGAAAGACGTCATATGACATCCGGTCAGGATAGCACAACCACTTTGTGGACAACATTTTGCTATATGGCGGGCGGCAAGTGGTTAAAAGCAAAATGGTGTGTTTTAGGTTCAATAGACTTCAATGGAGAAGCTGCAGAAAAGTGTGTGTGTGTTTTTGCCGCGATTTTCATTTTACGTGTTTTTTATCTGCCTGACAACAAATTATTGATGAATGAAGAAAAAAATAAAAAATATGCAAAACACATGTGAAAAACGCAAAATGCACCGCAGAAACGATTCAAAAGCAAACTGCTTACTGTAGGTGTGAACCAAGCCTAACTTTCTGGTTTATCCAACAAGGAATTTCTGCAGATAACCCTATACACAGGCAACTCTGGAAATTGTTAATTCACAGATATATCAGTAAAATTGGTATGTGACAAGAAGGTGAAAATGGTTGTAATTTCATAAACTTAAACGGTTTTGCCCGTTATTGGAAAAATAAAGGTTCATTCTATACTGACACAAACAGTTTGTCACAGCTCAAGTAAACATTTAAATATTAGTTTTACTAATTTGGTGGTGGTTTAATCTTTGAACTTTGCTCTCAGTTCTGTTAATTTTAAAGCCAGCCCCACACTGGCTTATCTTATAGACTAAACTAGAGAGTGAATCTTTTTTTTACTGTTGCTAGTAAAGGTGCCAGCAATTTGCTTCATTATTCCAATTTTTACACAGGTATGATTTAAAAAAAAAATAAAAAAAAATAAGGTATACTGTATTTTTCCACTAAAGGACACCATGGTAAACTGATTTACTGAAGAAGTTGAGAATTGTCACCAACAAAAAAATTTGTAAATATTCAATACAACTGTCCAGTTGCATGAAAGGCATCAGTACATGATTGGGTGTTCAAAGTTTATACTCAATGATTAGATATTTGTAGCGATTATTCAGATAATTTGTTGAGTGAAGATCCCAGTTTATATAGTAAATCACCCTCACTGTGTTAATGTATAAATACAGTAGTGATCTTGTCACACGTAAGGATCTGCATGGGTTTGGTCCAAACTTGACTTCAGACAAAACCCATAAAAGAAGCTATCACTCCCACCGAATCAACTGTGGCCAGGGCATTCCCCGCAGCTGCACATACACAAAGGGGTGGGGATGCTAATGAAACCATTGACCTAATATGTCACATGGTCATATTAGGTCAATGACATTGGTCATATTAGTACAAAGGCCATATTAGGTCAATGACATTGGTCATATTAGTACAAAGGCCACATGGCCATATTAGGTTAACAACATTGGCTATATTAGGACAAAGGCCACATGGCCATATTAGGTCAACAACATTGGCAATATTAGGACAAAGGCCACATGGCCATATTAGGTCAACAACATTGGCAATATTAGGACAAAGGCCACATGGCCATATTAGGTCAACAACATTGGCAATATTAGGACAAAGGCCACATGGCCATATTAGGTCAACAACATTGGCCATATTAGGACAAGGACAAGTCAACAATGTCACAAGCAGCCCTGCCCTTTGTGTACATGCAGCTACGGGGTGGGGAAATGTCTTGGCCACACTTGATTGGGTGGCAGCTTGCAGGAATGAAAGCCTTATTCTGAGTTTGGTCCAAATCTATGTTTGAGCCAAACCCAGGCTTATTCCTAGTCATAAGCTGTAAGTTGCTAGCAACAGCAAAAAGGTATTTGCTGCTTCAGCATTGCTCCCTCACTGTCCAAAAACACTACAGAGTCTCTTGCACCAGGAGTAACTTCATTAGGAGTAGGCAAGTGTTCTCTCTGCTTCCTTAGAGATCCTGTCATCATGGGTGAAGTGCTGTCAGCATCATTATTGCTAGTGTTATATGGCACAAAGAAATTAATTACTTCTGATTTTGTTCCCAACCAAAGTCAATGCATACGTGACAGAGTCAGAGTTATAGGGGGGCATTAGGAGACAATGCCTGAAATGAATGATAGTCTGTATAGCTTTTATGTAGTATTCCCTATTATTTCTTCCATGGGCATATGTCACACTGCTACTTCATAGGATTCTCAAGAGTTATGGCCAGCAGGGGAGTGATAACCTTAAAGGGTAACTCCACTTTCATGGAAAAAATAATAATATAGCATATACAAACACTACACAAATTATATTGTAATTGAATGCTATTAAAAATGACCTTTCCTTTTTAATCTGCAGCACTATTTTTCTGTTATATGCAATACTGTATGGCAACCAGGAGGCATTCTGTACACTGATAGTGTACAGCATGCCCCTCTGAAATGTGATTTCCTGCTTGTGTGATTGGCTCACAGATTTTCCTGTAAGCCTGCACTAAGATAGAAGTCAGATGTTGGGTATTCCCTAAAGCAAAAATAATAATTTTTGGTGAGATACTCCCAAGGAAAAAAATAAATAAATCAAATCTGAAGGGCTGAAGACCCTGCCACTGTTCTCATTGGAACCCTGCAAGTGCAGCAGCTGATTGATAATTAAAATCACTCCTATTCACGTTTGCTTTGCACATAGACACAGACAAACAGCTATTTCTTCAGAATAAGAAAAGGTAGGGAGCTGCAACAACGTTTGTTAAAACCCCTGCAGCTGCAATGTACATAGATCACCCAGAGTAGAGTTACTCTTTAAGATAAAATGGCAGAATTGGGTGCAGTTGCCTGGTTATGTAATGGACATTACTTCCTTGCTGAACTAAGATCACTAGTGAAGGAGCAACAACCTCGCAGGTTTGCCCAGCAAAGAAACAATATACTGTACACACACATTATGTTCTCCCTGTGCCTGCGTGGGTTTCCTACGGGTTCCCCCACACTCCAAAGACATGCTGGTAGGTTAATTGGTTCCTGTCTAAATTGACCCCAGTATGTGTATGAATGTGAGTTAGGGATCTTGGATTGTAATCTCCTTGGGGGTAAGGAACTGGTGTGAATGTACAATGTATATGTAAAGCGCTGTGTAAATTGACATCGCTATATAAGTAACTGAAATAAATAAATTATACAAGCTCTGTTACTGATTACAAATTGCTAGTGACAGAATCCCCTTTAAGTCTTCTATAGGTAGTCATCCAGCAACAGGATCCCTTTTTGGTATAAAGGCCTCCACAGACAACTTTAATTTTGGCCAATTCCTGATGAACCAGCCAAAAGTTGTGTGGCCTTACAAGCACCTTGACAGAAGTTGATTTAAAAATCAACTGAGCAATGTGGAAAATTATTGGCTGAACAGTTGCTGCATCCTATATCAGATGAAGTCACTACTTGGCAGCACCACTGCATTTAGACAACCTAGGGTGCTGCAGTTACCTCAATTCAATAGCCAATAGTGGAGACTAATCCGTCAAAGCTGTTAGCATGGATGGGGGAAAAACATACGAGCCATCACATGGAGCAGTGTCTGCTCTGGGCAGCAGGGGATCCATGAGCAGATCCCCTTCTGAATCAGAGCCGGATGTCCGTTTTCTGACAACTGTGCCCATTCGGTTTGTGTCCAGCAGACCAGCGACAGCTCCATGGACAGCCTGATGTAAACGGACTCTGCTGTCTGTTTACATCAAGCTAGGGTTGCCACCTCATCCCTTTAAACACATATAAATGACACAGAATCTGAGGCTAATTTAATGCAGGTAAGGCACCAAGTGAGTTTAAATTACTACCTTAATCAGCCACAGAACCTGTGTAATTCATATGTGTTCAGTTTTAAAGGGATGAAGTGACAACCCTACATCAGGCTATCTATGATCTGTGATGATCAGGTTGTTCTGGACCCGGATGGACTCCGGGTGGTGGTAGCCAGGTTTTTATAGGGACACAAGTCAGTTTACAACTGCCTGTCCATACGGCTGCATGGAGCTTTCGATCAGATCCACCTGAAAAACGGAAAGATGGACCTGATTGGAAAGCATTTAGGATACAATACCCCCCCCCCCCCCCCCCATCTCCATAACCAACTCTGGCAGGTGACAGATACAGTAAAACCTTGGATTGCGAGCATAATTCATTCCGGAAACATGCTTGTAATCCAAAGCACTCTTGTATCAAAGCTAATTTCTCCATAAGAAATAATGGAAACTCAGATGATTCGTTCCACAACCATTTATTCATAAGTCCTTCAGTTTGTAGTCCATTTAAAAAGATTACAGCAATGTGATAGGTTGTGTAACCACAAAATGTCCATCCACAAATGGCAGCCTCCACAAAGGGGATTAGAAGCAAAATCCAGCAGGAGCCTAAAGAGTACAAAAAAGAAGAGAGGCGCCTCTAAGTGTAGCAATATGGTTACATTTAATGAAGGTACAACATTTAGCAACTCACATGGTTGATGATTAAAAGAGGAACATCTAAGTATGCAAGCATCCGGGGTAAAGCTGTCCACATAGACTGTCCTACGCACCACGACTCTCACCGCTGTCAGTCTGCAATCGTGACCAGGAAGACTACCCTGCAGTAGAGCGCTTTGAAAGCGAGGCTTGAAGCCCTCATGGAAGGGATGACGGTCTATGTGGACAGCCTTACCCCGGATGCCTGCATACTTAGATATGCCTTAATCATCAGCCATGTGACTTGCTAAAATGTTGTACCGTCATTAAATGTAAATCATATTGCTACACTTAGAGGCGTGTCTCTTCTCTTTTATACTCAGTTGTGACATGACACTACTTGTATATCAAGACATCGCTTGTATATCAAATCAACAGTTATTTAAAAAATGTTGCTTGTCTTGCAAAACGCTCTCAAACCAAGGTTTTACTGTACATTCATTAAGTGAATTATCCATATACTGTACTATAAAATAAAATTTGTGTAAAGACAAGCCAGCAGGCCATACATGATTCATTTTCTTCTATTCAAACAGCGGGTTGAATGAAAGAACAATGACTCGATTCCCCCATCCACACATTCCAGGTGCATGGGGGAATCCCTTCCGGCAGGAAGGCTTCCCCGCCATTAGAATACACTCATCAGTACTTCCAGCTATATTTGGGGCTACTGATCAAGTAAAAAGTTTCCAACAGTTTGTTGTTCAGAAGTTGGTTGATGGATCGACTTCTGTACAGCCAGCCTGCCCATAGATGGATCGAAACTCAGACAGTCCCTGCTGAACTGGCCAAATTTAAATCCATCTATGGCCAGCTTAATATCATAGAACCAAACTTTCAGCAGCTCCTTCACATGTATATTATGTAACATATCAGAAGTAAGATCAGTAGTGTAAAGTGATGAGTACTCACCCATCATTAGGACAAGAAGAGACCTCCATAGTACATTCCCCCACAACGGAGCCATTCCTTGTTTATGCCTTTTCCAGTCTGACTAGCAGGTGAGTAAACAGGAAGTGATGGCTGGAATTACAGGTAGGAGCTCTCGGTGTACAGGTGATTCACAGGCGGGGCGGTGTTCTACGTCCAGCCTCCAATACTACTACTGACGACACATAATGTGAAACCAGAGTATAGCACATTCACCTCCCGCCTCCAGCTGGGATCACTGCTCTTTTCTACTGCTCAACAGGACTTTGTATTGTATTCATCACAGTGAGGTTACATAATGACACAATGATCTCCTCCCCACTATGTCAGCAGCCTAATCTTATCAAAAACGTGTCCTACAAGGTTACACCAACAGTGAGGGAGAAAACCTAAGTGCCAATTTCAGAAAATAAAACTAAAATGATTCCCCCAAGATAGCAATACTTGTGAACGGAACATTTTTTGTAGATTATCATGAGATAAAATAAGAAGTACAGTATAATAAGGTATTAATTATAATAAAATAATAATAGAATGTACCATTTCTTATTATATGAACAATAATATATTTTCTACCTACCCTAAAATTATGTATAATTCAGTAGTTGTCATTGCACACACATCTGGACAGCATGAAATATATATAATGCGAAATGTAAAGTGGCATGAAGCGATGAAGTTTTATTTCAATGTTTTGACAAAGCACAAGCTCGTCCTCCTCAGGACGTCGGAATAAAACTTTATCACTTTATCACCTTTCGGCTCCATTCATATATGCGAATTGGATGTGTTTTGAACTTCATCCGATTCGCATGACATGGAGCCAGTTCACATATATGTGGTGCAGTGGCAGTGCAAATTCCCTGCAAATTTAAAGAGTCCTGTGCATTTTCCGAGCACTGCAGTGCGATTCAGATGCAAATTCCAGGCTCATTGCCTTCTATGGAAACGCATCTGAATCAGACATCTGATAAGTTTTGAACACAAATTCAGTCATAAAAAAAAACAGCATTTTTTAGCAGCAATGTAACAAGGTCAGAAAATATAATATAAAATTCTTCCCCACAACCCTGGTCAGTGGTTGGTTGTGGGGGTCTACGGGCAGGGGGCCTTTAGGAATCTGTAAGCTCCCTTTAAAATGGTTGTAAACTCTGTTATGTATTATGTATAATAAGGCTTACCTGTAGGTACTGTAAATATCTCTTAAACTTGCACAGTTTAGGAGATATTCACTATATACACTTTTTCCAACGTCATTGGCGTATGCGCATTGAAGAAACAGCTCGCTAATGCGGTTTCTTCAGGTCCCGTGCCGTCATCGCGGCTCCAGCCAATCACAGCGCCGGAGCCTGCGAACCCAGAAGTAACTCCAGTGAAAGATGTCGGCCATGTACGCAGTGTGCCAGCGCCGATTCAGGGCATCGTTCTAAGGTAAGTATTTCATAATGAGCTAGTATGCGATGATTACTAGCTCATTGTGCCTTTGTCTTGCAGGTTTATTTTATTTTTTATTTCTGGAGGTTTACCTCTTTAACAACCTCTTTAAAGCGGAAGTAAACCCCCATTTAACAGTTTAAAAAAAAAAGGCATGCCGGGAATGCTAACTGCACAATGGCTGTGCTCTCAACCAAACAGTCAAACCATCCAATGGCTGGTGTCATAACGGATCACATGTGCATCACCGTGGCAGTTGAAGATTAAACAGTGGCAAAGATGGCAGCTTCCTTGGCTGAAAACGATGGGGTTTACTTCCACTTTAACAAGGGGAGCCTTAGATTCCGCCCCCTCTCCCATGTGAATGAGTGTGGGGTACATTGTACGCCTACTCATTCACCAAAAACAATTTCTTATAAAAAAATAAAAACACAGAGACAGTTTTTTGACAATTTCTTTATTTAAAAAAACAAGAATAAATGTTCCTTGGTGTAGATCCATCGTGTATCACACTGCCCGCCACCGCCGCTGACCCGATAAAAGAAAAAAGAAAGCTCCACTTGCGCTGAAGTCTCCCCCGTCTGCCTGCTCTGCCATCTCACAGTTCTTAAATAGCTAAGGGTGGGGGCCACCTGGCGACGTCACCTGGTGGCAGCACCCCTTGTGACATCATCGATCAGTGCATGTTGGGTCGGTGATGTCACAGATTCCAATAAGTCCCTGCCCACAGAACCCACAACCACCGGCCAGGGTTGTGGGGAAGAGGCCCTTGTCTCCATCAACATAAGCACTCCCCCATGTTGATGGGGGGGCATGCCACCACGACATTTTTTTTTTTCACAATTTTATTTTCAGCAATGATTTCTTTTACATTCAGCTGTCAGTGAGAAACCCCGCTGACATCTGATGAGTCATCCGACTGACTTCCTGACCTGCTCCTTAACAACCAGCTAATAATAAAGACATTTGGAGCCGACGGCTCCTAAAATTTGCATCTAAGCCGCATCTAAACAGCTGCTTTGGAAATGCGCAGTGAAAACTGAGGGGAAATTTGCACTGGACATGTGTGAACCTAGCCTTCAAGCACCGCAAGTACCACTTTACCTTTCGGATTATACCCTAAAATGATATATAGTGCTACCCCCGTAAGGGCCATTTTACTTTCGAGCCTTTCCTTTACACACAGCCAATTTTGCAGCTTTCTCACAGACTTAAAGGGCGCAGGAGCGCCGCCCCCCCCTCTCCTGTCACTCTCGATACTTCATAGATAGATTCATGCATTGCATGAATCTATCTATGGTCGCTGCTGACACCCCCTATTCAGGTGTCCGGCCCCTTTTCGGTCACCGGGCGCCTGACTAACAGCGGTGGGGGTGTTTTTTTGAAACACCTGATTAGCGCCGTAGGCGCTAATAGGCGTCCAAAAAGGTGTGTTTTTTTTTTTTTGCTTTTACGGCCCCTTAGCCAATCAGGAGCACAGGTCTGTGTTACCTGTGCCCTGATTGGCTGAAACGACAGGCGCTGTGATTGGGCGCCTATCAGGCGTCCAATCATAGCAGAGGATGAGAGGAGGAGCGGGCAGGAGAGGGAATGGAGGACACGATGCCGCCGTCACCCAACACAAGGTAAGTGCAGGGCGGGCATCTTCCGAAATCTCGCGAGATTTCGTGAGATGGGCAATGTGGCTGTGTTTTAGATGGGCAATGTGGCTGTGTTTTAGATGGGCAATGTGGCTGTGTTTTAAAGGGGCAATGTGGCTGTGTTTTAAAGGGGCAATGTGGCTGTGTTTTTTATAGGGGCAATGTGGCTGTGTTTTAAAGGGGCAATGTGGCCGTGTTTTAAAGGGGCAATGTGGCTGTGTTTTAAAGGGGCAATGTGGCTGTGTTTTAAAGGGGCAATGTGGCTGTGTTTTTTAAAGGGGCAATGTGGCTGTGTTTTAAAGGGGCAAGGTGGCTGTGTTTTAAAGGGGCAAAGTGGCTGCGTTTTGTGGGCACAGTGGCTGTTTTTGATGGGCACAGTGGCTGCGTTTTAATGGGCACAGTGGCTGCGTTTTGATGGGCACAGTGGCTGCGTTTTAATGGGCACAGTGGCTGCGTTTTGATGGGCACAGTGGCTGCGTTGGGACAGTGGCTGCGTTTTAATGGGACAGTGGCTGCGTTTTTGGGCACAGTGGCTGCGTTTTAATGGGCAAAGTGGCTGCGTTTTGATGGGCACAGTGGCTGCGTTTTGATGGGCACAGTGGCTGCGTTTTGATGGGACAGTGGCTGCGTTTTAATGGCACAGTGGCTGCGTTTGGTACAGTGGCTGCATTTGATTGGCTTTTTTTTAAGAATTTTTCAGTTTATTTGCGCCCCCCAAAAAATTTTGAGCACCAGCCGCCACTGAGCTTTCTCACAGACTTAAGAATCAGTCCAGGGGAATTTTGTTTTGTTTTTGTTTATTTAGGGGTTAAACTTGGATGGGGAATAGGGAAGCATGGGATGCCCTAAACTGTAAAACTTAAATGAAATCTTTGGAGATTTGCTAATCTCTCTGGCTGCAAGGTTTTAATGTAAAAAATGCTTTCCTCCCTTAGGATTGATGGCCCAGCCAAACTGACAAAATGTTCCAACTGAAGAATACAGGTGATGCCCCTTAGAGAAATACTATCACATCACACTTGGCTGCTTTGAACCCAAGCTAGAGGTGTAGGATGGCTTTGATGGCTATGAACTAGCATTAAGCAGTCCCTTGGTTATAGGCATGCAAAATATTGCACCTTGCTGCCCCCCCCCCCCCCCTCCCCCTGGATTCAGGCTTGGCTTATGATGAAAATAAGTCACTCACCCAATCCCTCTTTGGTAAATCTTAAGGTCCACGAGGCTGCTGCAAAGTCTTCCTGCTATACAGGCTCAAATCTTGACTGTCAGGGTAGCTGTAGCTAAGCCTAGCTGAGGCTGGCAAAGGGGTAAAACTTCCAGCTGCTCCCTCTCTCTTTTCCTTCCTTCTGCCCAGGGGCATAGCCATCCAGCACCAGGGTCCCCTTCAGACGACTGGACCCCAGATTCTACTCTCTCACTGCCAGGCTCCTGAACATTTATGGCCTATCCCCCCACATTCTGAGCCTTGCCTACCCATGGATTGGTGGAGATGCCATATATATTCAGGCTTTAGCTTCTGTTCCTCCACTCTCTAAGTTCCAGAATTATCCAGCAAGTTCTAGAAGCCAGGGGGAGATAACAGAGGCCAAGCCCTTGGAGCTCTGTACACTGAGAGTGCTACATATAATATTCAACACAGTTTGTATAACTCACACAACACTATGAATTTAATCTAAAGGCAATTTTAAACAAGAAATATGGCTCACCTAGATGGCTGCAGCACTGATCCCAGCTGCAGCAGTCCCTCCGCAGTGTTGCCAACCTACCAGATTGAGATTTACTAACACGACACACAAAATTTACTGGCACAGCCAAGTTTTTACTGGTATTTCCAAAAGTTACAAAATTACACTTTTAAGTGCAAATTTTTGTATTTAGGCTACAAACAAGTACAATATGAAATGAGCAATGTCATTTAATGTAGATATTAAGGCAAAAACATATTTCTTGTTTTATTTTCAATATAGTAAGTAAGTAGCTCAGGTACAGGACTCTCACAGTGACACTGACAGCAGTGTGCAGCAGCACAGATGATGACACCTAAGGCCCCTTTCACACGGGCGGTCCGTTCAGGTCCGCCTGTCAGTTTTTTAGGCGGACCTGAACGGACACTCCATAGACCTCTATGGAGAGTCGGATGTCAGCGGTGACATGTCCTCTGACATCCGACCCGCTCCGACCCGCTCTGATCCGAAAAAGTGTGACAGAGGAAAAAGCTATTTTTCCATCCGTCTGCGGATCGGATGACGACGGACTCTACGGTCCGTCGTCACCCGATCTCCCATAGGGGAGAGCGGCGCTCTGACAGATCTGTCCCTGCGCAGTGTGCAGAGAAGGACCTGTCATCTTCCTGCTCAGCGGAGATCGCTCCGCGATCCCCGCTGAGCAAGCGGATATCCACGGGGCGGATAAGCACTGATCCGCCCCGTGTGAAAGGGGCCTTACAGTCACAGTGACAGTCTCTCTCCATACCAGGTGGTCCCTTCATTCCACTCCAGTCCAAACAGCACTGACAGTCCTGCTCCCGACTCGCCCTGCTCCCACCCCGTCAGCACCAACCGAACCCGCTGTAGCAGGCACTCGGGTGTTTTCGGCTGGCTCCGGACCGCAACTGCACATGCACAGTTCCGAACAGAGCATCACAGCCATATTTTTAACTGGCAACCTTTTCCTGTCACTGACATTTACTGGCAGAGGAAAAGTGCCTGTTTTTTACTGGCTGTCAGTAAAACTACCGGCAACTCTGGTCCCCTGCTGTCTCTTAGACAGAAAACTGAGAAATCAAAGACCGCTTATTGCTCAGTTCTCGGTTTTCAGCCTGCAGAGAGCTGGTATCTGTCAGTCACCCACCCCCTGCTCTGCCCCTCCAGTGCTCACTGAAGTGCTGGGCTGTGGAGGGGTTGTGTGACTGGCTCAGACTCACAGTGGCTTGCTGAGAGGCTGACCCAGCTGTTTACCTCTAGGTAAAATCTGACTTTCCCGAGGCTGGACCTGCTTAGTGATGTCAGCCGACAGCGGGCTTTAGCCTGCTGATGGCTAAAAACGCATCACAGGTCATCACTGGTGCATGCGCTCTGAAGGAACCATGCCTTAAAAAGCAATGTCACTGCCAGCTCGGCCATACATAACGCCGAAGCCCGTGAAGCCGGAAAGAATACCGGGTGAAGATTAAAGCATCTTCAGCGGTGACAATGCACCTTTGAGGGGCTTCAATTTCAGCTAAGTCTGTCATAATGTGCTGGTACCGTATGTCATGCATACTAGCACATTATGACCTAAACTGCCGGGGCCGATTTTTTTGTTTCTCTGAAGTTTACTACCACTTTAATGCCCCATACACACGGTCGGATTTTCCGACAGAAAATGTCCTATCGGACAATGTTGTCAGAAATTCCGACCGTGTGTAGGCTCCATCGGACTTTTTCCGTCGGATTTTCTGACGGAAAAAGTTTTATCTCCTGCTCTCAAATTTTCCGACAGCAAAGTCCTATCGGACTTTTTCCGATCGTGTGTATCGAATTCCGACGGACAAAGTGCCACGCATGCTCAGATCACATTACAAGACCAAAGCTATTGGCTACTAGCCTCTACATAGTCCCGTCGTAGGCAACAAACGTCACCACGTTCAGAATGATCGGATTTTCCGACAACTTTGTCCGACTGTGTTTATGCAACACCAGTGATGGACAAAATCCGTCGGAAAAAATCTGATGGATTATGTGGTCGGATTTTCCGACCGTGTGTACGGGGCATAAGTGTGCGGATTAGGAGTGATGACTTTATTCCAGCTTTATAATCTGCATGCTTGTTCTGGGTCTATGTCTACAAAAATCATGAAGCCAGTGCCACACTGCCCACATTTTAAAAGTGATCGTTAGTCGATCACTTGATAGTCGTTTGGATCACTTTTAGATGACAGCTTGGAGTCGGCTGATTAAAACCAGTAACAAGCTCATGGCTGTTACTGCAGTCGTGAGCTTGTTTGAAATGCTTCACTCTTTGGACTTACATAGTACAACCAAAGAGGCAAAGTAGTTAAAAAGATCCTGACCCCAGATCATTCTTTTCAACAAATATATTCCTATAAGATGCACTTAACATATTTATGCACGTTATTTACCTGTAAATGTTGCATGTTATTTACCTCTCCTTGTGTAGACATCTTTATCTTGTAATGAAGTATTTCATGTTGATAAAGTTCTAATACGTTTTTTTAGCATTATATGTTTATGTTTTTTTGCTAAGTAAATTTTTTATGTAATAAAACAATAAATTGCAGTGTCCATTTCCAGTCTAATTTGTTGTGGTAATTTATTTTATTTATATTTATTTTGTATGATGCTTTGGGTGGTTGGGGTGTCACCTGTCCTATGAGTTGGACTAGAAGCATTTATGCCCATGCAAAGTGGTAAATGATTTGCGCTAGCACTTGGTGCTATATTTAATACAGTAACATACCTTCCAGCTATCCCTTTTTTTGGAACCAAATGCTTCTGTCCCTCTTTCTTTTTTTTTTTTAAATAATGACAGAGGTACCATGTGTTTTGGCGGTGGCAAACAGTGGCGCACAGCAATTGTTTTTTTTAAATAATGACAGAGGTACCATGTGTTTTGGCGGTGGCAAACAGTGGCGCACAGCAATTGTTTTTATAGTATAAATTATACATATATTTTGCTATTAAATAACATTCCTAATCATATGAATTTAATAACAAGAGTGCCCCTTTTACATCTGAATCTACAGAGCTCCTCTTTTACATCTGAATTCGCAGAGTTCCCTTACACTGTAAGGGGGGACTCTGCAGACTTTGATGTAAGGGAGAACTCTGGAGACTCTGACATAAGGGATGCTCTGGGAACCCTGACCTAAGGGGGAACACTGATAACTCTGATGTATGTAGAGGACTCTGATATAAGGGGGAACGCTGTGGCCTCTGGTTTAAAGGGAAACTCTGAAGTAAGGGGTGCCTTAGTGTACTCACTCAGAGGCAGGAGAGAGAAGGTGGGAGACTTCAATCACAGACCGGAATGGATGGTGAGCTCACTCACCCCTTGGCAGTCAGCCCCTCTCATCCAGATGTATCTGAGGCTGCTGGACTTCAGATTTCTGGCCCCCACTTCTCTAAGGCACAGTACTGGAGATCAGAGTGTGGGCAGACACAGAGGGGTAGGAGGGAGGAAGAGAAGCAGATTGAGCCGTTTTTCCTCTCCTATCTGTATGTGGGGGGATTGTTAGTGTTGGCTTTGGGCAGTGTGAAAGAGAGTGCAACAGATATATTCAGCTAACACAACTGCAGCAAGCAACCCTGCTGGGAAGCCATAGTCCAGTCTGAATAATGTGTCTGGGTTTCAGGCAGTCTGAAATCCGGACGCATGATTCCAAACCCGACCTGTCTGGGTGAATCCCGGACAGGTGGCAACCCTATCTGGGGTGGATTGCTTTTTAGAGGCATAAACACTTCACCGCTGTGCTGCAACTGTGTCCATTACACACTGTTGCAGGGCAGTTGCGGCATGGCCTCAGACCCTGACTGCAAATGTAAATTAGGCCTTAAATATACATTTTCAGCCACTGCTAGATTTACCATGAACACAGATTCATACAAAAAGTTCACGGGATGTATGAAGAGAAAACATGAACAAGGTAAAAGGAAAACTTGTGTTCATGCGTTGTCTATCAGTACAATGTATACAGGTGATGTGACATAGCAAGCCAAGAACTCTCATTTATACCCCTTTATCACTCATCGAAATAATAATATTACTTCATTTGCAGAGAGCAGTCTGACTTCTGCTGATTGCGGGAGAATCTGTAAGTTTTATTTGCTTAAAGCAGGTGTGTAGCAGACTAATCTAGTAGCTACCTTTTGCATAGTTTCATTATTTCACAAAAATGACTTCTGTATGTGAACGTTCCTATTATGTTTTTTAGCCTTTAGAGCCTTTAGAGTTCTGTTTTATGAAGAAAAAAAATAATAGTAGAAGTATTATATTATTTTTTTATAGCTGTGGCAGTGCTTTACAGAGAAGTCTGGGCCATTCATATACTGTACATTAGTGCTTTCCTGTTTTTTTTTTTTTTAATTTTTAAAGTTTTAAAGTTTTTTCCTTCTAGTTAAGAGGGATGGGCTGGAAGGGAGCATGTGTCTTTTAGACACATGCCCCCTTCTATGACACTGCAGTGAAAGGTGTGCCTCCACTGCAGAATTTTTATTGGACAGCTGGGGCTAATGGTACTTTACCATTGGTCCAAGACTCCAAGCTGTCCATTGAGCTCAGTGCCTCTGACAAGAAGTGAGGAGAGGCACTGTGAGCTCAACCTCTCAGTCTGCTGCAAACAGAGTGTGCCAGCTTGTATTTAAACTGCCCGCTCTGTATGTAGCTTCTGACAGGCTGCGCAAGGAGCCCCCGTATCTCGTTTTTACCAGTGGTGGGATAGGACTTAGGCTACCTACGCTCTAAATTTGGGGTCTCTCTGAGCCTCGAAGCTCGATTTCTTTTTTTTTTTTGTGTTCATGGCAGGTGAGGCTCTGACTGCACGTCCCTGGCTGATAAATGTACTTTTCCAGTCTAAGAGTTTCACCCATACAAGTGTACCCACTCCTTGTGGGATGGAGAGTCGGTAGACTTCCAGTATCTAAGTACTACTCTCCGGGCCTGAAAGAGAGCTCTAGCCACAGCTTTTCTGATCTGGACAGTGAGCTTGAAATCATCTAAAATCCCCAAAAGACAAGGTTTCGTTTTAAGCAGTATAGCAATTTGAAATAATGCATTTAACATATGCATTACTCCCACTCAATAAGTGTGTAACTTAGGACACTTGAATTTTTAATAAAGGTGGGGGTGTCTATGATGCCCAGTTTTTGCAGCTTAACCAGAGTAAGGTGCCCCCTCAGGAGTATGTATAGTTGTATTAGCGTTTGTACCACATTAGAGGAGCATTGGGGTATTGCTGTAGCGCCTCGTCCTACTGATCCTCCACAAAAGGGCCAAGATCCCCGTTCCGTCAGAAAAGTCATTAAGCAGCATTGCATAGCAAAATAAAACCCTTTGTGGAAACTGATTCGGGCCATCATGTGAAACACTGGCATCCTTTTTGGCGGTTAAGCAGGGGAGTTATATTCAAGTGGCAGAAAGCCACCAGCTGAAGTATAACTTAAACGCCCATGTATTTAGATGAAGAGGTAACTGGGACTGGACAGGAAGAAGTAATGGTTTGGGGAGCGTTGGTATCTAGTAGCATTAATGACAATTTGTCCCAGTTTATGAGGAGGCCTGAAAATTCTCCAAAATGGGCAATAATGCTCATAGCTGTTTCAAGGGAATGTGTGGTATCGCCTAACAGCATGGTGTTGTCAGCATAAAGCATGACTTGCTCCTGCAGTGCACTAAACTGAAAGCCTACTATGTCTGGGTTCTGCCTAATGGATGCAGCCAAGGGTTCGATAGCTAGTGCGAATAGTAACGGCGACAGGGGACAACATGCCTGGTGGAAATGTAGATGAGATCTGCCCCACCTCTCGGATGGCTGGCAGTGGAAGACAGTTTAATCCAGGAGGTAAAGGCAGGGCCAAAGCCAAATCTGGAAAGGACAGTCCAAAGTAATAGCCACTCTACACTGTCAAAGGCCTTGGCCGCATCCAGAGACAGTAGAACACTGTGACCCATATTATCTGCCCTAGCCTGTATGTTGAGAAATAACCTGCGAAGGTTAACTCGGATTTATTTATAATAGTGGAAATAACCTTATTAAGGCGTGGAACCAGTACCTTTGCCAAAATTTTAACATCACTTTTGGAGTAGGGAGATTGGCCTATAAGACCCTGGATAAGTCGGGTCCTTACCAGGTTTCAACAGAAGAATTATGTTAGTTTTTGCCATAGAATTTGGTAGAGTGGAACGTTGTTTAGCAGAATTTGACAACTTTAAGAGAAATCACAATATCTTTTCTCCATATTGTTTGTATACCTCTACTGGTAGGTCATCATCACTTGGTGCCTTACAACTGGGGAACCCTGCAGTTGCTTTTTGTAGCTCCTCCAAAGTTATCGGGGAGTCAAGCATTCTCTGGTCATGCGCAGACAGTTCCAGTAAGCAGATACAGTCCAAATAAGTCAAGATATCTTCAGAAGTACATACTTTTTTTAGTTTGGTATGAAGAAGAATTAAAGGAAACAAGTTCTGCAATTATGAAATCTGGAGTAGTGATCAACCTGCCCTCCCCAGTTTGCAAGGCACAAATAGTGCCTCCTGACTGCTGAGCCCTGGCAATCATAGCCCCCCCTGTCTGTTCCCCCTCCTCATAGAATGCCGATTGGAGAAGAAACTTTTTCTATCTGCCGAGGATGTTACCAAATGGTTCAATGCATCCTGGGCAGACAGCCAGTATCTTCTAGTAGTCAGTGGACCACTTGTATTTTGTTTAACATCATTGATTTGGCCTATAAATATACCACGTAGGAATGCTTTAAAGCAGGCATGCCCAAAGACCGGCCCGCAGGCCAATCGCAGCCCGCATCCCGGTTTTGGATGGCCTGCCTGGTATTTTGGACATGTATATCTTTTTTGGCCCCCAACGAATCCCTGAGCACCGGGGGCCACAACAGATATACTTGCTGGCTGCCTGGGAGGGGGCGGGACTAGTGCTGTACATACGGGAGTATTTCCTGTTTACAAGGTGGCCTCTGTAATAGGAAGTCCCATCCCCTGCGCTGTCATTGCACGGCTGTTCTGTCCATCATAGGAGACGGGACTTTCTATTAAAGAGGTGGCCGAGAAAACAGGATCTTCTCCTGTATGTCTGTTGGCGCTTGTCCCGCCCCCTCCCTGTCTCCTCCAAGGCTGCAGATGGCCATGTATCAGGCTGCACTGATGGCAATGGTGAGTCTGCATTCATGTCAATGGGGGTGCTGCATTCATGGCAATGTGGGTGCTGAATTCATGGCAATATGGGTGCTGCATTCATGACAATGTGGGTGCTGCATTCATGGCAATGTGGGTGCTGAATTCATGGCAAAGATGAGTCTGCATTCATGTCAATGGGGGTGCTGCATTCAGGCAATGGGAGTGTTGCATTCATGGAAATGTGGGTGCTGCATTCATGGCAATGGGGGTGCTCCAATCATGGCAATGTGGGTGCTGCATTCATGGCAATGGGGTTTGCTGCATTCATGGCAACAGGGTTTGCTGCATTCATGGCAATGTGTGTCCTGCATTCATGGCAATGTGGGTGCTGCATTCATGGCAATATGGGTGCTGCATTCATGGCAAAGGTGAGTCTGCATTCATGTCAATGGGAGTGCTGCATTCATGGAAATGTGGGTTCTGCATTCATGGCAACGGAGGTGCTGCATTCATGGCAATGTGGGTGCTGCATTCATGGCAATGGGAGTGCTGCATTAATGGCAATGTGGGTGCTGCATTCATGGCAACGGGGGTGCTGCATTCATGGCAATGGGGTTGCTGCATTCATGGCAACGTGGGTGCTGAATTCATGGCAACAGTGAGTCTGCATTCATGTCAATGGGGGTGCTGCATTTATGGCAATGTGGGTGCTACATTCATGACAACGTGGGTGCTGCATTCATGGCAATTGGGGTGCTGCATTTATGGCAACGGGGGTGCTGCATTCATGGCAATGGGTTTGCTCCATTCATGGCGATGGGGTTTGCTCCATTCATGGCAACGGGGTTTGCTGCATTCATGACAATGGGGGTGCTGCATTCATGGCAACGGTGAGTCTGCATTCATGTCAATGGGGGTGCTGCATTCATGGCAATAGGAGTGCTGCATTCATGGCAATGTGGGTGCTGCATTCATGGCAATGGGAGTGCTGCATTAATGGCAATGTGGGTGCTGCATTCATGGCAACGGGGGTGCTGCATTCATGGCAATGGGGTTGCTGCATTCATGGCAACGTGGGTGCTAAATTCATGGCAACAGTGAGTCTGCATTCATGTCAATGGGGGTGCTGCATTTATGGCAATGTGGGTGCTACATTCATGACAACGTGGGTGCTGCATTCATGGCAATTGGGGTGCTGCATTTATGGCAACGGGGGTGCTGCATTCATGGCAATGGGTTTGCTCCATTCATGGCGATGGGGTTTGCTCCATTCATGGCAACGGGGTTTGCTGCATTCATGACAATGGGGGTGCTGCATTCATGGCAACGGTGAGTCTGCATTCATGTCAATGGGGGTGCTGCATTCATGGCAATAGGAGTGCTGCATTCATGGCAATGTGGGTGCTGCATTCATGGCAATGGGGGTGCTGCATTCATGACAATGTGGGATCTGCATTAATGGCAACGGGGGGTGCTGCATTCATGGCAATGTGGGTGCTGCATTTATGGCAACGGGGGTGCTGCATTCATGGCAACGGGGTTTGCTGCATTCATGGCAACGGGTTTGCTACATTCATGGCAATGGGGGTGCTGCATTCATGGCAATGGGGGTGCTGCATTCATGGCAATGGTGGGGCTGCATTCATAGCAATGGTGGGGCTGCATTCATGGCAATAGGGGTGCTGCATTCATGGCAATGGTGAGTCTGCATTCATGTCAATGGGGGTGCTGCATTCATGGCAATGGTGGGGCTGCATTCATGGCAATGGTGGGGCTGCATTCATGGCAATAGGGGTGCTGCATTCATGGCAATGGTGAGTCTGCATTCATGTCAATGGGGGTGCTGCATTCATGGCAATGGTGGGGCTGCATTCAGGGCAATGGTGGGACTGCATTCATGGCACTTGTGAGGCTGCAGATGGGCACTGACCCTTATTTTGCTTCATAGTTCTTTATTTAAAATGTAGGATTTTTTTATTTTTGTATATCCAAATAACATGCCTAAGCTCATTTCTTCACAAAGGCAAGAGAATTCTTGTTGGGCAGTGTATTAGTGCTTGGACGAACACATTGAGACTGAATTTTAATGGTTTAAAGAATGTCAGGCAAAATGGTCGGCCCTCACGCATGTTCACTTCATCAAATCTGGCCCTCTTTGAAAAAAGTTTGGACACCCCTGCTTTAACCACTTCGCATCCGGCCGTAGCCGAATGACGGCCACAGCGCGGATGCCAAATCCCGGGAGGCCGTCATATGACGGCCTCCCCTTTCCTCGTTCCCTGTGCGCGCTCACGAGCGCGCAGCAGGGAAATTCTGTGTTGGCCGTGTCCCTCGGACACGGCCAATCACAGATCGCTGTAAACGGCCAATAACAGCGGCCGTTTACAGCGTGATCGCCCTGGCCAATGAGAGATGATCTCATATGTAAACATATGAGATCATCTCTCAGCGCCGCTCCTCCTCCTCACACAGAGACAGCGTGTGAGGAGGGGGAGATGAACGGCTGCAGCGCCGTAAGTTTTTTTTAAAAAAAAAATAAATAAATAAAATGACATCCCCAGTGCCATCTGCCAGTGCCATCCCCAGTGCCATCTGCCAGATCCATCCCCAGTGCCATCTGCCAGATCCATCCCCAGTGCCATCTGCCAGTGCCATCCCCAGTGCCATCTGCCAGTGCCATCCCCAGTTCCATCTGCCAGTGCCATCCCCAGTGCCATCTGCCAGATCCATCCCCAGTGCCATCCCCAGTGCCATCTGCCAGATCCATCCCCAGTGCCATCCCCAGTGCCATCTGCCAGTGCCATCCCCAGTGCCATCTGCCAGTGCCATCTGTAGTCAGTGCAATCTGTCATCAGTGCCATCTGTCATCAGTGCCACATATTAGTGCCATCTGTCATCAGTGCCACCTGTCAGTGTCACGTGCCATCTGTTATCAGTGTCACCTGTCAGTGTCACGTGCCATCTGTTATCAGTGTCACCTGTCATCAATGCCACGTATCAGTGCCATCTGTCATCAGTGTCATCAGTGCCACGTATTAGTGCCGTCTGTCATCAGTGCCACGTATTAGTGCCATCTCGCATCAGTGCCACATATTAGTGCCACGTGATATCAGTGCCATGTATGAGTGCCATCTCTCATCAGTGCCACATATTAGTGCCATCTGTCATCAGTGTCACGTGTCATCAGTGCCCCGTATTAGTACCATCTGTCATCAGTGCCACGTCAGTGTCACGTGTCATCAGTGCCACGTCAGTGTCACGTGTCATCAGTGCCACGTCAGTGTCACGTGTCATCAGTGCCACGTCAGTGTCACGTGTCATCAGTGCCACGTCAGTGTCACGTGTCATTGTCCTGGTGCTCCAGGGCCTTCAAAAGTGTAATAGGTAGTCAACAAGTTAGATGTGTAATTTATGCTCCTAGAACACGTGATGGCGCTCCCTGCATGTTGGGCCTCTCTAAGTGGCCAGGCTGTGGAAAAGTCCCACATATGTGGTATCGTAATAATTAGGAGGAGTAGCAGAATTTATTTTGGGGTGTCATTTGTGGTATACACATGCCATGTGAGAGAAATAACCTATTACAATGACAATTTTGTAGAAAAAAAATAAAAAATTAAAAAATAATTCATTTTGCAAAGAATTGTGGGAAAAAATGACAGCATCAAAAAGCTCACCATGCCTCTTACTAAATACCTTGGAATGTCTACTTTCAAAAAAGGGGTCATTTGGGGGGTATTTGTACTTTCCTGGCTTGTTCGGGTCACAAGAAATGAGATAGGTCACCAGTACATCAGATTTGATCAATTTTGTATGATTCGCACCACAGATTGTAGAGTCTGTAACTTTCACAAAGACCAAATAATATACCACCAAAAGAAAGCCTATTTGTGGGAAAAAAAGGACAAAAAATTCATTTGGGTACAGTGTTGCATTGAGTAATTGTCAGTCAAAGCGTGAGAGCACCGAAAGCTGAAAATTGGTCTGGATGGGAGGTGGGTGTTGGTGCCTGGTAGGCAAGTGGTTAAAGGCATCATAACCTTCTAGGATATATTCGTGATGCTCATGGGCTGCAAGGAAATCTGCAATAGAGTGATTTACAGAGACGTGAAAGAAAAAGTTTAAGCCAAAAGCACTAAGCTTCCATGGGGCATGTGCCAAGGCAGTTGTGGACTGACCTGTAAGTGAATCGCCAGAGGAGAGTGAACCTATATGCCTCTGGGAGTGTATTTGATGTCCGTAGTGTAGGGCCTGATTGTTTTTACACAACTTTGTTTCTTTGCCCACCCAGCGCTTAATGACAGGTTCTCTTGGAGGAACAACCCCCACCCACTGATACTCATCTTTCCTGAGGAGATCAGCAACAAAGGATATCAGCAGCAAACCCTGCGTATGCTCTGTACTGGTGTCAGCTCTTACACAGGGTTCATTTCTTCCTACCCCCCCCGGCAGAAGGGTCACATGCGCCTCCATTTCCAGAAGGAATGAGTATTTACTGAGGGCTTTGAGAGAGCAATGGAGTGGTGGGAAAGTGCAGCCACAGTCTTCTTACAAAAGAATATAATTTCAACCTGCCATTTTTAAAAGGAAAGCAGTAATTACAAATATTTATGGCATGTAAAACCTGTTCACAGATTATATCCTACAACTGTTGAATTAGCTGTTTGACTGAAGTTATGGAGGTCACCTTTACATACTGTAGGTTTAAAAACATTTAAAAACAAAGGTTATAGGCTCTCTTTAGGAAAATGATGTTAAAATGTCACTAAACCCACATCATTAAGAAAAATTTGAGTTACTTACTGGTAACGACTTTTCCAGGACAGCAACCTATGACAGACCTCGGCTCCTCCCTTCTTAGGAAACACCGCCCAGCCTAGATTTAAAAGGCATGCTTCCCTGCTGGCCCACCTGACCCGTACCCGGAAGTGTTCGCTGCAACAACATCGCTGCTCAACACTCAGCTACTCACTGTCCGCACAGCCTGTTATCCAGACATCCGGAGGCACCGAGAACCCACAGCGCCACCGGATCTGCACTGGACAACACAGGACGCCTACATCTGACAGCTGCCTTGATGACATCACCTCATCCGGGATCCAAACACGGAAGACCATCTAATTCACAGATATGCCTATATGACACAGTTAATGTGTGAGTGTTCTTAATCTCCTTTTACATTAAATTGATTTTAACTTGCTGCACTTAGAGGGCGCCGTCTCTCTCTCCTTTTTTTATTTTATTTCAGAGCTCCTTCTTGCTTTTATGGACTGGCAGCCTCCTCATGCTCAGCAAATATGTTTTAAATCCCAGTATGTGTACATGGACTAATATCTAATTCTTGAACTAACACATACGTTATTTTCCCCCTCACCAAGATTAACCCCCCCCCCCCCCACAGCCATCTGCCATATGCACTGTAAAAGCTATCCTCCTATGTGCGCCATACAAATCCCCCTTGTTTCCCTGCTGGCTCCTCAGTTCTTCAAGAGCAACTCCGGCCAGCTGGGGAGACACAAGAACACATCATACACATTAAATTGCTTTTTTGATGGTTCCTGAGTCAGGAACCCAAAAGGAAAAACCAACAAGGGTGGGTACATGGTGCTGTCCTGAAAGACTCCAAGAAAAGACGTTACCAGTAAGTAACTCTAATTTTCCCATATCGTCTTTCAGGACAGCAACCTATGAGAGGATAAGTGAGCACTTACCCTTAGGGTGGGACTACGGCTTACAGGACTCTGTGTTCAAAGAGCCCGATCCCTTTGCTGACAACAAGATCAGCCTCTAGTGTCAGGTAAAACGTAGGAGAGCTGAATCATGTTTCCGCTGTACAGATCCGGCACGGAGTAGCATCAGCTTCTCTGAGATCTCCCTACATATGGGCTTGTCCGATAGTTAGCTAATGTCATCTTGCCCAGGCATGGGCGTCCGCAGGTAGGGGCAAGGGGGGTCAAGTGCCCCCCCCCTGGAATCAGGAATCGGATCTTAAATTCAGCACAGTTGCGTCGCTATCGGGGTGCGGGCAGCCCGCACCAGGGTGTCATGGTGTACACCAGTGTGTGCACCAGGGTGTACACCAGTGTAGTGTGACTGCGGGCTCTTTTCCCTGCTCAGTCTAGCAGAGAACTTGGCGGCGCTGTGGCAGGAGAAAGGCCCCCCTTCCTCCTGTGAAGGGAGAAGAGACGGCGGCTCTGACTAGGTTCCACGCCCAGCTTCCTGCCCGCTCCATCTATTCTTCCCCATTGGCAATATCTGAGGGCCAATCAAAGGAGACTAAGAGAGGAGAGCATCATGGGACATGTAGTCCCAAACATTGGTGGCCCCATTTTCCACAGGGAGGAGGCTACAGCTCGATCAATTGAGAGATTAAGAGACTGCAGCCTGGAAAAAAGCTGAGGGAGAGAGTGCTACAGGCCAAAGAACGAGGAGTGTGGTGGGAGGAAGCCAGAGAGAGAGCCACGCTGCCCAGCGCCACCAGAGAGCGCTAAGCTGCCCAGCACCACCAGAGAGATATTCTGTCCAGTGCCACCAGCGAGATTCCCCTTCACCCAGTCCCTACTGGTTACAAGGGGGGAAAAAACACTCAAAGGTGGGAGGAAGCCAGAGAGAGAGCCACGCTGCCCAGCGCCACCAGAAAGTCACACTGCCCAGCGCCACCAGAAAAAGCTGAGGGAGAGAGAGCTACAGGCCAAAGAACGAGGAGTGTGGTGGGAGGAAGCCAGAGAGAGAGCCACGCTGCCCAGCGCCACCAGAAAGTCACGCTGCCCAGCGCCACCAGAAAGCCACACTGCCCAGCACCACCAAAGAGCCATGCTGCCCAGCACCACTAGAGAGAGCGCTAAGCTGCCCAGCATCACCAGAGAGAGAGCCACGCTGCCCAGCGCTACCAGAGAGAGCCACACTGCCCAGCGCCACCAGAGAGAGAGATAAGCTGCCCAGAGCCACTAGAGAGAGCCACGCTGCCCAGCGCCACCAGAGAGAGCTCCACACTGCCCAGCACCACCAGAGAGACATGCTGTCCAGTGCTGGTTACACTACTACTGGTTACAAGGGGGAAAAAACACTCAAATGATGTGTGTGGAAAGTACAAACACTTCAGGCTTACCTGTGAGGTGCTGGTGCTGGGGTCTGCTTCCGCTGCCTGTGCAGGTGACGCAGAAAAGTCCATCACACCCCTTTGGTGGTCCGCAGCCGCTGCTCGGTCTTCCCCTTTTTAAAACCAGACCAGCAGGGATGCCAAGCCGAAGTTCTCACCTCTAGGCCACAGAGCTGCCACATGTCCAGCAGAAGGTGCAGGTGCTGTGCAGTACCTAGGATGCGAACGGCTTTCCCTCATTGGGATTTGAACTCAGGTCCCAGCAGACCAATCAGAGCCCTTAGCCTCTGAGCTACCATCCATGCTCCCTGTTTGCGCCGTATGGAGACTGTAACCAGCATCTCCGGAGCCCGCTGATGACGTCATACACCCTGGAAGTGACCCCCGCTGGATGCTTCCTGTGGGCCAGCTTGGAGTGCAATAGCTCCGCCCCTTCACACGATGCAGCTTCCTTCTTTCCCCTAGTCATACCAGCCATGCTGTCGGAAGGGAAAAGTATGCCGCCATGTCGTCTATGCGATCGCGCTAATGATGCCGACTTGTATGCAACAAAAAATGGAAACCTCCAGTCCCCCTTTCCCCCCCGGACTGGGTGACCGGAAGAAAAGGGTATGGCACCCTACTACCGCTGGTGAGGTACTGTCTGGGGCTGTGGGATTTACCACCTGCCCCTTGTTTCTGTGAGGCAGTCCAAAAACCTGGGACTTTCCCCCCTCCACCAGCCGGACCCATAGGGACCACACCCAGGAGAGCACATAGAACCACCAGGCCCCAGGTCCCATGTGCCTCCTCCCCTCTGACCACCAAGTGGGAACCCCACCTGTGGAGCTACAGGTGATAGACAGGTAAGGGACGCAACCCCCTGGTCCTTCTTACCTTAAGATGGCTGATGTCAGAAACGCCAGAAGCCGTCAGAATGGCCCCTGCCTCTGACATGCTCCCGCCGTGAGAAGGATGGTCTTGCCTCTAGGCCCTCCAACCGCCTGTGCGACCTTTCCGAGTCCCCCATCAGCCAAAGCCCAGCCCGCCTTCAGCATCCACGGCTGCACCCAGAAGCCCGGATCAAGGAGAGGTGCACACCCCCTGACAAAATTGACGTCATCCGCCACCTGGCCCCGCTGTGAACTCCATCGCAGCTCACACCAGAGTGCAGGGGGGGGGGGGGGACAGCGCCTCCTCCTAAGTCTCCACTGAGAACCTGAAGGTGGGTCCCCGAAGCATCCCACGACACAACTTTTGGAGAGCTGGGGTGGCAATAGAAACAACAGTGTGGCTGCCAAGTAACCCCTCTCCAAGGCATAGCACCACTAGTCCCCAGAGACCTCTGTCTCCTTCCTGGACATACAGGCTTCAGCCTCCCTGGCTGTCTTTAGCCACGGCTCCTCACAGTGTCTCCTTGCCGGAGGAAACACCGAAACTGAGGAGCTGACGGGGAAGCATGCCTTTTAAATCTAGGCTGGGCGGTGTTTCCTAAGAAGGGAGGAGCCGAGGTCTCTCATAGTTTGCTGTCCTGAAAGACGATATGGGAAAACTATCAATCAATGCTGTATTACATGCTGTTAATACTTACTTAGTCACTGTGAGATATGTTTTCTGTATTCTGCAAAAAAACTGGTTGACCCTGCTGCTCTCCAGCTCTCCAGCTTCTGTCCAAGTCTGCAATTCAACTAGAGATTTTTCAACTCTGCACAAACTCAGTTTTCAGTGAGTTTCTACACTGAGCATTTCCTCCCTATCACATCTGAGCAGCCCATGTAACTATAGAGTCACACATGTAGGTGTATACACAGTGGCAAATGACAGCCCACTCCCTCCTCCATGCTTGCTAACCAGCTAAACACAATAGGAAAGATATTACATGTAGATTAACGGAGGCTTCACCTCTCTCTTATTCTTAGACACAGACTGGAGGGGTGTAACAGGTTATGACTGGCAGAAATCTGCCCACACCCCTTGTTATTGCCAAAAAATAAAGATTTGATTCCAAATATATATTTGTATGATGATGTAAAACAGTTTGTTGATAGTATTTGTTTTTATTCTGTATTCCAAAGGCTGTTTGTTTTTGTTTTTTCATTTTGAACATGTGACCAGCAGCAGAGGACTAGAAGCTCCTTCTGCTTTTGTTTCCCTGCAGACAGACTGGGGAAGAGCTGGGTCATGTCTGTAAGAGGTATATATATCGATTAGCAAAAAGGTACTTAGATGTTTTTTTTTTAATTAAAATAATTACAGTGCCATCAACCACATAAAAACATAGAAGGGACATTAACGTGGTTGTAAACGCTTGTGTGTGACTTCTACCTATAGAAAAGCCTAGCATAAGGCTTACCCAAAAGTAGTGGCAATATCTCCTAAACGTGCGCCATTTAGGAGATATTTCACTTGTAGTGCGCCAATGTCGTCATTGGCGCATGTGCTGTGAGGAAATGGACCTCTGTGCTGTTTCTTCCCCAGCGTGTTCCGTGACTGACGGCTCCCGCGCGCATGCTCCGGCCAGTCACAGAGCTGAGTCCGCGGCCCCGGAAGGAAGAGGGGCGAAGATTGACATGGCCTGCACCAGGGACAGTGTGGGCTTCGTTTGCAGGCAAGTGTCACATAATTGGCTAGAATGCAATGCATACTAGCCCATTATGCTTTTAATTTGCATGCTTTGCAGGGAGCAAAAGAGGAAGTAAAACCCATCAGGGTGTGTGTTTTGTATCGCTTTAAAGTAGGCCTGTATTGTAAAAAAAAAATTGTATTCTACCATTTGTAAACTCTATTTTTGAAAATACTAGTTACCCTAGAGAGAAATAGCAACAAACCTACTTCACAAATCACATGTTCAATCAATAATACCACACTTGAATCAACCTTCAAAGTTCTCCCCCATTGGTTCTTAGTACCATAAGAACCTGACTGGTGCACCTTCACTCTTTTCACCCAAATGAATGCTTTACAGGTTGTAATATAAAAGAAGAAGTACTGAAACATGGTGGTCCTGCCTCATACTAACCAGGATACTGGGCTAATGTTTTCAGACTTTTGCAGACTATCCTTCACATTCTTGAGGGCCCATATCTGGCACTTCTCACTTCTGGTCATGCACATACAGATATTTTTCATTCAGCCTGTGGGCTCATTCACACTATATATCAGGAATGGACAAATCTCCCACACTGGTCACTGTATTTTGACAGCTGGCCCTACTGGCCAATTGATCGGATGCATCAGGAACCGGCCACATTTCAAACAGTTTATTGCCAGCTTAGATGGGCATACACACGGTCGGAAAATCCGATGAAAAGCTCCCATCGGACTGTTTCTATCGAAAAAATTCCGACCGTGTGTACGCGGCATAAGACTCAATATAAACCAATGATTTATATTTTTGCTATCCAGAAAACAGAATATACCTTGGGTTTGAAAAAGCATGAGGCACAATTTTATGAAGTGAAAAAAAAAAAAGGATTACAAATTGACTTGAATATTTTAAGACTCACGTGATAAACTTCCCAGAATTTGTGACCCACAAACTCAACATTCCTCTTCCACCCTTTCCTCAAAAGTCTTGACATTCATGTGAGTTGGGTCACCTGGGGGAGCTTCAACTGGCTACATTGCCATGTATTCATATTTCTGTTTCTTGGTAAATTCTCAATTATTTTTATTAAGTTTTCAAATACAAAAACAGAAGACAAAGGGGGGAGTTAAAAGCCCAGGATGTGTTTTAAAGTGGTTATAAAAGAAAGACGGTTTTGCTTTTTACCTAACGTAAAACTCCTTCTGCATGCAATCCCCCCCAGCCCCCCCTCTCCTTATACTTACCTGAGCCCGATCTTGATCCAGCAATGTGCATGAGAGCAGAGGCTCTCTCCCTCCTCATTGAGTATGACACAGCAGCGGAAG
This sequence comes from Lithobates sylvaticus, assembly GCA_028564925.1. Taxonomy (NCBI): domain Eukaryota; kingdom Metazoa; phylum Chordata; class Amphibia; order Anura; family Ranidae; genus Lithobates; species Lithobates sylvaticus. Next base: position 113,027,760 of record CM053035.1, on the reverse strand, counting down.
CCATTGGCTGTCAATCGCAGCCAGTGACGCAGGGCTGAGTCCTGACGTCCGTGTCAATAGATACAAACAGCGAGCCTCAGGAGCAAGCCCACACAAGTAACCTCATAGCAACTGGCTTGCTATGGGGGCACGTGTCGGGAGCCAGGAGCTCCAGCAGGGGACCCAAGAAGAGGAGGATCCGGGCTGCTCTGTGCAAAACCACTGCACAGAGCTGGTAATTATATCATGTTTGTTATTTTAACTAGTAGCCGACCGCCCACTGTCAAAAGACGGCCGAGCGGTGCGGTTCTTGTGGCGGGTCGCCGTCATATGACGGCGCTACCATTTTGGCCACTAGGGGGCGCGCGCGCCCGCCGCGTCGCTGGGGACCCGATGCATGTGCCGGCGACCGCGATGTCCACCGGGCACCCGCGATTGCCCAGTAACTGAGCAGGACGTGGATCTGTGTATGTAAACACACAGATCCACGTCCTGTCACTGAAGAGGAGACCGATGGTGTGTCCCTTGTACATAGGGACACCGATCGGTCCCCTCCCCCAGTCAGTCCCCTCCCCCCACAGTTAGAATCACTAACATAGGGACCATATTAACCCCTGCAGCGCCCCCTAGTGTTAACCCCTTCCCTGCCAGTCACATTTTTACAGTAATCAATGCATTTTTATAGCACGGATCGCTGTATAAATGTGAATGGTCCCAAAAATGTGTCAAAAAGTGTCCGATATGTCCGCCGCAATGTCGCAGTCATGATAAAAATCGCAGATCGCCACCATTACTAGTAAAAAAAAAATAATAATAAAAATGGCATAAATCTATCCCTTATTTTGTAGATGCTATAACTTTTGCGCAAACCAATCAATATACGCTTATTGCGATTTTTTTTTACCAAACATATGTAGAAGGATACGTATCGGCCTAAACTGAGGAAAAAATTTGTTAAAAAAAAATTAAAAAATTGGATATTTATTATAATAAAAAGTAAAAAATATTATGTTTTTTCAAACTTGTCCCTCTTCTTTTGTTTATAGCGCAAGAAATAAAAACCGCAGAGGTGATCAAATACCACCAAAATAAAGCTCTATCTGTGGGGAAAAAATGATAAAAAATTTATTTGGGTACAGCGTTGCATGACCGCGCAATTGTCATTCAAAATGCGACAGCGCTGAAAGCTGAAAAATGGCTTGGTCAGGAAGGAGGTGTTCGTGCCTGGTAGGCAAGTGGTTAAAGGAAAAATAAAATTATGTTTAGAATCACTTAAACTGCAAACCCATTACTTTGCAGATCAGGATAGGAAAATATAAACTCTTGTTAAAAAAATATAAGGTACATATTCAGTAGTAGGTTTGTGACACGTCCAGGGCTTGGTGGATTATAAATTTCAAAAGGGTAGTGAGTCAGTCAGAAAAAGGACAGAGAAGTAGGATGAAAGAGAAGGGAAAAGGAGTTAGGGGAAAAGAAAAAGGAAAGTGGGGGTTAAAGAGGTAAAGTATCTCCCCCCATGGACCAGGTAAATAAGTTATATCAGAGAGACAATGCTCTCAGGTTAAGTTGGGTGTGTGAGATCCAATCCAAATTTTTCATGTTTATCAGAAGAGATTGTGAATAGTTTCTCATTTCCCATGGTACCATTTAGTCAGTAGAGAACTACCGAGAAGTACAGGGGAATTCCATGACCAATTGTCTGCTTACTAGCATTGAAAATAAGGGTTATCAATCTTGCTGCAACATGTGGAACATCAGCTGTGGCTTTATTTAGTAGGGCCTCTATTGGTTCCTTGCGCAGTACTGTGTATTTTAAAGGTGTAGATCCTGGTCCACAGTTTTCGAACCTTTGAACATGTCCAAAGAACGTGACCCATTTCTGTTTTACGATCTCTTTCTTTACCCATTAGCTTTTCTTTTTCCCTAGCTGCTCTCTTCTAGGCTGGCCATAGATGAGGCATTTTTTTTTCAGTTCAACCAGCGAGTTGAATAGAAAATCTGACCCGATTCCCCAATCCACACATTCAAGCTGGCGGGAGGAATCCTCCATGATGTGTCTTTGTATTCTGATAGCGAGGAGACTTCTCTACCATCAGAATACACTGATCAGCGCTGCAATCTATAGCCTGCAGCACTGATTGAGCTGAAATAATCCTACAGGGTGGTCGAACAGAAGTTGATTTGTAGATCAACTTCTGTTCAACTGCAGTGGCTATACATGAATTGAATGAATCTGGCAGGTTCCTACTGAACCAGCAGAATTTTGATCCATGAATGGCCCGCCTAAATACATGATTCATTTTTTTTTGTTCAACCGAATGTGTGGATGGGGGAATCCCTCCTGCTGTAGTATAGTATTCTGACAGTAGGGAGCTTTCCTCACCATCAGAATACAATGATCAGTGTTTCCAGCTATAGCCTGTGGCACTGATCCTTTGGGAAAACAATCAATTTGTGCACAACTAACCTGCCCATACGTGGATCAACATTTGTCAGGTCCCTGCTAAACCGGACAAACTTTGATCCGTGTATGCACGACTTTAGTCTACAACTCATTCTAGTGAATGAGATGAGTGACAACAGTCAACATTACATCACTGACTCAATAAAAGGGACAAACAAGTCACATGACAATGGCTAAATCCCACCTTATTTAAGCATCTATTTACTTCTTTTGTTTTATCTGTAACCTTCAACTAATAAGTAAATGGCTTTTGTTAACTTTTTTTTTTTTTTTTTAATTAGACCTCAAACACAAGTACTTATTTGCAGACATTTCAACCAGGAATTGAATCCCGTTTACACCAAATAAAGTAAAAGATAATATGACAATTTAGGCAAGGTTAGTTGCATTAACTTTTTCATGCCCAGGAGTAAACATTTTTGTGACCAAACCAAATTCAGTAGGTTAATGTCAGTTAAACTTAGTAATAAAACTCTTTTCAAATTGCTTTGCATAACAAACTGATAACACTATTTCTTTAACATATGTGGAACTTCTATTTAGTCGATGGATTTAATAAATACTCTGCATTACATTTTTACTATAAACAGACAAAAATGTTTAAAAAAAAATGCACTTTTATTTTGTTCAGTTAATTTACAGATATATTTATGTAGTTTTCCTGACCCCGAATATATGTAGGCTTTGATACATACGATAATGGTATATAGTAGAAAAATAAGTGTGAACTTTCTTCAAACTTAAGGCTTTATTTCTCTATTCTTTAAATTCAGTGGCTCTATCTCACTGAAGATTGAAAACAGCATCATATAGGATAAATATACCCCTAGAACATACAATTGGTTACCAATTGTTGCAGTGATGTATGCCATAGTTGATTTCTGAACTAACATCTACACAAACATTCGTACAAGCTTTCATATGAAAATTCTCATCAGTACATTCAAAAACGTGATAACTGGTGATAGAAAGTACTTAAAAAAAAAAAAAAACTTGCTTTTAACATTTGATTTTTGAAGTGAATGGATTATTTTTTAAACAAAAAACGCAAATTAATTAGTTTGAGAAAAAATTTCCATCCTGTTCCTTTAAATTGCCTCTTCACTATGGACAAAAATTTATGTCAATTAAACCACACTAAGGATTAGAAAATGTCATGAATGTTTGTAAAATGAAAATATTCAAACATAATTATACTAGTATATGGCCAGCTTTAGACAGTATTACAATCCTTTTCACCTACTATCATATTTCTTAGTAGACAGAAGAAAAAACATTCCACTCTCTCCTAAACTGTGTCCCCCATAAAATGGCATCCCATCTAAAAAAATATGTTTTTATTAAAGTCACAGTATTCAATGAGCATAAAAAGTAAAAATTATAAAAATACGAAGGCTTGTAAAGATACAGTTTCCACACATGAGTTTATGCATGTGTCAAATTAAAGAGGACCCTTTCCCTCTATAAAAAAAATAATATGTAAAAAAGGAGTACCTAAACAAATACTCTTACAGTGGGGAAAAGAATTATTTGACCCCCTGCAGATTTTGTAAGTTTGCCCACTTACAAAGAAATTAAGGGTCTAGAATTGTTATCATAGGTGGATTTTAAATGATAGAGACAGAATCCATAAATCCAGAAAAAAACACAATACAAATGTTATAAATTAAGTTGCAGTCCAGTGAATAAAATAAGTATTTGATCCCTGCCAACCAACAATAATTCTGGATCCCACAGATTGACTACAGTATGTGCTCATGTGGTACACAGATAATTCCTGTAGATTTAAGAAGGTGCTCCTAGCGACAACTTGTTATGTGTATAAAAGACACCGGTCCACAGAATATTTTTCTTCCATTCAAACCTCACAATCATGGGCAAGACCAAAGACCTGTGAAATGACATCAGGCATAAGATTGTAGACCTGTGCAAGGCTGGAATGGGCTACAAGACCATCAGCAAGAAGCTTTAGAGTATGAGACAACTGTTATGCCCCGTACACACGGTCGGAAAATCCGACCACAAAATCCAACGGATTTTGTCCGACACTGGTGTTGCATACATACGGTCGGACAAAGTTGTCGTAAAATCCGATCATTCTGAACGTGGTGACGTTTGTTGCCTACGACGGGACTACGTAGAGGCTAGTAGCCAATAGCTTTGGTCTTGTAATGTGATCTGAGCATGCGTGGCACTTTGTCCGTCGGAATTCGCTACACACGATCGGAAAAAGTCCGATAGGACTTTGTTGTCGGAAAATTTGAGAGCAGGAGATAAAACTTTCTCCGTCGGAAAATCTGACGGAAAAAGTCCGATGGAGCCTACACGCGGTCGGAATTTCCGACAACATTGTCCGATAGGACATTTTCCTGTGGGAAGAGCCGACTGTGTGTACGGGGCATTAGAGTGATTATTCACAAATGCAAGAAATACAAAATAATCATCAATCACCCTCAGTTTGGAACTTCATGCAAGATTTCACCTCATGGGGTAAAGATGATTATGAGAAATGTGAAAGATCAGCCCAGAACTACGGGAGGAGCTTGTGAATGATCTCAAGGTAGTTGGGAGCACAGTCACCAAATAAACCATTGGTAACAGAGGCGGCTCTAGGCTTTGTGAGGCCTTAGGCAAAACTAAGACATGAGGCCCTACTCACGCCCATAATGGTAAAAGTAATAAAGGCGATCAATAAAAATGAATTAGTAGGGTACAGTATAGGGGGAGGGTAGGTGGACAGTACATGGGTCAGGAAGGTACAGTGCAGGGGGTAGGAGGATACAGTACAGGGGTAGGAAAATACAGTACAGGTGGTAGGAGGATACAGTACAGGGGTAGGAAAATACAGTACAGGTGGTAGGAGGATACAGTAAAGGGGGGGCAGGAGGGCACAGTACAGAGGGTAGGTAAGTGGACACAGTACAGGGGCAGTAATAAATATTAAAGATATGGTCTCCTCAAGCAGAGCTGCGTAGGTAAGCTGCTCTCACAGATCCCACCTATTCTGGCAGGCTGTCACTGGGCTAAATGACAACTCCCCCTTTACCTTCCCCTCCAGAGTTTTTTGCTCTCTTGCGGCACTTTGCAGGGTTAAGGAAGGACCCCAAGTTGGAACATCTTATTACTGCTGCTGCTTGTGTGGGTGGGATGTGTCCTGCACCAATCAGATGGGATGAATAGGAGAGGAGGGTCAGCAGGGATTGGTGCAGCACACATCACACCCACACAAACAGCAGCACTAGTAAGATGCTCTGCCTTTAGGGTTCTTTCTTAGCCCCTGAAAAAATATGAGTCAGGATGGAGCTGGGAACCATGGGGTAGGGGAGAAGGAGGCAGGTTGAAAAAAGGGGGAGGGGGTAGGAGATGGGGAATGTATAGAGGAGAACTGGAGTGGTTAGTGGAGAAAGAAAGAAAGATGGAAGGAAGGAAAGAAATAAAAAAATAAAATGAAAGAAAGAAAGAAAAAGAGTAGGATGAAGGGAGAAAGAAAGAAAAAAATATGAAGGGACAAAGAGAAAGAAAGAAGGGAGAAAGAGAAAAAAAGAGAGAAAGAAAGGATGAAGGGAGAAAGATAGATAGAGATAGAAAAAAGAAAGATAAATAGATAGATAGATAGATGGATAGACAGAGGGAGATAGATAGATAGAGGGAGAAAGAAAGATAAAAAAAGAAAGGTAGGTAGATAAAGGGAGAGAGATAGATAGATAGATAGATAGATAGATAGATAGATAGATAGATAGATAGATAGATAGAAAAAAAGATAGATAGATAGATAGATAGAGGGAGAAAGAAAGATAAATAGAAAGAAAGATAGATAGATAGATAGAAAAAAAATAAAGATGGATAGATAGATAGATAGAAAAAAGATAGATAGACAGAGGGAGAAAGATAGATAGATACAAAAAGAAAGATAGGTAGATAAAGGGAGAGAAAAAGAAAAAGTAGATAGAGGGAGAAAGATAGATAAAAAAAGAAAGGTAGATAGATAAAGGGAGAGAGAAAGATAGATAGATAGAGGGAGAAAGAAAGATAAATAGAAAGATAGATAGATAGATAAAAATAAAGATAGATAGATAGAAAAAAAGATAGATAGATAGAGGGAGAAAGAAAGATAAATAGAAAGATAGATAGATAAAAATAAAGATAGATAGATAGAAAAAAAGATAGATAGATAGATAGAGGGAGAAAGAAAGATAAATAGATAGATAGATAGATAGATAGATAGATAAAAAAGAAAGATAGGTAGATAAAGGGAGAGAGAAAGAAAAAGTAGATAGAGGGAGACAGATAGATAGAAAGATAGATAAAAAAAGAAGAAAGGTAGGTAGATAAAGGGAGAGAGATAGATAGATAGATAGATAGATAGATAAAAAAAGAAAGGTAGGTAGATAAAGGGAGAAAGAAAGATAGATAGATAGATAGATAGATAGACAGAGGGAGAAAGATAGACAGAGGGAGAAAGATAGATAGATAGATAGATAGATAGATAGATAGATAGATAGATAGATAGATAGATAGATAGATAGATAAAAGAAAGGTAGGTAGATAAAAGGGAGAGAGAAAGATAGATAGATAGAAAAAAAGATAGAAAGATAAATAGAAAGAAAGATAGATAGAAAAAAAATTAAGATGGATAGATAGATAGAAAAAAGATAGACAGAGGGAGAAAGATAGATAGAGAGGGAGATAGATAGATAGATAGATAGATAGATAGATAGATAGATAGATAGATAGATAGAGAAAGATAGGTAGATAAAGGGAGAGAAAAAGAAAAAGTAGATAGAGGGAGAAAGAAAGATAAATAGAAAGATAGATAGATAGATAGATAGAAAAAAAGATAGATAGATAGAGGGAGAAAGAAAGATAAATAGAAAGATAGATAGATAGATAGATAGATAGATAGATAGATAGATAGATAGATAGATAGATAAAAAAAGAAAGATAGGTAGATAAAGGGAGAGAGAAAGAAAAAGTAGATAGAGGGAGACAGATAGATAGAAAGATAGATAGATAGAAAAAAAAATAAAGATGGATAGATAGATAGATAGAAAAAAGATAGATAGACAGAGGGAGAAAGATAGATAGATAGATAGATAGATAGATAGATAGATAGATAGATAGATAGATAGATAAAGAAAGATAGGTAGATAAAGGGAGAGAAAAAGAAAAAGTAGATAGAGGGAGAAAGATAGATAGATAGATAGATGAAAAAAGAAAGGTAGATAGATAAAGGGAGAGAGAAAGATAGATAGAAAAAAAGATAGATAGAGGGAGAAAGAAAGATAAATAGAAAGATAGATAGATAGAAAAAAAATAAAGATAGATAGATAGATAGGGGGAGAAAGATAGATAGATAGATAGATAAAAAAAGAAAGATAGGTAGATAAAGGGAGAGAGAAAGAAAAAGTAGATAGAGGGAGACAGATAGATAGGGGGAGAAAGATAGATAGATAGATAGATAAAAAAAGAAAGGTAGGTAGATAAAGGGAGAGAGAAAGATAGATAGATAAATAGATAGATAGAAAAAAAGCTAGATAGATAGAGGGAGAAAGAAAGATAAATAGAAAGATAGATATATAGATAGATAGAAAAAAAATAAAGATGGATAGATAGATAGATAGATAGATAGATAGAAAAAAGATAGAGGGAGAAAGATAGATAGATAGATAGACAGACAGAGGGAGAAAGATAGAAAGATAGATAGATAGAAAGATAGATAGATGATAGATAGATAGATAGATAGAAAGATAGGTAGATAAAGGGAGAGAGAAAGAAAAAAAATATAGATAGATAGATAAATAAAGGGAGAGAGAAAAAAAGACAGATAGAGAAATAAAGGGAGAGAGAAAGATTGATAGATACATAGAGGGAGAGGTAGAGAGAAAAATAAAGAAGGATGAAGAGAGAGGAGGACACCCCTACATCAGTGTACTCACTGGCTGGATGGATAGATGGATCAGACTCCATTTGCTGGGCTTTAGCTTGAATCTTCCCGCCCACATCCCCTTCTCTCAGGCAGCAGAACAGTGTTTGTCGGGGAGAGTGGGCGGGGCAGACAGAGGAGGAGAGGATGGGAGGAGGGGGAGGAGTAGAGGCAGCTCTTTCCTCTGACTGGCTGTGCGAGCAGCAGGGGGAGGGGAGAAGTGTCAGAGCTGGCTGTGATACGCCCAGCTCTCTATCTGGAGCTCTCAGTGAGCTCCGATCACCGCTGATCTCTCCCGCTCGTGGCCGATTTTCTCTGTGCCACTGGGAGGATTCGGCGCTGTGCTTGTGGCGGGGATCTCTGCCGCTAGAAGAGGTGACTCTGTTATAAGGTAAACTAGGCGGTCGCGAGGCCCCCCTGATCGCTGGGCCTTAGGCGACCGCCTAATTTGCCTAATTAGAGAGCCGCCTCTGATTGGTAATACAATACGCCGTCATGGATTGAAATCCTGCAGTGCCCGCAAGAGGTCCCCCTCCTTAAGAAGGGACATGTACAGGACCATTTGTAGTTTGCCAATGAACATCTAAATGATTCAGAGGAGGATTGGGAGAAAGTGCTGTGGTCAGGTGAGACCAAAATTGAGTTCTTTGGCATTAACTCGACTCGCCGTGTTTGGAAGAAGAAAAAGGCTGACTATGACCCTAAGAACCAATGGTTCAAGAAAGGTTGACCGCACTCCCAGGTATGAAGCAGTATAAGACATCATGAGACCTCTATGCAGGCATGGCAAGAATAACGTGTTTCACGAATCAAGGTTCGCTTAGTCATAATCTTCAGAGGGCACTGGTGACATTACCTTCCCAAGGGGCATGCTGTGCCACCTGGGCTACAATACCACTACCTTTAGGGAAACCAAGAAGTGGTCACATAAAAAGTAAAAAGTGTTAGATATTTTCACATCAGCATGCAGAGATGCACGCTGATGTGAATTTTAGTGAAGGGGTAAAAGTTTGCTTTAATGCACAAGAAAAATGTGCCTGCACTATCTTTTGGCAACACAGCGGAACAAAAGGAGCAGTGCATTCACATTTTAGCATTGTATTGAAAAGTAGGTTGGTTCCTTGACACAGAATAAATGGTAACACATATATAACATGTTAACATGCATCATAAAACATGTGCATAGATACAGTACCTCACAAAATTAAGTACACCCCCTCACATTTTTCTAAATCTTTTCATGTGACAACACTGAAGAAATGACACTTTGCTACAATGTAAAGTAGTGAGTGTACAGCTTGTATAACAGTGTAAATTTGCTGTCCCCTCAAAATAACTCAACACACAGCCATTAATGTCTAAACCGCTGGCAACAAAAGTGAGTACACCCCTAAGTGAAAATGTCCTAATTGGGCCCAATTAGCCATTTTTCCTCCCCGGTGTCATGTGACTCGTTAGTGTTACAAGGTCTCAGGTGTGAATGGGGAGCAGGTGTGTTAAATTTGGTGTTATCGCTCTCACTCTCTCATACTGGTCACTGGAAGTTCAACATGGCACCTCATGGCAAATAACTCTCCGAGGATCTGAAAAAAAAAAGAATTGTTCTACATAAAGATGGCCTAGGCTATAAGAAGATTGCCAAGGCCCTGAAACTGAGCTGCAGCACGGTAGCCAAGACCATACAGCGGTATAACAGGACAGGTTCCACTTAGAACAGGCCTTGCCATGGTCCACCAAAGAAGTGGAGTGCACATGCTCAGCATCATATCCAGAGGTTGCCTTTGGGAAATAGAGGTAGAGGAGAGTGCTGCCAGCATTGCTGCAGAGGTTGAAGGGGTGGGGGGGGAGGGGTCAGCCTGTCAGTGCTCAGACCACACGCCGCACACTACATCAAATTGGTCTGCATGGCTGTCATCCCAGAAGGAAGCCTCTTCTAAAGATGATGCACAAGAAAGCCTGCAAACAGATTGCTGAAGACAAGCAGACTAAGGACATGGATTACTGGAACCATGTCCTGTGGTCTGATGAGACCAAGATAAACTTATTTGGTTCAGATGGTGTCAAGCGTGTGTGGCGGCAACCAGGTGAGGACTGCAAAGACAAAATGTTTCTTTCCTACAGTCAAGCATGGTGGTGGGAGTGTCATGGTCTGGGGCTGCATGAGTGCTGCCGGCACTGGGGAGCTACAGTTCATTGAGGGAAACATGAATGCCAATATGTACTGTGACATACTGAAGCAGAGCATGATCCCCTCCCTTCGGAGACTGGGCTGCAGGGCAATATTCCAACATGATACCGACCCCAAACACACCTCCAAGATGACCACTGCCTTGCTAAAGTAGCTGAGGGTAAAGGTGATGGACTGGCCAAGCATGTCTCCAGACCTAAACACTATTGATCATCTGTGGGAAATCCTCAAATGGAAGGTGGAGGAGCGCAAGGTCTCCAACATCCACCAGCTCAGTGATGTCGTCATGGAGGAGTGGAAGAGGACTCCAGTGGCAACCTGTGAAGCTCTGGTGAACTCCATGCCCAAGAGGGTTAAGGCAGTGCTGGAAAATAATGGTGGCCACACAAAATATTGACACTTTGGGCCCAATTTGGACATTTTCACTTAGGGGTGTACTCACCTTTGTTGCCAGCAATTTAGACATTATTGGCTGTGTGTTGAGTTATTTTGAGGGGGCAGCAAATTTACACTGTTATACAAGCTGTACACTCACTACTTTACATTGTAGCAAAGTGTAATTTCTTCAGTGTTGTCACATGACAAGTTAGAAGAAAAGATTTACAGAAATGTGAGGGGTGTACTTACTTTTGTGAGATACTGTAACTTTATGTAGCTACAGGAGGAGGAGTGGAGGGGAATACTATAGAGAGACAGTTCTGGCTCTGCTGGGGCAGATGACATCACATTCAAGATGGCAGTACCCAACAGCAGCCTTAAAGCTTTTACAGGTAAATATCATGCATAAAACACTTTTTTGCACCAGTGTCATAGAAATAATCATTGCATCCCCTCATCTTCCTAGAAGTTGGGGAAATGAAAAGTAGTAAAGCTGAAGGAGAGATCAGTTTGAAATTTTACCTCAAGCCTTGTGAAGATCTCTAGGAGGCAAGATAAGAAAAGGAAATTCAACGTTTTGGGGGGTACTCTATAGAGTTTATGAAATCCACCCAAAAGTATAACACCACGGTTGTTAGGAAGCAACATTTGAATTTTTGGCAGTGTTGGAAATCATTGCTGGTTGCAAATTTAAATAGAAAGCTACATTTTAATAATATACTACGAGATGGATGTGGTTGTAATTAAATATACATTATATTGCCAACTTTTGCAGACACTTGACCATCGCACCTATATACCTCTTTGTCTATAACCATCTCCATTCTTGTGGGAAGATTTTTGTAGTGCGTCTGTGGGAATTTGTTCTGATGCAGCCAAAAGAACATTTGTAAGGTCGGGTACTTATGATGAACAACAACACTTGTCTCACAATCAGCATTCAAAATTCTTCCAAAGAACTTAAATTACCCTAAAGCCAGGGCTCTGTGCAGACTACTTGAGTTCCTCCACACCAGACTCTTCAAAACACCTGAACTCAGTAAGTTGGAGTGAGGGGGGTTCACATTTGGTCAAGTTTTATTAATGCAAAGCAAAAGAAGTGATAACAAAACGTTGAGCTTTTTAAACCCCATATCATTTAGGAGGTGTCATTTATATTTAAAGCAGTGAAATTTGGCAAACATTCACTGCAGGTGAAGCATCAAGGTGCATGTGTTTTAAATGATAGTGATTGATTCACCACCAGTGAATGTTTGGTGAAAGTCACATTGGTTGCTTTATAAATATGGTCCTTGGCATAATATTATTAAATACGGAACAGAATACCTTTACAAGCCAAGAAAAAAAATAATAGTTTAAAAGTTCCAGTGAAGGTTCTCATTTATCCAGGTCATGCTATAACTAGTATTAGTTTGTTACATTCAGTTGGACTTCTATAATTCTAAAAACCTTTTATAGCTTGTCTTTAAGTTGGATGAGTGGCATGAAAATTCCTTGTTTTTATATCCACCAGGTAGCAGACACCTTAATCCAATCATCATTGAATGTGTCAAGGCAGATGTTGATTGTCCAAGGACAAAATAGAAGGTGTGGAACCACCCTGGTCTACTTACAGTGTTTTGGAAGGACCAGAACCCAAGTCCAGTATTTTTATATCTGCCCCTGGTCTAATTATTAAATATGAAGCGTGCACGCTCTGAAGTAATCACTCTGAGTCTGTGTCCAGTGTGAAATTACTTTCGCTCTTTATTTCCTCTTTTTCTTTGAAGTTTATATAAGAATAAAATGGGAGGACTTTCAAACAAGCAAGGCGAGACATATGCAAAGAGAATTGCGACATATTACTGTAACAAGTGTATGTGTTTTAGTTAATTAAGCTGAGGTTGCAATTAATCCTAACTATGTTAGATAATATTAGATATTTTGGTAACTTCTTCTTCCTTCGAGACGTTGGATGTTGATGTGACATCATGTCTGTCTGTCTGTCTCGGGTCCAGTTCTCGGAAGGAGAGGCACAATCTTTTTATAATTTTTGCAGTTCGGCTTCAGGATGGGGGGGGGGAGAGCTAGCAGCTATCTGAGTTAGCATTAAGGTCAAAACAATCAAACACAGCAATGACTTAATGTTACACATACAAATATACATTTTAGCCTTAGCAGTCTACCTAATACCTTATAGATGATAATACTTCATTCTAATATTACCTTAACCACATCCATTACAGTTCCCCCCTTGAAATGTATATTTTAAACCTGTCCCTTACACTAAGATGACCTTACATCACCTGGTCCATTCTCTTGCTCCAACTCTTTTCGGACTGCATATAGAGAAAGGTAGTGACTAGCTCACCACCCCCCTCGATACAGTCTAGAGAAGGACAGTCAGGTGCTGTCTATCCCTACCCTATACCCCTATGGTGTTACAGTTTGGGGGAGGGGATGTCTGTAATGGAGTGCATCTCATAGCCTTCATCTGGTATTTCCTGGTTCACAAATGTGGGAGTGGCTTGGTCAACAACTTTTTCTACACACCTTTTAAGACAGGGAAGAATACAGCAAATCATGACAGCCAGAGTTACTAAAATGATTAGGATGGTTATTCCAATCTGTGTTAACAATCCCTGCCACCCCCCTCTAATCCAGGTGAAGTATTGATCCCAGGGGTTGGTGAGCCCTGAATTCTGTTTTAATTCCTCTGACAAATTTTCAAGTTTCCTGATGGCTAAGGTCACTTTACCATTCGGACCGGTGTTATCTGGGATATAAGTACAGCATGTACTTGTTTCAGGTATCATTCTACACACACCCCCCTTTTCAGCTAGGACCATATCTAAGGCCATGCGGTTTTGGAAGGTCATATGTGAAGCGGCTTCTAGTTGTTCAGCTAAGCCTCGGAGTGCATCTCTGGTGTAATTGACAAACCTTTGTTGGTTGTAGTAAATGTAATTTATCCAATCTACATTCTTGTTTACACCGATGATGGGGATTAGAGACTCAAATCCTGCTGCGACCTGGTCTCTTGCTTTGAACTCATCTGGGACACCCCTGGGGACTCCTATGGCATCTATGTATACATGAGGGTCAAAGCTTCCTGCTGGGGTGTTCCTACGCATCCTAGGCCTGGGTGTCTTATCTGTGTCCGGTTCTGTGGAGTGGCCTGTGAGAAAATATGCAGAGGCATTATGGCCTTGGCCAGTGCACATTCTCCTGTCCATTTTCCTGTCAATCTGCTTCTGATTTTCATGTCTCCGCAGATCCAGTACACGTCCCCCAAAGACTGGACTTGATCTTGCACTAGATCTATTGAGACCTCACTATAGGATTCACAGTAACCCTTAGTGAAATTCCCAAGAAATTTCCCCACTCCCTGATATCGTCCATAGCATGTGTAACTGCCAGGATATATGGCGATACCTTCTTCTGGCTTGGGGGTCTTGGTGACTATGGGATACTCCCTTTTCCAATGTTCACACAGGGAGTGGTTAGTGCTTGTATTGGTAAACAGACTAAGGAAACATGTCTCACGTTCTGGGGGAATGTTTAGGGGCACTGTTCCCAAATGAGGCCTAGCCCCCCCGCATACATAACAATTGGTTTTGTTATGTTTCTCTGCATTGTATCTCATCCATTCTAGCCACAGGTTAACATCTGAGAACCCGGTTTCTGCTGCCATAGTATCCTCAAAGGTAGGATCTGCTATGGCCACCATATCTTTTAATGTTTGTTTGTGGGGTCTCAGGGGATTGGAGCTGGATGTAGATTGGGGAACTCCCCACTCTGGATTATTGAACATATCTTTCAGCTGGAAAGGTTTTCTCAAACTGGAATACCCACTTCCCCACCATAGGCCCAGAATATAGGTCCCGCTGTCTCCTGGGCTAGGATTTTCAATCGTCAGCCTGAACTCCTTAGTAAAATACTGATCTGTGTGCTTGTTGATTGTCATTCTATCTAAGAGGGACTTTCCGTTACTATCCTTTCTATTTTGGGCGCTTTCTGGTTTGTACCCCCAATCTGTACCCCCAGTGTTCCAACCCACTGCTCCCCAGGAATCACAGTTGTCACCCCAATAGGTGTCAGTGACGCATACATACACAGTCATGGGTCCTATTACTTCATCCCAGGTCCGAATCTTGTAAATAGTACCTGGAATTATCTGCTCATAAGAAGATATGAAAGTGGCAACATGTGTATTAGATGAGTTATACCAGAATTGGGTTATACCATCTTTTTGTTTTATGGCTACCTCTTGTGCCTGAGCAATAATTATAATGAAAAGGATATATAGAATCATTTGGTCCCCTTGGCCTCTTCCTCAGGTACAGGGACTTTCTTGCAGTGGGAGGCGTGTATCCACGAGCTCTTTCCGGCAACTTTGACTGATGTGGTGGTTGTTAGGAGAACCTGGAAAGGACCATCATATCGGGGTTCAAGGGTGTGTTTTCTCACAAACTTCTTCACCAGGACCCAGTCACCAGGGATTAACTTGTGTGACCCTGTATCTAGCTCAGGATCTGGAATGGAGGAAAACACTTGCGAATGGATACGGGTTAATTCTCGAGATAAGGCAGTCACATAATCAGTCAATACATCAGATTGGAGCTGTAATTGCTGTGGAAAGTAACAACCCAGTCTGGGGGCTGAACCAAACAATATCTCATAGGGTGACAAGCCATGGTTTCCCCTTGGAGTGTACCTAACGCTGAATAAGGCTATGGGCAGGCTTTCTGGCCAGCTCATTCCCGTTTCCTGAGACATTTTCAGCATTCTAGACTTTATTGTGCCATTTAATCTTTCCACCTTCCCACTGCTCTGAGGATGGTATGGGGTGTGGAAAGCTAGTGTGACCCCTAAGGCTGTCCATATTTCTTTGGTCACTGAGGCTGTAAAAGCCGGGCCCTGGTCACTCTCTATAACCTCTGGGACGCCATATCTGCACACTATTTCCGTTAAAAGTCTTTTTGCCGTGGTTTTTGCTGTCATGTTGGTAACAGGATAGCCTTCTGGCCACGAAGAGAACATGTCTATGACAATCAATGCATATTCATATCGGCCACTCTTCGGCATCTGGATGTGATCAATCTGTATCCTTTGAAAGGGGTATTGGGCCTTCGCTAGATGCTTCAAAGGTACCTTCTCTGTTCTTCCTGGGTTACATTTAGCGCAGATGGTGCATGACTTACAAAAGTTGTTGGTGAGTGGAGTAATCCCCGGAGCTAAGTAGTACTTGTTAATCAGGGCATTCATCAAAGTTTTTGACAGATGAGAGGCCCCATGGGCCCACTGTACCACTGCAGGAAACATTGATCGTGGCAGGCACGGCCTCTTGTTTAATTCCATGATCCCTTCAGTTTCTGTAGCTCCTTTCTTAATCCACACTTCTTTTTCTTCTTTGTCAGCCGCTTCTTGTTGCTCCTTGAGATGGGTCCTGCTCACAGGAGGGTTCTGTAGAATCATGGTGGTCTCTCCAGTTTCTTCAGGGGTATCCACCGTATCATCCAGAATGGGCGCATTCACTTCACCGGCCACTTCTTGCGTCCTGTTTGCAGCTTGTTTCGCAGCTGTATCTGCCAGGTGATTGCCTCGTGCTTCTTGGGAATTCAGCTTGCTGTGCGCCTTTATCTTAAGTATAGCCACTTGTGTTGGTAGGAGTAGGGCATCCATTAAGTCCTTGATAGCTGCACTGTGTTTTACAGGTGTACCTGCTGCCGTTAGGAACCCTCTGATTTTCCAGATGACCCCAAAATCACAGGCGACGCCGAGGGCGTATCTTGAGTCTGTATAAATATTAGCTCTTTTTCCTTCTGCTAATTTGCATGCCATTGTTAGGGCCCGGAGTTCTGCTTCCTGGGCAGACATGGAGGAAGGTAATGCTGAAGCCTGAAGAACTGTATCTTCGTGGTGACTGCGTACCCCGTGTGGTACCGTCCAGCGCTGTCTGCATACCTGGAACCATCCACAAAGATTGTCAAGTCAGGATTTTCAAGGGCCATTTCACTAACTGTCGGTAGGTGTGAAGTCTCCATTTTCGCCAACTGTTTTGGAAGGACCAGAACCCAAGTCCAGTATTTTTATATCTGCCCCTGGTCTAATTATTAAATATGAAGCGTGCACGCTCTGAAGTAATCACTCTGAGTCTGTGTCCAGTGTGAAATTACTTTCGCTCTTTATTTCCTCTTTTTCTTTGAAGTTTATATAAGAATAAAATGGGAGGACTTTCAAACAAGCAAGGCGAGACATATGCAAAGAGAATTGCGACATATTACTGTAACAAGTGTATGTGTTTTAGTTAATTAAGCTGAGGTTGCAATTAATCCTAACTATGTTAGATAATATTAGATATTTTGGTAACTTCTTCTTCCTTCGAGACGTTGGATGTTGATGTGACATCATGTCTGTCTGTCTGTCTCGGGTCCAGTTCTCGGAAGGAGAGGCACAATCTTTTTATAATTTTTGCGGTTCGGCTTCAGGATGGGGGGGGGGGGGAGAGCTAGCAGCTATCTGAGTTAGCATTAAGGTCAAAACAATCAAACACAGCAATGACTTAATGTTACACATACAAATATACATTTTAGCCTTAGCAGTCTACCTAATACCTTATAGATGATAATACTTCATTCTAATATTACCTTAACCACATCCATTACAACAGTATTCCATATTTGGTGGCAGGAAGTCTACATAGGTGTTACTCCTCCAATTCACATGTGTGCTAGGGGTATGAATTGTTGTCAAACTGGCAGGATGAAGGTTTAATGTGAAATGTGCTGAAGGCACACATCCCTGTTTAGGGATTATTCCAGTTTGAAGTAGATAGTTTCTTCCAGGCTTCATGCGAAAGAGTTGTGCTCTCAAAATGTGCAACTCACTGTCCTTAAAACATTTTCTTTCCTTTTCTTAAGGTGTAGGAAAATTGCTCGGTGACCTGTAAAAATTGACCTCTTAAGTTTGGCTATTTGTTTGTCTTCATCCATAGGGTCCTCTATCCATATATGCATACTTGTCTTTGTGCTGGGAATGCGTTCCTAGCACAGAAACCAGGCTCTCACCCATGTCCTGTACCAATGATCGTGAACTCGGAGGCCCCATTCCTGATCACTGTAATAGCCTCTGACTGGCTATCATAGTCATCAGTCACTGTGTAGCTTGACCCAGTGCTTTTTTTCCCTCCTCTTGAATGGAGAAAAAGATACACTGCATTTTTTCTCCTTGCTAAAAGGAGAAAATTGGAAACAAAAGAAGTGACAAAATGATGACGAAATGCGTCAATGTTTTGATTGCTGAGAGCTACTATTGTTTGGGTATTTTTACTTTAACATATTTCTGGTTTAGTGTTAATTTTTATAGTAGCTGCCTATGTTATTTTAAATAATTTCTTTCTATGAGCGCTGAGGTAAAGTATTGCTCTGTGTGGGGTTTATTTCTTAACTTGTTTGCCAAACAAAGAAGTATGTGTAGAGAAAAAAAAAGAATGTAAAAAAAAAAGAAAAAAAGAAAAATAAATCTAGATCAAGGTTTGATCTAAGTGTCAGTTAGGGTCAGGGTCAAGGTCATGGTTAGAGTCAAAGGTCAGCATTAGAGTATTTTAGATAGTATTTAACCACTTCCCGCCTGGCCTATAGCAAAATGACGGCTGGGCAGTGGTTCCATTATCATGTGACGTCTTTCAGTCTGACACACCGCAAAACTGATCTTGGTAAAGAGTCTATGACAAAGACTCTTCAGACTCTTGCTTGGTATTGAAGTGATTAAAAAAATGTGTCTGCTACAATGTCATATTTTCTAACCTTACAAGTGTCTAGAAAATCTCAATAAAAATTATTAAAAAAAATAAATACTTTTTTAAATTTTTTTTCCAATTAGTATCAGTGTGTTTGAAGTAGAAAAAAAAACAGCAAAATGCACTGTATTGTTTCAGGTACAAAACAACAATTAATTTACACATATGTGGTAACGCTGTGATCGTTGGAAATTTTGCTGGCAGGTTATGGTAATTTTTTTTTAATTTTTACATTTTTTTCTTTTACTATTTTGTGTCAGTTTTGATTTGATAATAGAAAAATTCAGAAAATATCCATAACCAATTTGTTCTGAAAAAACAAGGTATGGTCCACCTGGATACAGTAGTTGCAATGATATGTACAGTTTTACTAACACATGTCAATGTTTTAAAACGTGTTCAGACATTAGGATTTACTTAACCCTCCATCATAAAAGGGCTTAAAGGGGTTGTAAAGGTAACAGTTTTTTCACCTTAATGCATAGAAAAACATCTGACAATGCCGGCCCCCCCAGCACCCCCGTTTTACTTACCAGATCCCTCGAAAGTCCCGCGCTCGCCCCCGACGTCCTCTTCGTCGCCCACCCTGGCCGCTGATTGGCTAGAGTGGATGGATTGAAAGAAACACAGCCATTGGCTCGTGCTGCTGTCAATGTTACGGCGTGCCAGGGGGCGGGGCCGAGTGATACAGTGAGCGGCTATGGCCGCCAGCTGTATCACTGGAGCATGCCCGCAAGCACTCCACACAATGCGAGGGAGCTCGCATGAAGAAGTTGTTGAGTCCTTGCGGGAGGGAGCCGAGACAGCCGACGAGGAACCCCAGAAGACCAGGTTCGGGGCCACTCTGTGCAAAACGAGCTGCACAGTAGAGGTAAGTATAGCATGTTTGTTATTTAAAAATAAAAAATTTCCTTTAGTGACCCTTTAAAGATCTTTTTCTGACACTCCAGCTACAATCAACATCTGCCTTGATACATTCCATGGTGATTGTATTAGGGAGCCTGTACTACCTGTGCAGTTATAAATGCTGGTGTGCTGAGGTCCTCATATTTATTAGAAGTGGCTTAGATAAGCTATGAAATGCCTTCAACATTACAGAACAAGTTCAGTTGAATGCGACTTACTACTTCTAGCTAATAGTTTCAAAGGGAAAGAGAATTAGGAACTCTAGCAGGGAAAGTCTCCTACCAGTATGTCCTACATTGCTTTTGCCCCAACATCCACCCAAAGCCCAAAAAATTATTTTGTTAGGGCATAACAGAGTTTCGGATGAAAACTAATACTGGATATATCATACCATCAAGGCAACACAATCCACAGATCTTTGAATGTGCAAAAATATAAAAGTTAAGGCAGTGTGATCAGTGTGCAAATGCAGATCTAGTGCTGGGAATTTCTTATTCGACAGCCTGGCATGTACTGCCCACAAAAAAGCATTAAAATGTTTATTTGTAAAATAGTTATTTCATACAAATATTAAAAATGATATTTTATATCAGTTTAGGAACTTTCATAAAAAAGTAAAATTCATTTGACCAAATATCACTATAGTTTCCTTAAAAGAAAAAAAACAAAAAAACAACAACAACACAGAATAGGTGCAAACTCCAGGGCTGTCATTCTCATCTATGCCTTAAGTATACCTAAGCTTGCCTTTTAAATCTGGCCAACTGCCAAAGGCATTTGACATGGGACTGTTAAGCTGCAGCACATGACAGAAATATACCCTATGAGGGTGCCAATGTCACTGGGAATGGACAATGCAGTAAGGAATGACTGAGAATTGACAATTAAATAGGGACTCCCCGGCACATGTCAGCTTTTAGTACTGAGCAGAAGCGCTCATTCCTATAGTGACAACATGACGCCTGATTACAGAGCTGCTCAAAGAGCGTTGTCACCTTGGGAAAGAAAGTGGCCAAGCAAATTAAAACTGGCAGGATTGCAAGGTCAATATAAAGGAAGGCAAAATTAAAATGGAAGAAACCAAGATAGGGTCTGTAAGAAGGGAAAGGTTAGCTATTATTTAATATTATTTGAAGGTTTATATACACTTTTATTACTCAATGAATCATTGTCTCAGGGCAAGTGTGTGCACAGTTACCAACACTGGATATGCAAATGCTCATTTCAGTTCCGTGATCAACTAAGCAGTGAAGAAAGGAAAATGCTTGACAGCCCCATAACTTGCACCTTCAAAAACATGTCAGCAGTAGAAACTTCCACATTTCAACCCACATTTACACATGTGCAAATCCTTTTATAAAGTATCCATGAAAAGCAAAATACCAATACAGAGCAGAGCAGTCAGCACAAAGCAGGCCCCTCTGGATGCACCCAACTAGAATTTCTGATCAGCTAATGCACCCTGTGTGCTCTCTAATGCTGAAACCTCATAGGTCAGTGGGCAAGAACCTGCCCCCCCCCCCCCCCCCACACACACACACACACACACACACACACACACACACACACTTCTGCCTCTTTAACCTCACTTTTGGCAGACTGCTGTAAATGTAAAACTTCCCTGGCAAATAGTGAAGCCTAGGAAGTGGAAAGGAATGGGGTCAGGCATTCGACACACTGAACTACAAAACATCTGTGTTTCAGAGCACCAAGGGTTCCTAAATTAAAAATGGACCCGACCTGTAGGCACCAAGAGATTCGAGCTATGGGCTAACAGCACTTGGCTAGGTAGGCATTTTGCACTTCAGGTTTTCAATAAAAAAGCCTGTAACAAATCTGCTCACTATAAAAGGTATGATGGAAAAATACATAAGCAGAGGATACATACTAGCAAATATAGGCAGCTAAAGTTATATACAAATTTCCACTTTTCCTGTAAAAATTGAGCTTGGTCCCACTTCCCTAGCCTTCCTACAGGTCCATAAATATGGTGGGCATGCACAGAGATCAATAGGATACACATGAGGATGTGAGGCCAAGCTCTATTAATGGATTTTTCATATGTTCAATTTGAACTGTCCAAGTTTGTGACAGGCACAACTCTAATTACATACATGTGACACATCAATGCTACTCTTAATAGCATACAAATTCATACAGTAGATCCGATTCAGTAAAAACAAGACTGTAGCAAGTCCAACAGGCACTGAGATATGAGATGGTGCCTTTTATCTGCTTGTCTTCTAGTGATAAAAGTTATTTTGTCTACAGAATCACGGGACTGGAGGTAGACTTCATAATTTATACAAAAACCTGCAACAAAAAGGAGAGATGGCATATATGTTTAACAACTTCATAGAGCATTACAATATCCCAATTGAATATATATATGGATAAAACACAATGTTTGCAAAGATCAGCTCTGATAGAAGTTTGGATTTAGGGTGCTACCTTGTCCTCAATCCAACCCCGAACACTTTAGCGGTGCATGGTGTTGTGGAAATTTTGTGAAAATTTATTTTAATATGTATTGTCCTAAGTGTCTCCCAGTGTTAGTACTCCCGCAACCCTCTCTAAAGAGCTGACTGGGGCAGACTGACACTGGTTGAGATCCGTTAGGTAGTGGAAAGCTCCTTGGGATGTAGAGAAGTGTTTGCGGAGTGGGGACATGTCCGCCAATGAAGGGCCCCTGTGCGATTGTCTGGGGGGGGGGGGGTGTGTTCACTCTGCAAAGACGTTATCGGTTTAGCGGATGTGCGCTCGTGTCACCCCTGTATGCCTGATCAACATATTTGTGGTGCCATGGGCATACACCTGGAGATAATCTCTTGTCCACAGAGACGGTAGTATAGTCTGGGTAAGCTTTGTTCCCAGAACAAACGATAAGAACAGGATTCTTTGAATCTTTGTGGTCGGGAGAAGTGTTCATGATCTCAGGCTTCCTGTGATCCTGCTGAGGATAGCTTACAGAGACAGGGGGCTGGAGATTGTACACGCTGCCCCCACCCAGACACGCCCTTAAGACCTCCCTAGTCATTGTTCATTGGTTGTTGTATAAATACATTTTTCCTGTGTTGAAAGTCACATTCTGTGTTGTCATATCCTATGAGGTCACATCCTGTGTAGGAGGCGATTGGCTGTTGGAGGCATGGTTTCCAGTTTGTGGCTTCCCGTTTGTGTGTGAATTAAAGCAAGAGCTCGTGCTGAGATAAGGACGTAAGTATGGTCATGTCTGTTTACTGGGGAAGAGGGGAGACATGGGTTATTTAAAGATGCATTATACTGAAAGTGTGCTTATTAGCGCAAACGAGTATAGTGGAATATCCACCACAATGGCAAATTATTTTCAGTTGTATACACTACTGGATTGTAAAATACCTGGGACACCTTTGGGTGCCCCAAGGAGAGTAGTAATGCGGCAGCAAAGTCAAATTGTGTTAATGGTGGAATGAACTGAAGGGTTAGAGGCTATAGTTAAATCAAACAAGGTAAATCTTGATCATTTTGATATGTAACCTGAATTGATGCAAAACCATTGTAACTGTGTCTTATATGATGTGTTTAATAAAAAACGAATTGAAACATAAAAATGTAATATGTTAAAGTGACTCTGCCACCAAAAAGTCATTTTAAAAGAACACCCTTTAAGCAGCAGCTGTAGACAACCGGTCTGATGGGCTGAATACCTGATTCCACAGCCATGGCTGTGGAATGATAGTGGTGGCATTTCCACAAATGGGCTACCTAAAATGTAAATATAAAGACTTATCTTTGACAGGTTGTTAAATCAGTACACGTGACCTTGTGGTGACAGGGTCACTTTATTGTCATTTCAATATTTTTAAATCTACCTTTAAAATTAAAATACCTGGTGACCCTGCCAGGAATGTCCTTGTTCATGTATTTCCTGCATTACAGTGGTGGGAAAAGGTTTAAAAAATGGTGATTCATTTAGAATACATGTTTTAGTAGTCTATAGGTCATTAAAGTAGTTGTAAACCTCAGACATGAAATATGAACAAAGGATTTCCTTCTATACTGTGTACATGCCTCTATCCACAGCACTGACTGTCATTTCTTTCTGCTGCCTCGTCCTGCGTAAAATGTGTGTGTTGTGGAAGACGGTTATAGGACAGATTGCTGCAGATGAACAGGTACAACTTATGTATAAGGATTTGTTTCCTCTCTGTGTATCACCTGATGCCAGTCACTTCACTGGGTATATGTGAGGGTTTTCAACCATTTTAAGTTAGGGCTTACATCTATTTTAAAGTGGAGGTCCGCTTAAAAAAATAAAAATAAAAAAGTCAGCAGCTACAAATACAGCAGCTGCTGACTTTAAATAATCAGACACTTACCTGTCCCAGGGTTCAGCGATGGGTGGTCGAAGGCCCACTCTTCTCCCCCTCCACTCGGCGGCGCCGGCATTGTAACTGTAAGTGCCCGGCTGTGGCTTCACAGCCGGGCACCCACTGTGCATGTGCTAGCTGCGCCGTGACTGGCCATGCAATCATCTGGGACCTGTGACGTGTCCCAGATGATTGCCTAGCGGGAGGGGGGGAGAGGTGATCTTCTTTCCGGCGCTGAGGGTGCGCCAGAAGGAAGTGGGAGCTGGAACCCTCTGAAAACAGGGTATCCACTCCCCCTACTAAAAAATGACATGCCAAATGTGGCATGTCAGGGGGTCACCTTCTCTTAAAGCGTAAGTTCCATTTTTGGGTGGAACTCCGCTTTAATAATCTGAAACTTTACAAAATGTAATTTTTTGATTAGCATTTACTGACCTCTTGGATGGAACTTCTTGGAGTCATGCATTGACCTCTGTCAGATTGAGTGGCTTCTCAGTTAACTTTTCCCTACTAATAAAAAAAGAGAATTATATCCAGAATACTTGTCAGCTAATGATTTATCCTGGCAGATACCATCCATGCCTATGAATTACAATACTTTAATCCCCCATAACATTAAGTGGACACTCACCATTCCATTACTGACATTGCTGTGCTGTGAGTCTTCTCCTTGCGATAATATCGAAACATGACCACGGCCAGGACTAGAATGATAATCACAATACTGCCAACCCCAATCACCACCAGCAACATCATGATTTCAGAAAACTTCACTGTGAAGACAACAAGAACAATTTCATTATTTCAAGTACAGGTTATAAATAATCACACACAGTTCTAGATGCCTGCAAACAGTAAAATTGACATACTTGCCTTTGTCAACCACTTTGAGTATAATTTCTCCCATTTCTCCATGCACATCTGGAGGGTTCTTGACTTGGCAGAGGTAAGTTCCATTATAGGATTGCTGGATATTCCTAATTATTATAGATCCATCACTGCGCTTAGTATTGCCATCCCAGACTGCACGTCCTAGAAAACGTCCAAGTTTTGGTGGAAATGGTTCCCTGTGGTAATAGAACACCTAATGGAAAGAAAAGAAAAGACAGCAAGACCAGTTAAAGTGTATACCTGTGCAAAGTAAGGAAAAAATATTATTTATGAAGTACAACATTTTTTTTTTATAAAAGAAATATAATATCAAGGGAAAGAAGTGGAACACGGGATAAAGATAAAGGGAATGGGAGGGAGAGGGGGTCATGAAAAAAAAAAAAGAGACAAACATGGTTGGTTTGCATCCACTAATCATGGCAAATACAGTAAGTCGTCCACATCTCCATTACATCATGGGCATAATGGGCATTCCCTGTGACTGAATATCTATTGGGGAGTCCTGTAGGCCCTTTGTATAAGGAATAATTGTGGGCATCGTCTGAAAGTAGAGAAGGAATTGAAGGGGGCATTCTGTGTTCTATTGGTCATCAAACAATAGAGAGTTTTTTATTCTTTCTACTCAAAATGTAATGACAATGTACTATAAACTGCGCCATGTTGACAGGCATATCTTTTAATAAACTTAAGTAGCATGGTCAGCCCTACCTAATGGACTATAGAACTCTCCCACCCTTCTCTGTCCCACTGTGCATGCATACATTGATTCCCAGCTAAGACTGCTGCCTTGACTCCAAAGAGCCTATACCACATCTAAGGATCTTGTAAGATATAGTTCTGGGGGAAGCACTTATGTTGACAAGAGCTGAGCTCGCAGCAGCTGCCCCTGCAAGAATTTTACAAGCCAGGTGATGACACAAAAGCGCACAATAAATGCATTTTTTTTCCCCTACAGATGCAAGGTAATAGAAAAAACTAATTCTGGAAGATTCTCCAGAACAGGGACAGAATGAGGTGTGGGGGTAAAATGAAGTCATGCTCATACAAAAATGTAAGTTCATCTGTGGCTTCCTGGATGTTTGGTTCCCTCATCCTGGGGGAAAAAAAAAATGTAAAGGCGGTTGTTTTTTTTATAAGTATTATTACTACTTTTACAATTTTTTTTACAAAACCGTGGTTTGAAGGAGCGTTAAGCTCAGGTTCACACTGACATCAGGAATTAAATCGTGCGTGTCAATTCTGACTTCAGGGGCGATTTCAGAGACATCTCTGTGGGTTGCTGCACAGAGGTCTATGGAAACGAAGTCGCCAAAAGTAGTACAGAAACTACTTTTGGGAATCGGTGCAGCGCCGCAAATGCAGCATTGCACTGATTCAGACGGTGCCACTGGCGGCAACTGCCGCCGGTTTGACATGTCAAATCGCATGCCAAATCGCTACAATGTGCACTTAGATTAAAGCTGCTTAATTGTTTTTTCTACTGCTGCAGTCACGTACCTTACCTGTAATACAGTATGACCCACGTCCTGTGGGATGAAGAAATCTTCTGTATGGTGATGCCCAGTCCTCCACACAGCTCTGAACTTACAGAGCTGTGGGGGTTTATAGCTTCTGGTCTAACCATACCAATGAAGAAGGTGCAGATGGTGGGCCCCATAGGGAGCTTTGAAATGCAATGCAAGACCTGAAGACTATAAACCCTGAGAGATACAGAATATGAGAGCCATGAAAAGGACTGGGCATCACTGAAGAGAAGATTCCTTACAAACAATCAGCCTGCAGGACATGTGAAATTATTACAGGTAAGCTATGCGAGTTGCAGCAGTGGGTAAAAATAAACTTGAGCTTTAGGCTTAATGCACACAGAACGTTTTAAAAACAAACATTAGTAGTGAGTTCTTCAATGTTTTTGCAATAAGGCTTTTAATTTTTTTCAATGGGATCAAAAACGTTAAAAAAATGATGGTGAGACACGTTTTTAGGGGGTCTGACCTTGGAGCATTTTTACAGCTGACAAACTCCTCTCAGAACCCACTAGTCTTGGGGTTTTTTTACAGCCAAAAAACGCCCCAGCCAAAAACAGTTGATAACAGCCTATGTGTGCATGGACACATAGGATAACATGCTGGAGAGTTTATTGACTGTAGGAAAAAATGTCTGTAGCCAAAAACAACTGCTGTAAAAACGTCCAAAAACGTCCAGTGTGCATGAGGCCTTAAAGTCCAAGGCCTTGTTTACAGGTGTGCTGAAGCATACACCCATGTGGGGCCTTGTTTACCTGCATGGTGATGCACAGGTGTTCCATGCATGCCCATGCAGGCAGTCCTATTAATGTCAATTGTGATAAAGCAGCTGCACAGAGGCTGACCCCAATCTGCCATCTGTGTGGGTTCACCTCCCGAATGCACACGTTTGCGGTTGTGCACCACCACAGATGTCAGATTGGGAGCAGAATCTGTGTCTGTGCAGCCTCTACATACAGGGATTGCCTGCATAGGGATCATCCCCATGCAGTTAAACACAGCTCCTTCCACAGATGTACGCTTTAATGCGATGCCCCCTGTTAACATGGCCTTAGAAAATTGCATTGTAGCCATTTACAGACAGGTGAATTCAACTTTCTTATTAATTCAGGAACTTCCTTTTATTGCTGGCAACTTTACAGAGGTAACGAGGTTCAGTAAGATATATATTGAATGTGGGAGGCTCTAATCAAGCCTAGATTTGTTTAGATAACTCTAATTAGACCTTTAAATGACTCAACTAGACAGCAATTACATTCAGACACTGTGCCAGTATGGCGTTGGAGAGTCTGTTCATTTAATAAATGACATAGATTGAAAAATCACTAACAAGGTGCCCTTTAATATAGCTTTTCGTTGAAGACAAGACAATAAGGCTGCTTTCACCCTGAGGCGCTTTGCAGGCGCTAAAGTGCTAAAAATAGTGCCTGCAAAGCGCCCTGAAAGAGCCACTCAATGCACTCCGATGAGGGCTTTCACACCGGAGCAGTGCGCTTGAAGGACGGTCAAAAAGTCCTGCTAACAGCATCTTTGGAGTGGTGAATTGAAATCAATGGGTCAGCCCGGCTATATACCGCCGGCAAAGCGACGCCACAGCTGCAATTTTAACCCTTTATCGGCCGCTAGCTGGGGTGAAAACCGCCCGCTAGCGGCCGAATAGCACCGCTAAAATGACGGTAAAGCAGCGCTAAATATAGCACTGCTTTACCGCCGACGCCGCTCCCGCCCCAGTGTAAAAGGGGTCTTAGGCTGCATTCACACTTGTAAAAATTGTCATGCAACTTTGCACATCAAAGTCGCATGACATATCGCACACCATTCTTTTCAATGGCATCCGTTCAAATCACTGCAACTTAAAGTTGCTACTTTGGTGTGACTTTTTGATGCAACTTTGATCCATAGAATGTAAAGTCGAATCAAAAAATTGCACCAAAAGTCACATCAAAGCCAAGCTCCAAAGTCGCACTGGAAATCGTGTGACTTTGGAGATGTGCTAATGTGAAAGGAGCCTTAAAATGGAAAACTGCAATAATAGGGGAAATCAGGATAAAAAGCAGGGGGTGAATATTCTGTCTTATAGGTCTAAAAATACAGTGATTTGAAAATGGTCGGAGATATATTTGGACCAGGAAAGATAGGGAAGAACATTTTCAGAGCTAGAGCTGTTACATAGGTGGCATTTATAGTTCTAATAGTTCGACATTGGATAAATAATTATCTTTATTGTATGTTAAACACTTTGTCAAGCTACCCTTGTTTGGTTATTAGATCTACATTTCACAGCTATACAAAATGTGAGTAATAAGCTTGTTATATTTATCAGAATATAGAACAAATAGAACCAATAAGTGTGACGAAGTATAGGAATTGAAAAAAAAATATAAGCAAAATTTAGATTCTAAAGTGAGGTTAGTTTAATGGCAAATTCAGTTTACTGCATATCACCACTGCTCTTTGCACAGCTGTATCAAGAAAGGCCATAAATGTTACTTTTCTACATGGATAGATAATCACTCATATATTCATCCTGGGAAAGTGTAGAAAAGGTTACACAATATTACATACGTTGTTACTGTCTGCAATAGGGACTCCTCCTTGGCGAGAACATGTTGCAGCAGAGCCTAGTGGGGCATGTACTCACTTGTACAATACGGGGAGCTAACAAAATGTATTATTAAAAGATCCTTATGGATTAATGTCCCTAAATGTGTCCTTATATCTGTCATCATTAGGCACAGAGTGCTCTTTAAAATAAAATTTTCATTAAAGAAAAACCTGCTGCAGGTGTAGCGTTCAGCACCTAGCGCTGCCTGCACATACTGTACCTGCAGAAGACTCCAATTCTGCTTTTGCAGCTGAATGCCCAGCTATTGTGATGGGAAAAGTTTCTGCACTTCCCGATCCTGCCAAAGCTTATCCCCTCCTTCCTGCTTAAAGTGCTTGTAAAGCCTCACTTTTTTTCACATTAATGCATTCTATGCATTAAAGTGAAAAACCTTCTGTGCTGCAGCTCCCTCCGAGCCCGATCCGATCCAGCGATGTGCACGAGCGCAGTAGCTCCAGCCTCTATATCTCTCTTCATTGGACAGATTGATAGCAGCAGGAGCCATTGGCTTCTGCTGCTGTCGATCAAATCCAGTGACACAGAAGCGGGAGGGGGGGGCAGGGCCGAGTCCTGCTGTCTGTGTCCATAGGCACAGCAGCGGGACTCGGGAGTGAGCCCACACAGGTGCCCCCAGGGAAAGCGGTTTTCCGTGGGGTCACCGATGAAGAGGAGGAGCCAGGAGCACCGGCGAGGCACTGCAGAAGTAGAGGATTGGGGCTGCTCTGTGCAAAACGATTGCACAGAGCGGGTAAATATAGGCATGTTTGTAATTTTTATAAAAAAAATAATTTAGATTTTACAACCCCTTTAAAAAATTGATTTGAAAACGAATATACTTATTTTATAAGGCAAACATTAATATACAAAAAGTATAGTAGCAAATAGCAACCATGCATATTTAATTGTTCTGTCATCTGACTGGCTACTATGAGTTATCATACATCAAAGGGAATTGACTAAAACTGGAGCGAACAGAATCTAGAGCCGCAGTGCATGAAAATTAGCTTATAATGATCATTGAAGATAGAAACCCCTTGACTGCCATGCACAGTTTCTCCAGATTCTGTTCATTCCAGTTTTTGTAAATTCCCACATTCTTTCTACTGACCCTGTCACTATAGGGTTGAGAGTTAAAAAGAGGTATTAAATCCAAAAGCAAACATTATACTACAGCTTACCAAATCTTATAAATGGTGGCTGCATTAGTTTTCTTTTTTAGGCTTTCTTTTATTTTCACCTGGTGATCTTGCAAGTAAATCTGTTGTTTTTCAACAGAATATACTGTCCTGCAGGTGTAGCAGTTAGGTTGAGACAAATCATTTAACACTGATAGGGGGGTGCTTACAATGCACAGCTTTTTTTTATTTATTTAGGCAAAACCATTATCCAAAATAGAACAAAACTGTTGCAATAACTGCTTAAAAAGTGTTAGCTGGAGTTTGGCTTCAATTTTAGTACAGTATACCTAAATTTGTTGGTGCATCTAACACTAACCCTCACCCCCTGCCCCAGACTTAAAATACTGTTGTCCAAAGGCCTATGTTGCTTCCTTATCCAAGGCGGGGGCAATATAAAACGGGGGGTGTGTTATTTTCCAGATCACCATATTAAAACAGAGGGGAAAAAGGCAAAAAAAAAAAAAGAAAAGAAAAACAAATGCAGCCATGGAGCCACCACATCCAATGATTGGAAAGCTGCGATATATTGCATTTTTGGTTTAGAGTTTAATACCGTTTAAAAATCAATCAACAAAGGCTTCTGGCCTTCACCATTATTGATGTAAAGGTGTTCTGATACTTACAGACTCTTCACTGCCTCCTGCTAACGGGCGGAATGTCCAGGACACCGTGACATCATCTCCTAGAGCTGCCGAGGAACTAAATGTACATTTCAGGCGGACATCGGTTCCATTGACTGCCTGGATTTCCCTCGAAGTATACACTTCCATCGATGAAACTAGGAAACAGAAAGATGGCTACAATTCAGTATAATATTAATATACAGAGTTTATATAATGCCAACAGTTTGCACAGTGCTTTACAAAATAAAGGGAAACACAACAGTTACAATACAAAAGGATTAGGAGGGCCCTGCTTGTTGAGTTTACAATCTAATAGGGGGGGGGGGGCAAGTGATACACAAAGCAATAGCTGTGGGGGGATGAGCTGATGGAGAAGCCCAGGATGCACTATGTAGAGTGCAGTTTCAGGGGTGCATTATGCACAGAGTGCAGAGGTCTGGGGTGCGCTACATACAGGGTGCAGAGGTCAGGGGTGTGCTACATACTGGGTGCAGGGTTCTGGGGTGTGTTATGTACACAGTGAAGTTTCAGGGGTGCGCTGCGTACAGAGTGCAAAGTTCAGGAGTGCACTTTCATACTTCCCAACTTTTTTAGACGGGAACGAGGGACACCCATTTACAAAAGTATGTAGGCATAGGACACGTCTCCCTTAAAGGAAAATTATTTGAAAAAAAAAAAAAAAAAAAAAAAAATGGATTTAAACCCAAAAGTGTTTTTTTTTTTTTTTTTTTTTACCACTACTCTTCTTCTATACTGGCTTTTGAAATTTACAAATACAGAAATTTTGAAACTGGATGAAAGGTTTAGCACTTGGAAACACTTTTTGAAAAATAAAAAGTGCATTTTATATACAACTATATAGATCAGACCAAAATGAGGGACAAATGAGGAGAAAAAAGAGGGACAGAGGGACTTTGTTTCAAATAAGGGACAGTCCCTCGAAATGAGGGACAGTTGGGAGCTATGCACTTTGTATGGACTGCAGCATTGAGTAGTGTGCTACATACAGTGTGCAGGGTTTAGGGGTGTGCTATGCAGTGTGCAGGATTCAGCTCTCTTTCACAGGCTGTCCACATCTCACGTCCACCCCTCTTCGGCTCTGATCCACCTCACCACCCTCTCTCATCCCCCACCTCTGCCCCCACCCCCCCCTTCAAAGCTTCCTCGTATCTTACCTAGTAAAATAATGAGAGTACCACGCTATGGTTTTGTGTGTCCCACTAACTAATAATAATATTGTGCATTTAAAGTGCAATATGTGTAACAATATCAATTGAAGCTGCTGCCATCGTGTAAGGTCAGAGACCCCTTAATAGACAATAAACAAACTTAAACTTAGCGCTGCTTCTATATAAAATATATGTACTAAATGAACATAAATAAAGTGCTTGTGCAAACTCTAGTCCATCATAGTGAAAAGTTCATCCATACAAGCAAAGTGCCAAACATAGAAGATCGTTGCTTGTGAAGATTCAGGTGCCACTCTGTGCGCCCCCTCCTAAGTCACCACTCACCAGCAATACGATTCAAAACCGCATGGTTCCTTCCAGCCGTCAGATAAACTCTCTATCGTGTCCCTCTCAAGCAGGGATGAGATAGAGTTTATCTGACAACTGGAACGGACGCCACGGCGGCGGACATCACACGCACACACATGCCTGAACGTTTTATATTGCTGTAAGTGCATCCGCTTTTAATATTTTCAATAAACCAAAACAGTACCATGTTATCCCGAAAATAAGACCTAGCGTGATTGTTGGTGATGGCTGCAATATAAGCCCTACCCCCCCAAATAAGCCCTAACCTGTTTCTCAGAAAATAAGCCCTACCCTGAAAATAAGACCTACAAGGACTTTAACTAGGGCTTATTTGGGGGGGGGGGGGGGGTAGGGCTTATATTGCAGCCATCATCGACAATCACGCTAGGTCTTATTTTCAGGGAAATAGGGTATTACGCTATATACATCTCTCTCTTCATTGGTATGCCTATACCACTATGATGGGAACCTTTTTAAATGGGAGGAGAGATTTTTAAATAAAGGCGGTAGATTCATCCACTGATGCAGGATAAAGACCATGCGGTTTTGAATCATATTGCTGGTGAGTGGGGAGTCAGGAGGGGCGCACAGAGTGGCACCTGAATCTTCACAAGCAACAATCTATGTTTGCCACTTTGCTTGCATGGATGAACTTTTCACTTATTATTGCACTATGATGGACTAGAGTTTGCACAAGCACTTTATGTTTATTTAGTACATATATTTGATATAGAAGCAGCGCAAAGTTTAATTTTATTTATTTTTTTACAAGAAATGCGCCAAGTTTAATCTTATTTATCGTATCTCATCTGCTCTAGTACCTCCTGGCAGTGTAGGTGGCTCTCTCTCACTTTCAGGGAGATTGGTTGGCATCTGTGCACCCAGGCACAGATTGGGATCACAGTGCAGCTTACCACGTGATGCCCCATCCCACACTGCATCTCCCCTGTCCCCGCCGTAAGTGCGGCAGGCAGGGATCTGTGATTGCGACTGAGAGGAACGCTGTCTGTGTAAACACAAAAGGTTTCTGCTTTTACAAGTGACAGTGGTAAGCGGGGAGCGGGGAGCGGGGAGCAGAGGGCGAGTGCTGGAGGTGGTGGAACCTGAAGTTCCACCACATTCTGCTGAAAAAAAGCCCTAAGTGCAAGGGCCACTTCAAACGGTCTGGTGGACCTAGCACCTGCAACAGGCAGCATTGTTATAGACACAAATGCTCCATTCAGCAAAAGCATTTGCTGTTATGTAAATGGAGAGAAGTTACAGCAAAGGCAGATAATAAAATAATGGGCTGGGGGGGGGGAATGAGGCTTTCAAACAATCCAACTGCACCCCTCACCTTTCCTACCAGACACATGAGACTGCAACCCAACGTTGCTGCAAAATGGAAAATGTGGCAGCTTTTATCTCATGTTCATTGTCAGATTTCAAATTCTCTTATGTTTATTATTCCAGGTTTATCTTATCATGCACTTAATGAAAACCTTTTATGCATGATCACCAGACGGCAAACCTAAAACAAATTCTTCTCTGTATATCCAAGCTAAAAGCACCTTTCATAATCAAGGCCATGTTCACCATCTGGCACTCATGTTCTGTGCCAAGGCCGCAGGTAGAACATTCACATTCTATTTTTCCCTCGCTCGGGCCACCTCTGTAGACAATTGGGTAAATCTAGAAGCAGAATTGGGAGTCAGGAAGGATCGAGATTGTTTTGATAGTCACAAGACTTTGCAGCTAGATCATATAACACTAGGATATGACAATTCATTTGATCAGGGTCAACGTGCTTGAATTATTTTTGTTTTTAACACACTCATTTTCCCATGGAAATATTCAATTAACATGCTAAAAATAGTACATAGGTGTGAAAAGATCGAACAGCTCACCACTAAAAGCTTTTTATTTTCACTCAAAAAATTATTGGTTTCATAAAGCATTATCCGTTCTCTTGTCAATAGACACCACACAGAGCCTCATAGATAACGTTACTGAGAATCCGTACAGTGAACTTCTCTAATTTGGTCCCTGTTGGTCATTTAAAGTTGAAGTTCAGGAAAGACAGCAATCCTCAATTGCAATGGAACTGCCCCAGCACTTCAAGGGTTAAATATTCCTTTTTGTCTAGTGTGCCGGGTAAAGCATTTGTACCTGACCCACCTGGCATTGGCGCTCACCTCTTGTTCATTATGCTCCTGCTTGTGGACTGTCCCTCGGCATCCTCACTTAGAACTGCAAAGCTATAGGACCTGCATTGTACCTGATGATGTCAGTGGGTCTCAAACTGCTGGAACATAGGGGAAGAGGACTGGTAACACAAAACCCCTGCCTGCAAACTCACTTTACATACAAAATACCAAGAAATAAAGAAGGTCCATAAAGACATGGATGAGAGCATTTGGAGTAGAGGAACTTGACTGGCCTGCACAGAGTCCTGACCTCAACCCGATAGAACACCTTTGGGATGCATTAGAGCAGAGACTGCAAGCCAAGTCTTCTTATCCAACATCAGTGCCTGACCTCACAAATGCACTTTTGGAAGAATGGTCAAACATTCCCATAGACACACTCCTAAACCTTGTGGACAGCCTTCCCACAAGAGTTGAAGCTGTTATAGCTACAAAGGGTGGACCAACTATTGAACCCTACGGACTAAGATTGGGGTGCCATTGAAGTTAATGTGCGTGTAAAGGCAGGCCTCACAATACATTTGGCAATATAGTGTATATACACAAACACATACCAATCAGCCATTACAATGGCATCTGAAAGTTGGTGGGATCTATTAGGGAGCAAGTAAACATGTTGTCTCTGAAGTTGATATGTTAAAAGCAGCAAAAATGGATCGCAGTTTGTTGTGTTTGGGGTAGCGCAGCCACAGACTGGTCAGGGTGCCCATTCTGACCCGTGTCCACAGCCAAAAGACAATGGGCATGTAAGCATCAGAACTGGACCATGGAGCAATGGAAGAAAATGATGTTTCTTTTTATATCCCGTGGATGACCAGGTGCATATGCATTCCTCAACTGGGGAAGAGATGGCACCAGAATGTAGTATGGGAAGAAGGCAAGCTGGCAGAGGCAGTATGATGCTTTGGACAATGTTCCGCTGGGAAACCTTGGGTACTACCATTCATGTGGATGTTACTTTGGCACGTACCTAAACATTGTTGCTGACCGCGTATACCAGGGGTCTCAAACTGGCGGCCCTCCAGCTGTTTCAAAACTACAACTCCCATGAGGCATTGCAAGGCGGTTACAAGCATGACTCCCACAGGCAGAGGCATGATGGGACTTGTAGTTTTGCAACAGCTGGAGGGCCGCCAGTTTGAGACCCCTGATGGCAATGGCGTCTTTCAGCAAGATAATGCGCCCCGACACACACCGCAGAAATGGTTCAAGAATGGTTTGAAGAAGAAAACGATGTGTTTGAGGTGTTAACTTGGCTTCTAAATTTTTCACATCTCAATTCAATCAAGCGTTCTGTAGGATATGCTGGAAAAATAAGTCTGATCCATTGAGGCCACACCTCACAACTTTCAGAACTGAAAGGGGAGGGCCAGCCGGGAAAAAAATAAATTAAAAGTCAGCAGCTACAACACTGTAGCTGCTGACTTTTAATAAGCAGACTTACATGTCCTGGGTGCCTGCGATGTCGGCCGCCCGTGACCGATCGTCCCTCGGCTCTCTACGCCGCCATTCCACCTAAGGGAAACAGGCAGCGCAGCCTTGCTGGCTTCACTGCCCGTTTCCTACTGCGCATGCGCGAGTCGCGCAGCACTTTGTGAATGGGGAACGCGATGTGTTGTGGGACACAGTTCCCATCACACACCGCTCCCCATTCACTAGAAGACGGCGCTAGGAGCAGAAGACAGAACAGCTCCGCGGAACAAGAAGAGGCAGATTAGGACGATCTGCCTAGCAACAGCCATTTCTGGTTTCATTTTAAATTTTTATTGTTTTTCAGGGTGGCCTTCCACTTTAAAGGTTCTGCTACTGATGGATTGGTGCCAGATACCACACAGCGTACCTTCCAGGGTCTAGTGGCGTCCATGCCTTGATGGGTCAGGGCTGTTCTGGTGGCAAAGGGGGGACTTAATTAATATTAGGTTGTAGTCATAAAGTTATGGCTGATTAATGTATATATGGAAGGAGGATTTGGAGAGCTACACACTCAAGGACATGGCTTTATTCATAATAATGGTACTCTGGATCAGTACCTAGAACAGCAGGGGTACAGGGCAGCACCAAGCTTTTGATCTACATTATGTTTTCCTCTTCTGGACATATCTGTCAAAATTCTGAAAATTACCTAATAGGGGGCTGTTTGGAGGAGTCAGGACACTCATTACAGTTTAAGAAACATAAAACTATATCTTCTTTGTCCTATTTGTTGGCAAGTGCCTCCAGCAAGCAAGTCCATCCAGTTCAACCAAAAAAAAAAAAAAATATATCATACAATGCCATATGCACAATCCTTCACTCAACACAGTTGATCCAGAGGAAGGCAAAAAACCCCAGCAAAGCATGAGCCACTTTGCTACAGCAGGGGAAAAAAAATCCTTCCTGATCCCCCTAGAGGCAATCGAATTTTCCCCGGATCAACTTTACCTATAAATGTCAGTACCCCGTTATATTATGTACATTTAGGAAAGAATCCAGGCCTCTTTTGTAAACCCTCGAGTTTCACATTCTATGCATTAAAGTGGTTGTTAACCCACTTTCACATTTTATTATATACCGTTTTGTCTCCTAATACTGTGCCTCTCTGTCTCTGTTTTATGTTAAAAAATCCTCCTTTACCGTATTTCACCGGGGATCCCGCAGCTCATGTAACCGGCCGTGTCTCCTCTCTGCCCGTCTGACAGAAGCAGCGGGCAGGGCCGAGGTTTCTGACCTCATCGGGACTCGAGGAGGAGAGGAGACATGGCGGGTCACGTGATCGCCAGGAGCCGCCATGAGCTACGGTAAAGGAGGATTTGTTTTAATAAAAACACAGAGACAGGGGGGCACTGTATTAGGAGACAAAAGGGATAGTATTCCAAAATATTGCTTATATATCCCTGCTGCAGAGGACACACACACGGATGCACGGATGACGGAGGCACGTAAACAGACCGTGCCTTACGGCTTCACTTCCCGGTTCCCTACTGTGCATGCGTGAGTCACGCTGCGCAATCCGGATGGTCCCCACAGTCTCTGGGACCCGTGTGTTTCCCAGCAGACAGCAGGGAGGGGGGGCGGGAAGAGGCGTAGACTCCCGCGGGAGTCTATCCCCGAAAGTGGGTGCAAATACCTGTATTTTACATGTATCTTCACCCCCTCCTCCCGAAAGGTGCCAAAATGTGACACCGGGGGGGGGGGGGTTTGAAAAGTGGAGATTCCATTTTTGTGTGAACCTCCGCTTTCATTTGCATGGATTTCCACTCACTTCCTGTTTGACTATGGAGGCAGGAAGTGAATGGAAATCTCTGCAATGGGACAGGGATGGTAAAAAATAAACTGACAGGGGTTATAACCCTCCCTTACTCTATCCAAAATGAAAAAGTGTTGCCCATAGTTCTACTTTAAGCACAAATTTCTGATAATTTTATGGAGAAGACTAAGAAGATATAACCATGTCAATGGTGCGGCAGAAAACATAGCACAGAAAGGAAGGTTTGTGGTCCAGGATGAGAGGACAGTCACAATCAGAAGTGGCACCCCCCACAGTTGCGGAATGCCGGCCGCCCCCATACCGGAAGCAGTGAGGCTGCTTTATAGGGGTGCTAGACTAATTTGCCCCTCAGCCCAGTCCACCCCGTAAGACTGGGGCTACACTAACAGTGTAGCGCAAGCCGGCGGGGACTCTTTCCATGCTGCCCCAGACGTGGGCCTTGTCGGCCTAGGCCAGGATACAGCGGTGACCAGAGCACTTTTTTGCGATTCAGCACTGCGTCGCTTTAACTGACAATTGCGCGGTCGTGCGACGTTGTACCCAAACAAAATTGACGTGCTTTTTTCCCACAAATAAAGCTTTCTTTTGGTGGTATTTGATCGCCTCTGCGGGTT
Organism: Lithobates sylvaticus; assembly: GCA_028564925.1. Taxonomy (NCBI): domain Eukaryota; kingdom Metazoa; phylum Chordata; class Amphibia; order Anura; family Ranidae; genus Lithobates; species Lithobates sylvaticus. Next base: position 112,989,388 of record CM053035.1, on the reverse strand, counting down.
TTTATTTTTTGCGCTATAAACAAAAAAGAGAGCGACAATTTTGGAAAAAAAATTAAAAAAACGCAATATTTTTTACTATAATAATAAATATCCCCAAAAATATATAAAAAAATTTTTTTTTTTCTTCCTCAGTTTAGGCTGATATGTATTCTTCACATTCTTCTTTGTATTATTCAAATCACAATAAGTGTATATAAATTTGTAGATGCTATAAATTTTGCGCAAACCAAATAGGGGATAGTTTTATTTAATTTTTAATTAATTTTTTTTTTTTTTATTAGTAATGGGGCGATCTGCAATTTTTTTTCGGGACTGCGACATTATGGCAGACACTTTTGACACTTTTTTGGGACCACTATTATTTATACAGCGATCGATGCTATAAAAATGCATTGATTACTGTGTACTGTGACACTGGCAGTGAAGGGGTTAACCACTTGGGGGGCAGCAAAGGGGTGAAGTGTGTCCTAGGGAGTGATTCTAACTGTTAGGGGGCTGGACTTCAACACACAGGACGCCCTCCCAGAGTTAAGCAACCACCCTGTAGCTCTCATTCGGCTATGGGCCGATTTCTAAGTGGTTAAAGGGGACGTACCTGTATGCCCTTTTGCCTACCTTTTTTTGGGTTAACAAACTCTTTTAGGTGAAAAACCTCCTGTAATGCAGCTGCGCCCCAGAGCCCCCCTTTTACTTACCTGAACCCGGTCTTTCCCACGATGGGGACGAGCACACCAGCTAAAGTCAGTGTATTGCCGCGTACACACGAAGGGACTTTTCCCGGCGGACCTAAGTCCAGCGGACAATCCGCTGGACTTTCCAGCTGGGTCCACTGGACTAAAAAGCGAACGGACTTGACCACACACGATCACGCAAAAAGTCCGACGGTTCACGCGATGACGTACAGCACGTACGACGGGACTAGAAAACGAAAAATACTAGAAAAATACTTGCTACTGAGCATGCGTCCTTTTTGGTCCGCCGGACCATACTACACACGGCCGGATTGTTTTAAAACAAAACTTAAAACTTTAGTCCGCCGTACTTTGGCCAAAAAAAGTCCGCCGGCGCCCACACACAAGGGGATTATCCGCTCGACTTCGGTCCAGCGGATAATCCCGCGGGATAGTCCCTTCGTGTGTACGCAGCATATCAGGTCCTGATTGGATAGATTGATAGCAGCGCAGCCATTTGCTCCCGCTGCTGTCAATCAAATACAATGATGTGGAGCCGAGGGGCCCCAGAAGAAGAGGATCGGGGCCCCTCTGTGCAAAACCAAGTGCACAGAGGAGGTAAGTATGACATGTTTGTTAAAAAAAAAAAAAAAAAAACTCAAACCTTTAGTTACCTTTTAAACTCTCCAGTATCTTCCCAACTATAGAAGTTAAACTAACAGTCGAGGCATCTGGGTGGATCCCGACTGTAAAGTGGGGATAGTTCTTGAGCATCATCAGCCGACAGCAGCCTTTGGCTTGCTGTCAGCTGAAAACGGGTCACGGGAATGCAACGGGTCAACGAACTGCGCTCCTGTGACCTATGGGAGGAGTACAGCCAAAAGCTTTGGCCATACTTCTCCTTTAAGCTGGCCATACACTGATGAATTCTCTTGTGAACGTTTGCACAAAGATTATTTGTCCGAACAATTAAAAAACCATCAGCGACTATACAAATTTTATATGAAAATTTTTGATTGCTATGACAATGTTGCAGATTTTATTCGATTTTGGAATAGAAGGAGGGGATTGTGATTACGATTTTGCTTGTCACTGCAGTGGAAAAAACGATTGTTGATCTGATCCCACTAACCCCTGAAAAATCAAACTAAGGTTTCAAAAACAACTGTTTTCGAACAAAAGTCTGCCAGTGTATGACGAATTGTAGTAAAGTTGTTTTGATTGATACATCCTGACTCAGATGTTGGATTCCAGCCGAAATCCACGTGAGCGAGCCTGCCATGAAGAAATCACTTGTGCTGGGCCAATTATCTGCAAATGAGGCAGCAGAAAGTGTACAGCCTCTTGTATATGTGCCTCTGCGGGGTGGGGAATACCCCAGGCTGCAGATGATTGGCCAGGTACAGGTGACAGCTTCCTGGTGGGTTCACTCATGGTTCAGATCTGAAGGATCCTGAGCTCAACCCTACTGTTTAACCAAGATGAGCTTAGGCGTCCGCTCAACCTCATCTCTATCCAAACCTACACTCAGCTGTGGGGGGGGGTCGTTCCCCATCTTGCAGTACACATAAGCAAAGGGGCAAGATGCTGGTAACGTCTCCCTCCCTTATACTGACTCATACCCATCTTTAGTCATTGACATGGGCACCAATGTCACCAGCATCCCGTCCCTTTGTGTGTGCTACAGAGTGCAGCCCACAGCTGATTGGACTAGAAAATAGTGCGAAGTGGAAGTTCACCTAGAGAACCCCTAAGCACATCTCTATTCTTCAAGTGTGGGTTACTCTTTTCTTTTTAAGAATAGGAATAATAAAGAGATATATATATAAATAAATACACATACATACACACACACACACACACAACTTTGTTAGGTACGCCTGTTCAATTGCTTGGTAATACAAATTGTTAAATCAACCAATCACATGGCAGCAACTCAATGCATTTAGGCATCTAGACGTGGTGAATACAACTTCCTGAAATTCAAACCGAGCATCATAATGGGGAAGAAAGGGGATGTAAACCCAATGTCATCCTTTCTAAACTACTGCCATAGGGGTTGTCTATAAGTATATACAGGCCTAGTGGCGTCGCTAGGGTGTGGCTTTTGGGGGTATAGCCCCGAATCTGGGGCCCATAGCCCTGAGTCTCTGCAGGGGTCCCCAAGGGCAGGGTAGGCTCTCTGGGGACCCTGATGTAAGTGGGGGGCTCTCCGGGGACCCCAATGCAAGGGGGAGGCTTTCTGGGGACCCTTATTTTAAGGGAGAGGCTCTCTGGGGACCCCAATTTAAGGGGGAGGTTCTCTGGGGACCCCAATTTAAGGGGGAGGTTCTCTGCGGACCCTAATGTAAGTGGGAGGGCTCTCTGGGGATCCTGATGTAAGGGGGGGCTTTCTGGGGACCCTGTTGCAAGGGGGAGGATCTCTGGAGACCCTGATGGAAGGGGGAGGCTCTCTGGAGACCCTGATGGAAGGGGGAGGCTCTCTGGAGACCCTGATGGAAGGGGGAGGCTCTCTGGGGACCCTGATGGAAGGGGGAGGCTCTCTGGGGACCCTGATGGAAGGGGGAGGCTCTCTGGGGACCCTGATGGAAGGGGGAGGGCTCTCTGGGGACCCTTATTTTAAGGGAGAGGTTCTCTGGGGACCCTAATGTAAGGGGGGCTCTCTGGAAACACTGATGGAAGGGGGAGGGCTCTCTGGGGACCCTGATGGAAGGGGGAGGGCTCTCTGGGGACCCTTATTTTAAGGGAGAGGTTCTCTGGGGACCCTAATGTAAGGGGGGCTCTCTGGAAACACTGATGGAAGGGGGAGGGCTCTCTGGGGACCCTGATGGAAGGGGGAGGGCTCTCTGGGGATATATATATATATATATATATATATATATATCTATATACACACGTATATTACTGTATATACACATGTGTATGCCCACCTAAGCATTTGACTTTCTTTACTACACTGCTATGGGCTCTAGCCCCAGATCTTTTGTAGACCTAGCAACGCCCCTGTACAGGTCTCCTGCATGTATCTTTACCTGTCAAATGTCTCCCCTCTGTCTGTTAATGAACCTGAAAAACTGCATATTCTGTGGGTGGGTCTGTTGTCTGGAGCTCGGTGGGTGGAGTCCTGATGTCAGTAGACTCCCCGCCCACCTCTACACTCCCCTTGTCAATATGCATTTTCTCCTGTGCATTTCTTACACTGAACTTCTGCTATGATCTCTAATAAGGATGAGCTCAGGCGTGTTCGAATGGTCCACGTGCAGAGCCCGCCAGGAAGTCGGCGCAGTGCTGCACTAATCACAGGCAATGAGACATTGCCCTGATGTGCGGCTGCAAAGATCGGGCAGTGTCTCAATGCCTGTGATTAGCGCATCGCTGTGCCGACTTCCTGGCGGGCTCTGCACGTGGACCATTCGAACACGCCTGAGCTCATCCTTAATCTCTAACATCCAGTGAAAAGACAGGAAAGTAACCACATGACTTCAGCATGCCAAATTATGCTGAGGTATGGAACATCCAATCCTGGCAGAGCAGCAGAAGGAGTGGGAGGGAATTAAAAAATAATGCACGTCTCTTAGGCTAGTGCACAAGATATGTAAATCCCCTGTCACTCACAGCAAGGGGGAGGATTTGACAAAGTTTTTCTCCGTTTGTCAAGATTTATCTCACTGAGCAATAAAAGAGGATTGCTCAGAGCTGGATTAACTCTTTGTGGCAAGACTGGGCTCAAATGATAGAAAATCTTATACTCTACATTATGACGACATCAAAAAATAAGAATAAAAATTTCGGGTTTACATCCACTTTAAGTAATTTTGAAAATGGCATAGTTGTTGGTGCCAGACGGCTGGTCTGAGTATTTCAAAAACTGCTGATCTACTGGGATTCTCACGCACAACCATCTCTAGGGTTTACAGAGAATGGTCTGAAAGAGAAAATATCCAGTGAGCGGCAGTTACGTGGAAGAAAATGCCTTGATGATATCAGAGGAGAATGGGCAGACTGGTTTGAGATGATAGAAAGGCAACAGTAACTCAAATAACGAATCGTTACAACCAAGGTATGCAGAATACCATCTCTGAACGGACAACACATCGAACCTTCAGAAGATGGGCTACAGCAGCACAAGACCACACTGGGTGCCACTCCTGTTAGCTAAGAACAGGAAACGGAAGCTACAATTCTCACAGGCTCACCAAAATTGGACAATAGAAGATTGGAAAACTGTGCCTGGTCTGATGAGTCTTGATTTTAGCTGCAACATTCAGATGGAGGGTCAGAATTTGGCATAAACAACATGAAAGCATGGAGCCATCCTGCCTTATATCAATGGTTCAGACTGGCCGCAGTGGTGTAATGGTGTGGGGGATATTTTCTTGCCACATTTTGGGCCACTTAGTACCAACTAAGCAGCGTTTAAATGCCACGCCTACCTGAGTATTTTTGCTGACCATGTCCATCCCTATATGACTACAGTGTCCCCATCTTCTGATGGCACCTTCCAGCAGGATAATGCACCATGCCACAAAGCTCCAATCATCTCACCACTGGTTTCTTGAACATGACAATGAGATCACTGTACTCCAATGGCCTCCACAGTCACCAGATCCCAATCCAATAGAGCAGTGGTACTCAACCTCAGTCCTCAAGTACCCCTCAATGGGCCATCTTTTCCTTTACCTTACACAGCTGCTTTAAATCAATATCAATGACATGGTATGGATAAGAGCTATTTTATCTAAGGGAAGATCCCAAAACATGACCCGTTGGGGGTACTTGAGGACTGAGGTTGAGAAGCACTGCAGTAGAGGACCTTGGGATGTGGAGGAGCAGGAGATTCACGTCATGGATGTGCAGCTGACAAACTGAAGCAACTGCGTAACGTTATCATGGCACTATGGACCAAAATCTCTGATTAATGTTTCCAACACCTTGCTGAATCTATGCCACAAAGAATTAAGGCAGTTCTGAAAAGGGGGTCCAACACGGTACTAGCAAGGTGTACCTAATGAAGTGGCTGGTAATAGATAATAATAAAAAATATATATATATATATATATATATATATATATATATATATATATATTATATATATATATATATAAAATTACAAATTTCCCCTAAATTATTTATTTTATGGTCCTTGCACATGGTACTGATCTAATAATGCTGTATATTCCAGACAGAAATGTTTGCATTAAAAAGAGTATGGTCTGTATAGTGCGCCTATTTAAAACGGACACAGAAACTTCAGTACAAATATGAGCGTAGAAATTCCAGAATGGTTCTTCTAGCTTTAGAATTGAAGGGGTGTGATTTACATACTGACCAGTATCGCAGATTTTTTTTGTTTTGCTATTACTGCCATGTGTACAGGCCCATTGAAGGCAATGGGCTGCATTTAGAGCAATAAAAATAGTCTATAAATGTATGATTTTTGTCACTCTTGTCCAAGAGCACTTAGCAGAGAATGCTTGTAAAATGTATATAAATGTGAGAAGTCAGAGCTCAGAGAAAACAAGAAAAGTGAGCTGCAGGCAGACTTCTGCACAATCCATTCCTCCAGGACTGAGTCATAGGATTAACCCTTCTAGTGCTGACCCCCCCCAGCCAGTTACCTGTGAGGGATCAGGGGGCACACTCCCCAGAGATCAGGTGGCACACTCCCCAGTGATGGGATTCCTCAGTACTGGGAAGTCTGGGAAGTACTGGGGCAATGCCTCTGTGTGTGAGTGCAGAACTTGTAATAGGAGAGCTGGACGAGTTGGAACCTGTCAGTTAAGCTGTAAACAAGCAGCGCTGGATCTCAGCGAGTGTCCGACCCATCCAGGCACAGCACTCACCTCTCTGCCTGCGATCACCCTCCACCAGCAGTATGGAACCCACATGGACCTACCTGAGCCTGCCAAGGCCAGCAGGAGGGCGAGGGAGCCGGGAGATCCCATGACTTCCAGGCTGGATGTGGAGGAATGACTGTACAGGTCTAGGAGGGAGTGGTGTCCCCACCTGCCCTGCCAGATCTTATTACTGGGAGGAGTCACCGCCAGGTACACCTTACTCTCCAAAACAATGTGAGCCCAGCCTGTCACCATACTTCTCTTCTGATTCACTGTCACTGAGCACTGGATCACATCCACACCAAAACCCCCGACAATAGCAATATGGAACAGCTGTGCATGACAACCAATCATCTTCTAGCTTTCATTTCCAAAGCCTAGCTGAACAAGCTGAAGCTAGAAGCTGATTGGTGCATTGATTATGCACAGCTGCTCCAGTTTTACTAAATCCCTCTCTTATTCTAATTCACAGATATATCTGGAATAATCTAACTCTGGACATTGTACAGGATTATTGGGAAAAATTGGTTTTCAACTTTGTTATTCTCCATGTAAACGCCTGCTTGCTGAGATGTCATTCCTATATATCATAACACCAATGGTATGCTGTTAGTTGTCATTTATAAGATGTTTGCTGTCCAGTGGCGTCACTAGGGTTGGTGTCACCCGGTGCGAAAAAAAAATGGTGTCACCCCCCCCCCCCACCAACTATAGTCCCCCCTCAGTACAGACCCCCTCCACTAACTACAGACCCCCCTCCCGCAGTATAGATCCCCCTCCCTCAGTACAGACCCCCACACTAAGTACAGACCACCAGTGTTGGTCATCTTACTTTAAAAAAGTAATTTAGTTAAGTTACAAATTACTTCTCCCAAAAAGTAATTGCGTTAGTAACTCAGTTACTACATTGGAAAAGTAATTAGTTACGCAGCAAAGTAACTGACTTTTTTTTTTAAATATTCTATACGTGTAACTAAGGGGCGGGTCTAGTATTACTGTAACCAAGGGGCGCATTTATTATTGTTATATATCGTGTAACCAAGGGGCTGCTCTATTATCACTCTAACCAAGGGTCAGATCTGTTATAGCGTGTAAGCAAGGGGCGGGTCTATTATTATTATATCGTGTAAGGGGCGGGTCTATTATTATTATATCGTGTAAGGGGCGGATGGCTACAGAAGAGGGCGAATGTTAAATTAATGGGCAGAGCTCGATATATAACAATAATAATAAATGCGCCCCTTGGTTACAGTAATACTAGACCCGCCCCTTAGTTACACGATAGACGCCCCTTGCAGAGTAGCACGAGCATCATGAGGGTGCGGCATCGCCTCATACAATTACATGTTAACTGCGCCTGCGCTGTGTAGAGTTCACTCAGAGCTGTTTAGGTTCGGCAATTTTCGGAAGCTCCGTAGTCCTTCGTACTGCGCAAGCGCTGCGCCTGCGCAGTACAGGGTGTCCTTATCCGGCGGGGGAACTTTTTTGGCAGGACACCGGAATTACACTACTGCCATCTAGTGACGGTAGATGTAATTGGGGTAACTAAGCCAAAGTAATGGGAACTGAGTTACCATGAGGGGAAAAGTAATCAGTTAGATTACTAGTTACCCTCTAAAGTAACTGAGTTACGTAACTCAGTTTATTTTAACTCAGTTACTTACATCACTGCAGACCACCCTCCATCAATATAAACCTCCTCCCTCAGTACAGACACCCCTTCAGTGCAGACCCCTCCATCAGTACAGACACCCCCCCTTAGTGCAGTCACCCCCCCAGCAGTACAGATACCCCTCCCAGTGCAGACCCCCCCAGCATTACAGACACCCCCCTCAGTGCAGACCCCACCAGCAGTACAGATACCCCTCTCAGTGCAGACCCCCCCTCCAGCATTACAGAAACCCCCCTCAGTGCAGACCCCCCAGCAGTACAGACACCCCCCCTCAGTACAGACATTCCCCTCAGTGCAGACCTCCCAGTGCAGACCCCCCCCAGCAGTACAGACACCCCTCCCTTAGTGTAGACCCCCCTCAGTACAGACACCCCCCAGGACAGGCCCCCCAGCAGTACAGATATCCCCCCTCAGTGCAGACCCCCCCAGTGCAGATCCCCCCCAGGGCAGGCCCCCCCAGCAGTACAGATATCCCCGCTCAGTGCAGACCCCCCCCCAGTGCAGACCCCCCCCAGGGCAGGCCCCCCAGCAGTACAGATATCCCCCCCCAGGGCAGCCCCCCCCAGCAGTACAGATATCCCCCCTCAGTGCAGACCCCCCAAAGTACAGACACCCCCCAGTGCAGACCCATCCCTCAATACAGACACCCCCATCACAGACCTCAGATACAGACAGCGGTGTGTGTCCCTCGAGCTCCTCCTCCTTTGTGGATGTAAACAAAGGAGGGGGAGGCGGCTTCGTTCCGCTCTGCTCCGCTGAGGGACACCGCGGCGACGGTGAGACACGGCGACACGGCGGCTGGCGGTGTTAGCGGTGCCGCTACCCACGGGTGTCACCCCTTTGGCGGGTGTCACCCGGGTGCGGCGCGCACCCCCCGCACCTGGCTAACAACGCCACTGTTGCTGTCGTGTATGCATATTTTTTTTATCAGACTCTTCATCTGGTCACCCAAGAACATTTTTGCTCAGGGTCCAATCAATATTAAAGACGGCCCTGGTGAGGATGGAGGAATCTGATAGGTTTTTTTTTATTCAGGCTGCAGGATGAATGGAAAAAAACCTATAAGTGGGTTATTAAAATAATTGCCCAAATAGGGCAACCGTGTACAAACAGAACACTGTTAAATTTACAAATAAAAATATAAGGCCTTGTTTACACTTGCGGTTAGGGGGTGTTAAATACACGCAGTTGAGCTGCGTTTTTACCGCTCTCCTGAAGCTGCACAGTCAGCTGATTGGAGTGTTCACATGCCGCAGCCACGATGATTTGCATTGCGGTGTGGCAAGAATGATCCCGCTGCTGTGATCTGCTGAATGGGGCTGCACTGCGACCAGGGTGGAGCAGGTTTTTAGGGGATAAAACATGTGGTGAGGAGGCAACACCAATGGGTTGAATTACTAAAACTGGAGTGCAAAATCTGATGCAGCTCTGCATAGAAACCAATCGGCTTCCAGGTTTTATTGTCAAAGTTTAACCGAACAAGCTGTTAGAAGCTGATTGGCTAACATGTAAAGCTACACCAGATTTTACACTGTCCAGTTTTAGTAAATTAACCCCAATGGCTTTTCTCTGCCTGTCAAATGCCCTCTGAAGAGCGACCCATCGCAGATCACACTTCAGCGAGCCAGTGCTTGTGTAAATAAGCCCCAATGCTTGCTCTGGTCACAGGGTCTCTCTAAAGGAGAAAAGGGACCACAAAAGGAAATCTGTAGTGATTTTCTATATATTTTCTTTATTATGTTCCTCTATTTTTTTTATTTATTTTGAAAATCAATGTTTATATTTATTTTTCCAGCCAGTAGGTGGAGCTCTATAGCTTACAAATATGTAAAACAGTTTTAAAAACAAACTGATCCAAGACTACTAAAGACTTCCTTTACCGAAATCTGAATGTGTGTTTTTAACACCTCTTTAAATATATAACCCTCAACACCAACCTCCTACTATCTAACCTAGATCTGAAAACTAACCTGTAACACTGATCCTGTAAAACTATAACCTGGAACCTGATCCAACCACTTAACCCTATCCACATGCCATATTTAACCCTTATTATAATGCCTAAATGTAAAGCAGTATTAAAGCTGAAACCAAAAATGTAATATATTGCAGCATACCCATCATTAGATGAGGTTGCTACATCAGTTTTCTTTTCCTAAAGCGGAGTTCCACCCTAAAGTGGAACTTCCGCTCATCGGATTCCCCCCCCCCCCTTCGATGCCACAATTGGCACCTTTCAGGGGGTCCAGGTATCTGCACCCACTCCCGGGAATAGCTAGCCGCAGATGCCCCCCCCCCCCCCCATTGTGTTATGGGAAACACACAGTTCCCAGGACACAACGGGGACCAGTGAAGACGCGCAGCACGACTTGCGCATGCGCAGTAGGGAACCGGGCAGTGAAGCCTCAATGCTTCACTTCCCGATTCCCTGACAGAGGATGGCGGCAGGGGCAGCCGAGAGACGATCGATTTCTTGTCATCTGCTGCCGACATCGCTGGACCCTGGGACAGGTAAGTGTCCATTTATTAAAAGTCAGCAGCTGCAGTATTTTTAGCTGATGACTTTCAATATTTTTTGTTTAAGGTGGCACTCCCCTTAAAGCTTTTTCACCTCTGTTTTCATCTGGTGATCTGGCCAGTAACACAGCCTCTTTTATTAGAGTGCCCCCCAGGGCCGTCTTTAAGGCATGGCAAAGGGGCACCCCTCGCCCCCATCATTTTTGTGGGGCCCAAAGCAGCTGCCTCATACTTGCCAACTATCCCAGTTTAAATCTCCTTGAAGTTTTAGTCCTGTGCTGTGTCCCGATATCTGTGTGAAGCTCTGTTACTAATGCTGCCCAGCTCTGCCCTATTGCCGTGTACACATGACTCACCTGCAGACCCTGTGTTTACATATGAATAACCTGTATAGATATGTAATAATCGGTGGCATTAATATGTAAATAGCCGTGGACCAGTGGCATTGATTTGTAAATAGGTGTGGCATTCATATGTATATCATGCCCCCCTCACTTCTGCTGAATGCTGCCCACTGGGGAGATGAAGCGGCAAGCTTGAAAGTCCTGCCTACAACTGTGGTCATTCAGCCTACCATCAGCCTGTTTTGCAAAGGTAAGCAAATTGGAGGTGGAATACTTTTTCAAAATAACATTGTGCCACAGAACCCTGAATTTTGGTGGATATGAATACAAACATCTCAGCAGATGCGTGAGGGTGTCATTAACAATTAATGGCACTGCTGTGTATCTGCTAAAGGGCAGCACGTTTCTGTGGTACCAGGAAAGCGATTTTGCATGCATTCCCTACACACACAAATGTGAACGCAGGCTAAATGTCTCAGTTACATTAATGGTCAATGTAAATCTTCTCATTACATTGGGCCCCGGTGTACAATCCTTTCATTACCTACATTACTGTGCGCGAGTGGACTTGCTATAATCAGGGCCGCTGATAGGCCAGTACAACTGGCCCTGCTGTACCGGGCCTGGCCAGCAGGGGGGCCCGGCAACCTGAACAGATAGCTAATTAATGTAAAAAAAAAAAAAATCCTCCAGCCATCGTCCATCCGACGCCCCGGCACTGTCAGCAGGTAGCACATGCGTTATGGCATTAGTGTCATGGGTGGCACTGTCTGCAGCACATTACGGCATTGGCGGCATGGGTGGCCTTGTCTGCAGCACAATATGGCATGGGTGGCATTGTTTGCAGGTAGCACATGCGTTATGGCCCATAACACATGTGCTGCCTGCAGAGACAGTGCCACCCATGCCACAAATGCCATAATGTGCTGCAGAGACAGTGCCACCCATGCCGCCAATGCCATATTGTGCTGCAGACAGTGCCACCCATGACACTAATGCCATAACTCATGCGCTACCTGCTGGCAGTGCCACCCATGCCACCAATGCCATATTGTGCTGCAGATAGTGCCCCCCATGCCGCCAATGGAATAATGCCATTGGCAGCATGGGTGACACTGTCTCTGCAGGCAGCATATGCATTAGCGGCATAGGTGGCACTGTCTGCAGCACATTATGGCATTGGCAGCATGGATGAGAAAAATTGTAGACAAACCTGCACTTTGTTTCAGGGCGGGGTCTGGGAGGGGCCAGGGGTGGGGCTGAAGGTGGGACCAGGGGCAGGACCAGGGGGGAGCCGAAGGGGGCCCCATCAGGTAGGCTGTGGGGGGCCCCATGATTTCTATCAGCAGCCCTGGCTATAATCCCCCACTATATACTTGCCAAAGATTTCCAGCTTTGCTCTACATGATTCAGAATTTGCCACAGTGTACTGCCTTCTAACTAATCCCATCTCCCCACCACTGCCACTGATCCCATCAACCCCCCAGCATTGCCACTGATCACACCCCTTTTCCCAGCATTGCCACTGATCCCAGGAGTCATAGGATCCCTAATGCCCTGTACACACGGTCGGATTTTCCGACGGAAAATGTCCTATCGGACAATGTTGTCGGAAATTCCGACCGTGTGTAGGCTCCATCGGACTTTTTCCGTCGGATTTTTCGACGGACAAAGTTTTATCTCCTGTTCTCAAATTTTCCGACAACAAAGTCTGATCTGACTTTTTCCGATCGTGTGTAGCGAATTCCGACGGACAAAGTGTCACGCATGCTCAGATCAAATTACAAGACCAAAGCTATTGGCTACTAGCCTCTACGTAGTTCCGTCGTACGCAACGAACGTCATCACGTTCAGAATGATCGGATTTTCCGACAACTTTGTCCGACCGTGTGTATGCAACACCAGTGTCGGAATAAATCCGACGGATTTTGTGGTCGGAATTTCCGACCGTGGGTAGGCATGTGCAGGCAGTGAGGAGATGATGTGCTGTAACCTTTAGCAACTGTAGCAGTCTCTGACCTCTTCCAGTCTAATGGGAACCTTCAAGGCCAAAGATCGCTGACATCCTTCAATATGTGGTGGGTTGTGAGACATAGTGGGTGCAAAGGTGGTAAAAGTCATTGGGCGCCAGACAATTCTTGGATGTAAAAGAGGTTTTATTTCTTTGACAGTCCTTTTTATATTTTGCAAGGGAAAGAGGGTTAGGGCCAGGACACCCAATTTCAAATGGCAGACTCTGAGACTTCAACAGGAGGACAGACATACAGGGAAAGGTCCCAGCAAGGCACCACTTCTGCATGTGCAGGATTGCTGTCTCCTATGGCAACAGTACTTAAACAGTTCCTAACTCAAAGTAACAGTTCTTTCAGTTGTACTACAACTTCTCATTGTAGTTCTTCAGCCCCTTGAGCTCCTGGTCTCTCACTGGACCCTCTGATTCACTGACTCTGAATCCCGTGAGCTTCTCTAGGCTTTTGCAGTGGTATCTCCCTCAAGCGTCACCCACACTTCCCTGCGGGGTTCTAAGATTGGCACTTCAGATTCCTTCAAGCTTCACCCCTGCTGACCACTCAGTCCCTAGCTTGACACACAAGGCTGCTCTGCAAGCATCTCCTCCACTGGTTGGGTCACTGACTTGATCACCGCCTGAAGTTTCCAGATTCTCCACCGTGCCCGTTCTTTGAGATGACTGCTCCTGTACTTGCTTCAGTTACTCACTGTGGTCCCTGGTAAAGGCGATTGGTCCCTTAGTGCCGACAGCTTCCCTGCTATCTCCGACCACAACAGGTTCTCCGGGCCGGCAGAACTGTCACTTTTGGTTAGATTGCAATCAACAAGCAGAACCTGTGCTGTAACCTGTAACTAGCAGCCAGTCAGTGAGCGGTAATGATACACTGTAACATCTGGCAACCAATCGCAATCGTTGCCTGATCTGATTCAGTAAACTGATTTTGAGTCTAGCTGCTATTTATTTTATGTCTCAGAGCAGGTGGAGAGCGAAATTGCATGGGGGGGCGGCACAAGAAAATGTTTGCCCAGGGTCCAATAAATATTAAAGACAGCCCTGGTGCCCCCACTCCGGATGAAGGAGAATAGGGGGCACAGCAGCATTGTCAGTTGGGGGGAAGGGGTGTGCAGTTACAGCAAATGGTTTTGTTCCTTTTGGGATAAAGGTTTTATAAATAAAAGCTGAGTATTGTTAGCACCCCTGTCAGTGTTAAATGGTTGGTCTCAACTATCTGACTACATCTCCAGGACAGCTTGTCCTGTTGAAAAACAACAGACTTACTGGCAGGGTCAAAGCCTGAAAAAAAAAAACGAATGCAGCCACTACATCTAAGAATTGGTAAGCTGAAATATGAAAAAGTTTGCTCTTGACTTGAAGCTTGTCTGTCTTTACCCTAATATTCCCTAATTAATCCGTAACCGCTTGCCGACCACCTCACGCAGATATACTGCAGCAGAATGGCACGTTCAGGCAAATTAACTGTACGTTGCCCCTTAAAGTGGATGTAAACCCGAAATTTTATTTTTATTTTTTTGATGTCATGACGTAGAGTATACAATTTCCTATCATTTGAGCCCAGTCTTGCCACAAAGAGTTAATCCAACTCTGAGCAATCCTCTTTTATTGTTCAGTGAGATAAATCTTAACAAACAGAGAAAAACTTTGTCAAATCCTCCCCCTTGCTGTGAGTGACAGGTGATTTACATATCTCGTGCACTAGCCTAAGATACATGCATCATTTTTTAATTCCCTCCCACTCCTTTCTTCTGCTGCTCTGCCAGGAATGGATGTTCCACACCTCAGCATAATTGGGCATGCTGAAGTCATGTGGTTACTTTCCTGTCTTTTCACTGGATGCTAGAGATCATAGCAGAAGTTCAGTGTAAGAAATACAGTGTCTACTGACATCACGACTCCACCCACCGAGCTCCAGACAACAGACCCACCCACAGAATCTGCAGTTTTTTGTGTCTCATAACAAACAGAAGGGAGACATTTGACAGGTAAAGATAAATGCAGGAGGCATGTATATCCATCTAGATAACCCCTATGGAAGTAGTTTAGAAAGGATGACATTGGGTTTACATTCAGTTTAAGAGTCGGCCTGCGGGCGCGTGCCTGCAGCAAGCTCTGTGAGTCGGGTCGCGGGTCCCGCGGACTCGATCGCCGCGGGGATACCTGCGATCGTTTAATGGAGAGGAAGAACGGGGAGATGCTAATGTAAACAAGCATCTCCCCGTTCTGCCTAGTGACAGTGTCACTGATCTCTGCTCCCTGTGATCGGGAGCAGAGATCAGTGAATTTGTATAGCACTGATTGCTGTATAAATGACAATGGTCCCAAAAATGTGTCAAAAATGTCCGATGTGTCCGCCATAATGTCGCAGTCACCATAAAAATTGCTGATCGCCACCATTACTAGTAAAAAAAACATTATTAATAAAAATGCCATAAAACTATCCCTTATTTTGTGCAAACCAATCAATAAATGCTTATTGTGATTTCTTTTACCAAAAATATGTAGAAGAATACGTATCGGCCTAAACTGAGGAACATTTTTTTTTTATATATATATTTTTGGGGGATATTTATTATAGCAAAATGTAAAAAATTATGTGTTTTTTTCAAAATTGTCGCTCTTTTTTTTGTTTATAGCGCAAAAAATAAAAACTGCAGGGGTGATCAAATACCACCAAAAGAAAGCTCTATTTGTGGGAAAAAAAGGACGTCAATTATGTTTGGGAGCCACATCGCATGACCACCCAATTGTCAGTTAAAGCGACGCAGTGCCGAATCGCAAAAAGTGCTCTGGTCTTTGGCCAGCAAAATGGTCTGGGGCTTAAGTGGTTAACAACCCTTAACCTGGTTAATTCCCAATACTAATCTTTTATGTTCGTTATTAGGTGACATCCCAATTTCCAGCCGACATCAATGCTACTAAGCAAATAAATAATGCAGATCAGGGGAATCACTGGTGATTTTGAATTTATAATACAGGGGGTCCCCGAGTTACGAACTCGTTAGGGACTGCCTGCCTGTACGGAAAAATGCCGGAGGGTCCCCGCAGCACCCCGTTCGTAAGTAGGGGTTGTTCGTAGGTCGGGTGTTCGTAAGTCGGGGACCCCCTGTATTTTTACTCATCTCTAACTTATGGTTGCCACCTCATCCTTTAAACCCAAACACATATTAATTACACAGGTTCTGTGGCTGATTAAGGTGGTAATTAAACTCACTTGGTGCCCTATCTGCATTTAATTAGCCTCAGAACCTGTGTAATTCAAAGGTGTTCGGGTTTAAAGGGATGAGGTGGCAACTCTACTCTAACTGCTTATCCCATATAGCCTTTCTATTTTTATTAAAGCTGAAACTTTAATTTAAATATATTCCCCACAAAGGACATAAATCCATTTCATGTGCCCCAAATACCTTTGCAAACCTAGATTTTAACTTGTATAAGTAGCAGTGACATCTTCGCCGTGCTGCACGTGCCCTGTGCAGAGAGCAGAGCTTGTTTCCTGTCGCATCATGGCAGCATACACTCTGGGTTGTGACTCCGCCTCCACAACCTGATAGGACCACATAACTATAAGATGACGATACGGCCCCCGCCCCGGTATTCTCTAATTTTTCCTCACCTGTTGGGACCGCACGGATCATCACCCTCTTACCGCTTCGCCCCAGCCAGGTTCTAGCCTCTCCTGGTTTGGAAGTCCTTGCCGGTACAGCCTCTAAACGAAGCTAAATGGAAGGAACCCCACTCTGGTGATCTCAGGGGTACTACTGCTGCACCTGCCTGCTGTAATAAGCCTTAAACAGGTTTTAAAGCAATGCCACCGCTGCCTTGGGAAGCAAGCCTTAAACAGGCTTAAAGGTATGTGGTCACTCTTATACATTTAAAAAGCCTTAAATAGGCTTTGTACCTCGCAGTGGTCCTCTTCTTTGATGTTACTTGCTGTCTTTTCTGCATTACTACTGTTTTCAGGGCTCTCCTGGTCCTTGTAGTCCCCCTGTGTCTCCTGTGTTTCCCCACAGCAGCGCCGAGCGTTCCGGCGCCTCCGCGCATGCGCACTACGGTCCTACGGGCGTCCTGTGCAGGAGCTGAAGGCTATTTGCCAGTTTCCAAGATAGCGCCGACGGCCGCGCGGCGCTACTGCGCATGCGCAAGCGTCCCGGCGCCAAATTTAAAAAAGAAAAAAATCCCTTTTCTTTCCCCTGGATGTTTCTCAGCAGGAACCACCTGTAGCATATCCCAGGACCATCCCAGCACACCCCCAATAGGTAAGTGCTTATTTTGTTCTTTCCTGTGCATTCTGCAATGCTGCTTCTTGCTCCTTTTCCCCCCTTACCTTCCTTCCTCTCTAAGTTGCCTATTTTTATTACTGCTAGGCTGCCTTTTACTATCCCTATGGAGACCACTGCCCCAGCAGATCACCACCAACGTGATAGGTAAGAGGGAAGGATTGGGTAAGTAAGAAGACGAAAAAGAGTGCAGGATCCGCTAACGCTGCCTAAACGGTTAGCCCCGCCAGGTCCTCAAGGTCATCCAAGTCCGAACGCAGGGAGGCCTCTCGTGGAAGAAGTCGCTCGGGGCACAGGAGGAGCCACTCAAGCCGCAGCAGGAGAAGGAGCCGCTCAGGCCACAGGAGATGCCGCAGGAGTCGCTCCAGGTCCTGCTCCCATAGCCACTACCACCGCAGGAGGTCATCGCACAGACGCCACTCACCAGCCCCCCCTCCCCGACCGGCTGCCAACGCCTGCTGGATATGCGGAGCCATCGCCCTTCCGGACAAGCTTGCCTGTCGCAGGTGCCTCGAGGAGGCCACCAGGGAAAGGGAACAGGAGCCAAGAGAGCTTGCGTCTGCAGCTCCGCAGTCCACTCCAGACACGGAGATGTCCGTTAGGGGCACCTCTCCAGCCCCCCCAGTACATCCAGAGAGCTGGACTCCCAGTCTGAGGAAGAGGAGCTGGAGGCTGCCGCGGGCTTCGACTTCTCTCTTATTGAACCATTCGTGAAGTCCGTCAAAGAGGCGATAAACTAATCTCAAGAGGGACCCAGAGGCATTCCCCTTCATTGAGGAACTGGAGGACCTGATCAGGGAGGAGTGGCAGAAGCCAGACAAGAAATTGAGCCTAAATAACAGGCTCACCAAACTCTACCCGCTCAAAGAACCTAAGGCTAAGCCCCTGGTTACCCTGCCGGTAGTGGATGCTTCTCTCATGGGCCTGGCCAGGCACGTGACGCTCCCTATCGAGGACGCGGTAACTTTCAGGGATGTCCTAGACAGGAAAATCGATACCGACCTCAAAAGGGCCTATACAGCAGCGGGAGGCGCTTGTAGGCCAGCCGTGGCACTGGCCGCCGTTGGCAAGGCCATCTCCAGTTGGTCAGCCTCCACGGAGAAGCTTGTTACGGAGGGTGCAGCCCAGGACAAAATAGTCAGGGCCCTGCAAGAACTCAGTCTCGCAGGGGATTTCGTGGCAGAGGCCTCAGTTGATGCCATAAGATCATCCTCTAGGGCCATGCTGGCCTCGGTTATGGCTAGGCGTGCGCTCTGGCTAAAGCCCTGGGCAGCAGACCCGGCCTCCAAATCTAATTGGTGCCGTATCCCCTTCGATGGTGAGAACCTCTTTGGGACAAAATTGGACTCAGCGATCTCGAAGGTGACCGGTGGGAAATCTGGGCTCATTCCCTCGGATAGGAAGCCCAGGCAACAGAGGCCTCCTCCTTCCAGACGCAACCTGCTGGATAAGTACAGGGATGCTAAGGCCTACAGACCAGGCAGGGAATACCGGAGAAACTGGAGGAACCCCCAGGCTACCTTCTCCAAATTCCAAAAACCTAAGACCTCCGCGTCTAATGACCAGAAGTCTTTTTGAAGGTGCGTCCGCCCAGCCAGCAGTAGTGGGGGCCAGGCTCTCAAAATTCCAGCTGGCTTGGGCGGATACCATCAGAGACCCGTGGACGGTGGCTACCGTCCGTTTCGGGCACAGGTGGTCATTCGAGGGTCGACCCCCGGGCGACCACTTCTGTCCAACCAAGCTCCCATCCTCACAAAAAAAAAAGGGCGTTGCTGTTGGACTACGTCCAGGAGTTGCTCCTAAAGGAGGCAATAGTGGAGGTGCCCGGATCTCAAAGAGGCAGGGGGTTTTACTCCCCCCTCTTTCTGGTCAGGAAAAAGTCAGGGGATCTGTGCCCTGTCCTAGACCTGAAAAGGCTCAGCCGATCCATCCGGGTGGAATCTTTCAAGATGGAAAGCCTGCAATCCATCCTTCAGGCCGTAAACCAAGGGGATTGGATGCTGTCCGTGGACCTTCAGGATGCATACCTACACGTCCCAATCCATACCTTGTTCCAAAGATTCCTCCGGTTCTCTATAAACCAGCGGCACTTTCAGTTCCGGTGCCTCCCGTTCGGGATCTCTACGGCTCCCAGAACCTTTACAAAGATCCTCCTCCCGGTAGTGGCGGCCCTGAGAGAGAGGGGTCTGAGGGTCCACCACTATCTGGATAACATTCTCCTACTCTCGGGCACCCGGGAATCCCTTATCCAGCACCGGGAAATTCTAATTTCCACTCTTCAGAGTCTAGGGTGGCTCATAAATTGGGGGAAAAGCAACCCCCAGCCCTCGCAGAGGATGGTCTTCCTGGGGGCTGTATTAGATACTCGGTCAAACACGATAGAGTTGCCTCCAGAGAAGATTCCCCCTCTGACCCAGAAAATCAGGAGAGCCATCCTAGCCACATCCCTACCGGCCAGAGCGTGCCTCAGCCTCCTAGGCTCCCTATCGGCTACCATTCCGATGATACAATGGGCGCAATGGAACTCGAGGCCTCTACAGATCTCGTTTCTGCGCCAATGGAACGGCTCGTCCATGTCTCAGCCCATCCACATCTCACAGGGGGTCAAACAGTCTCTGGGATGGTGGACCCGGCCGAGCAACTTGGACAGGTGCAGGCACATTGTTCCCCCCCCTCAGGAGGTGGTTACCTCGGATGCCAGTTTGGAGGGTTGGGGGGCCCATTACCTACACCATGCAGCCCAGGGCCGCTGGCCATTCGAGGTTCGGGACACCGTTTCCAACATACTGGAAATGAGGGCGGCTTTCCAGGCCCTCCTGGCCTTTGGCCCTCTCCTGAGGGGCAAGCAGGTCCTCTTGAGGTTAGACAACAAGGTCGCTGTCGCCTATGTCAACCGCCAGGGGGGTACCAAGAGCTCTTCCATGATGCGGGAGGTTCTCCCCGTTATGGAGTGGGCACAGCGGAACCTCCTGGACCTCAGGGCGGTCTACATCCCGGGTACCGAGAATCTCCTGGCCGATTCCCTCAGCAGGAGATTTCTCTCAAACAACGAGTGGTCCCTGAGTCCGCAGGCCTTCGCCCTGATCTCCAGAACCTGGGGCTCCCCGGACATAGACCTGGCAGCGACTCCGGACAATGCGAAATGCCAGAGATTCCTGTCTCGAGTCCCTTTTCCCTCAGCAGAGGGGACAGACTGTCTCCACCACCCCTGGGACTTCCACCTCGGGTACATCTTCCCCCCGACCCCCTTGATAGCGAGGTTTCTGCTGAGACTCAAGAGGTCATCAGCTCTAGTAGTGGCCGTGATCCCCTTCTGGCCCAGGAGGCCATGGTTTACCACTCTCCTACAGTTGAGCACAAAAGACCCGCTCCCCCTTCCACAGTCAGTCGACCTGCTTTCCCAGGGCCATCTGCTCCACCCGAGTCAAGAGAGGATGCACCTAATGGCCTGGAGACTGAGAGGTCTAGGTACCTATAGCAGGGCTGCTCCGCAAGGGTGGTGGACACACTACTTCAGGCCAGGAAACCCACCACAAACACCACCTACCGGCGGGTCTGGGATAGGTTCACTTCCTTTGCCCATCAGCAAGGGTGGGATCTATCCTCTATTTCAACCCCTCAGATACTAGAGTTCCTGCAGGCAGGTCTGGACAAAGGCCTCGGCTCCAGCACCCTCAAGGTGCAGGTGTCAGCCCTGTCCGCCCTGACTGGGACTAGATGGGCTCTTGACCCTCTTGTCGTCCAATTCCAGAGGGCATGTCTCAAGCTGAGGCCTCCCAGAAAGCCTTCATTCCCGACCTGGGACCTGTCGGTTGTTCTGGAGGCCCTATCTAAGGAACCCTTCTTCCCACTAGAAGGCATCTCCCTCTGGGACCTGACGCTAAAGGTGACGTTCCTTATCGCCATAACATCGGCTAAAAGGGTCTCAGAAATGCAAGCCTTACTGGCCAGGGATCCATATCTGGTCATCTACCCGGACAGGGTAGTCTTAAAACCCTCAGACCGCTTCATCCCTAAAGTGTCATCCTCCTTTCACTTCAACCAAGAGATTGACCTGCCAGCGCTCACTACAGACCAGGGCGATCCGCACCCCCTGGATGTCAGGGGTAACATCATCAAATACCTCTCGGCCTCAGAACCCTTTAGGAAGTCAGAAAACCTCCTAATCATCCCTCAGGAGAGGTCAGTCAGCATCGGCCCGCACCATCGCCTCATGGCTGGTGAAGACCATTAAGAAGGCCTACTCGCTAAGCACCACGCAGATCCCGGATGGGCTGAAGGCACATTCCACCAGGGCAGTGGCGACCTCATGGGCAGCCTATTGTAGGGTCTCAGCTGAAACCATCTGCAGGGCGGCCACCTGGTCCTCCAGGAATACTTTTATTTCCCATTATAAAGTCGATTCTGCCCGCTTGTCTACTGTAAATTTTGGGAGATCTGTTATCCAGGCCAACTCTGCCATTCCTTGTGAATAAAAAAACTACTATTGATGCATTACCCACCCTGTCTGCGAGTTACTCCCCAGAGTGTATGCTGCCATGATGCGACAGGAAAACGGAAAATTGTATACTTACCTTTCCGTAATTTTCCTTTCCTGTCGCATCTTCATGGCAGCATACAATATCCCACCCGTTCTTAAATAAAGGTGATTCATATATACAGAGAATACCGGGGCGGGGGCCGTATCATCATCTTATAGTTATGTGGTCCTATCAGGTTGTGGAGGCGGAGTCACAACCCAGAGTGTATGCTGCCATGAAGATGCGACAGGAAAGGAAAATTACAGAAAGGTAAGTATACAATTTTCCGTTTTCCCCATGCATTCTGAAGGCTTCCAGAACATAGAGGGCTTTGAGGGTCAAATGGACAGCTTGAATATTTATGGTATAAATGTGTGTGAATCCGCGCAAAAGGAAAAAAGTACCAGCAGGAAAAAAAATATATATATATATAAATGGAGGATCAGGCGAACTGCTGCCTCTACTAATTACTATTGAATCAATAATATTTATTTTAGATTGAATCAAATGAACAGCGCCACACCTACTTCACTTTTCTGAATATTTATGGTACTTTAGTCAATCCCTGCAGTAGGTGGCTGGAGGGGAAGCATAATTAGTCTGAGGCCTGGAGCAGCCTTGTTCTTTCCTGCTAGAGAAGTTCCCAGACTCAGGGGCTCCGTGAGGCAGTTCTCCTGAAGCCTGCTGACGTTGATTGGGGTCCTAGCTTTAGCAGAGCTGATGGGCCTATTTCTAATTACATCTGTAGCTAAGGATTTGGTCTGGAGGACCCTGCATAAAAAAGACACAAGTCCATCAAGTCCAACCTATGTGTGTGCTTATATGTCAGTATTACTTTGTATATCCCTGTATGTTGCAGTCATTCAGGTGCTTATCTAATAGTTTCTTGAAACTATCGATGCCCCCCACTGAGACCACCGCCCGTGGAAGGGAATTCCACATCCTTGCCACTCTTACAGTAAAGAACCCTCTACGTAGTTTAAGGTTAAACCTCTTTTCTTCTAATTTTGGCCACAAGTCTTGTTAAGCTCCCTTCTGCGAAAAAGTTTTATCCCTATTGTGGGGTCACCAGTATGTAACTTTGTGGCAGGATCAACGTGTATTATTGTAAGATTTAAAAAAATAATTGCAATATATGAGATGCTAGTGGTTGGGTTTCCACATAATCAAATACAAATTACTACACAGATAGGAAAGTGTGGGCAAAAGTTAAACACTTCAATCTGCATTGTTTTGGATTTGTTTGTATTCATGATCAAAGGGCAAGGGGGAAGCATGATTTAAGTGTTTTTCGTTCATTACTAAAGTGTTGTTTGTCTTCCTGCTGAGAGGCATCAGATCAGATTAGAAATGTATGGCATCTATTCTCTAGTAGTCACATAGGTGCAGAGGGTGGGTTGATTCACTCTTCAAAATGTTTGTGTGTTCAAATAATGGAGATCAGACATTTATTTAACTACTTAAAGACAGGCATGTTACACCCCCTTCCTGTCCAGGCCGTTTTTCAGACTTCAGAGCTGTGACAGTTTGCATGACAATTTCTGTCATATTATGTAATGCTGTACCCTAATGCTTTTATGTAATTTTTTGGGACAGATAGAGTTTTCTTTCGGTGGAATTCAAAGTAGACCCTCACCCTGAAAAGGGGCTCTAGATTCCTGATCATTTTTTTTTTTTTTGTGGTCCGCCTTACCTATGTGAGAATGATATGTCCTACTCCTGCAAATATCTCTTCACATATCCCAGGAGGCTGCGGGAGCCCATTCACAGAGCATGTGTGCATATAGCTGGCTTGCATCATTGGGGTTCTGGCTACCTGAACCCTAAAGGGGCAGACAGGCTACCAATGACTGAATGCACCAAGATTACAGCAGAGGACACAGGCTCCTGACATTTGATCAGCGGATCACAGGATAATTCTGGATCTGCTGAGATCTTTCTGCTGAGAGCCCAACGTCACAGGCAACAGGAGTCAGATGAGGGGAAAAGCCAGAGGAGGGGGTATAGTGAAGTTCTGCTTTAGAATAAAATGTAAGTAGATAAAATTAAAAAAATATAAATCACGATATTAAAATTCATGATATATACAAATATATATAAAAGCATTTTTAAGTCGGCCTCTACCCCAATCCTAATATGTATACACACATCTCTCTAAATAAATTAAGTTTGTCAATTATTTTTAGGTGCCGCCGCCCCCCACAAGGGCTGTTCCCCATTTTGTGGGGTGGTCCCATTATACTGTCACCTCTTGTAAGCCCGTGGACCCTAGGGCTGGTTCCCCCTTCAGGTGAGGTGTGGGCAGTTTTGCAGCAAGCTCTGGGACCACCTTCAGGAAAGAAGTTTCCGGCTTTTAAGGAAAATCTCTGGTTTGAGCGGAAAATGTTTTTCTGGTGGAAAGGGTAAATATCACAGGCTGAGGTAAAGGCAAAGAAACTAATTGAAATTGATCCAATGAAATGTTAAAATTTGTCCTTTTGAGATACTTGCAGAAATGTGAAAAAATTTTGCCCCTGAAGAAGACTTTTCAAGGTTGATTTTTCCAAGGTTGAAATACATTGGGGTATTGTGTATACCAGATGGTCGTATAAATTATATGCTATGGAAATTTACTTGAATACAATGTAATCATTTTGTAAAAAGAATGTATAAACCATGTATGTATTTCCTTCTACCAAATAATTGTTCCGCACGTTGTACACCAGAGTTCATATTTTACATACTTTTTGCACCCAATGATATTTAATCAGTGTTTTGGATAATAAAATTAAGGAATTTTTACAAGTTATTTGTTTCTCATTGTTGCTAAATAGCCCCATGGGGAATTCACCTGTTTCTTTTTAGTAATATTAATAAGAGGAACACGCGACAAATACTTACTTTTTCGAAGAACTTTCTTTCTGTACTGATCCTGCTTCCTTAATTTGAGGTCTGACCAGCGTACCCCAAAATTCCTGTGCAGACTCTCCACAACTTTATTCATGGTCTTGGCCTTTCTCAGATTTGGGTATGGTCCAGAATTCCCGTCATAGTCGTTCCCCCTCAAGATATTGACCATCTCCGCCATCTCTACAAAGGACATATTTGTGGCCTTAAATCTCCTCCTGTATCGTGATGTTTCTTTTTCCGGGCTTTCCTCCTCCTCATTACTGCTATTATGCATCTGCTGTGTCTCTGCCATGTCCTCTACCACTACGACGAAAAAGACAGGGCAGGGAATATTCTAGAAAGAACGTCAGGGGCGGGCGACGCGGGCGGAGTTTCACGCATGCGCAGTGTATATAAAGCTAACACACGTGTGTCGTATCTACGTTCTGTGTGCGGAGGAAGGAGGAACGGAAGCGACGAACGTTATAACGAAGGTAAGATTTTAACTTGGGACATGAGCGGCCTATACTGAATCTAGATTGAGGCCTATATTGGGATAAGATTAGCCTGAGATGAGTGTTTTTTTTTTTTTTTTTCCAAATAATAACTTTTATTGAAAGAGTCAACATATACAAGTATAAATCATACAATACATGGATTTTCATGAACAGTGCATTCATAAACTTTGTGCAAGATATCTCATATACAGTCTTGGATGCAGCCTAGACAATAGTGAGGTCAGCCATATTCAGTATATTTTCTATGCTTATTCTGTATTTTAGCTATCATGGGGGGATGCCTGTTCTACCTATCACCTCCATTTCCTCCCAGGGGCGTGCCCCTAGGAGAAGAGGAGTGGCAGCAAGCGAATTCACGGTCCAACATCCACCTCATCACATGTTGATGCGTTTTCAAGCCATGCATCCCATATTTTCCCATATTTAGCTGGGCACCCTCTATGAACGTATAGTTCTTTTTTGTATGGAAGCACCATGTTAACTGCTGCTTTCCACTCCTGAACTGTAGGGGGGTCTGGTCTCAACCATTTTCTTGCAATAACTAGTCTGGCAATAAACAAAGATTCTTGTAAAAACAATTTGTGGTATTTATCTGAGTCAGGGTCTGGGAATATACCCAGCAAGCATTGTTTGGGGCATACCGTTAAGGGGGATCCCATCTCGTCATGGATGAACTTTACCACCTGGGACCAGAAGTCATGAATAGCTGGACACGTCCAGATTAGATGATAAAACGTGCTGTGGGGGTGGTCACATCTTGGGCATAGGGGATTGTGATTTGGGTCGTATTTAGCTATACGGGCGGGAGTCAGGTAGGACCTGTGCATAATAAACAGTTGCGTAAGTCGGTCTGACAGTCTGGTGGATATCTTCTTGTTGGTCTCCAAAGCATCATCCCATTCCTCGTCCTCCAGCTCCCCCACATCTCCAATCCATCTTTCTTTCAATTTGTATGCTATTTGTGCAGCTGACGGTCGGAGAAGATCGTTATAAAATATGGAGATGAGCTTTTGGGGCTCATGTCCCAGCAAGGTGTCCACCTGTGCCGGGCGTTCCAGGGTAGGGGGTGCATTATCAAACTGGGTTTGAAGGGCATGACGGAGCTGGAGGAATCGGAAGTGCATATGGTTGGGTAAGTCAAAATCTTCTTTCAGTTGTTGGAAAGATTTGATTGTGCCGTCTCTGTATACGTCTGAAAGAGTCGTTACCCCCCTATCAAGCCAGAGTACGTGGTCAGGTATAGAGTGCAGTTCACCCAGGCCTGGGTTATCCCATAGTGGTGTGTGCGAGTGAGTGGGCGGGGCGTTTAGCTTTTTCCTGGCTACCTCCCAGATTTTGCAGTAGGTATACAACAGTCCCCTCCGGCCCCCCAACAATGAGGGGTCCGTGGGTTCCTTAAATATGATTTGGAATGAGTGGGTGTGTTCGCGAGTCAGTGGAGAGCATAGCAGGGATAAACACCTTGCTTTGTCCAGTTTGTCAAGGTGGTACAGGTGGGACATCTGTGCAGCCAGATAGTAAAGACCCAGATCTGGCAAGGCCACCCCTCCCATGTTTGTGGGGTTCTTCAGAACCCTCCAGGCCAGTTTATGTCGGGCCCTACCCCACACGAATGAATTAAGTATTGCCTCAACGGATTTGAATATTTTTAGGGGTAGGTAAGCTGGAGCATGCCAAAATATATACAGCAGTTTAGGGAGTATTATCATTTTTATAATGTTCACTCTCCCCATGACCCCCAGGGGCAGTTTCGACCAGGTGTGCAGCTTGGGTTTTATGTCGGCGATGACTGGTTCTAAATTTAATTTCACATACTCTTCACTGAACCGGGATATCGTGATACCTAGATATTTCATGGTGCTGACCCTGACCAAGGGGGATGTGGCCTCTATTTGTGTGGGGACTCCCACATCTATAGGGAGGATGCGGGACTTGTCCCAGTTAATCTTGAGCCCTGAGTAGCGCCCGAAGTTGCGTATTGCCTCCAGTGCTACCTGCAGGGAGGGGCCTGCGTCTGCTAAGTACAGTAACATATCGTCTGCATATAAGCTTGTAACCTCCGTTACTGCCCCACAATGTAGACCTTGTACATTTGTATTGGTTCTGAGAGATGAGGCAAGGGGCTCGACGGCCAAAGCATAAAGCAAAGGGGACAGGGGGCATCCTTGACGTGTTCCCCTGGACAGAGGGAACGGGGCTGAGACCATCCCATTCACAAGGATCCTGGCGCTAGGACTTTGGTACAGGAGACGGATCCACCGGATGAAATTGGGTCCAAATCCGAAACGTGCCAGGCACTCCCAGAGGTACTCCCACTCGACGGAGTCGAATGCTTTTGCAGCGTCTAGCGAGACCACTACTCTGGAGCCCATCTGGGAGTGCTCTGCCTGCATGTTCATGTGGAGGCGTCTTAAGTTATGTGCTGTGTTCTTACCCGGCATAAAGCCGTTCTGATCCGGGTGGATCAATGACAAAATCACCTTATTTAATCGTAGCGCCAGGATCTTTGCAAGTATTTTTATGTCCAGCTGAAGGAGTGAGATTGGGCGATAGGATTCGGGTTTCTCTAAATCCTTGTCGGGTTTCGGTATGAGGACCACGTATGCTTCGCTCATGGTAGAGGGACTGTCACCTGTTTGGAACATGTGGGAGAAAAGCTCCCTTAGTTTGGGGGTTAGAACCTCCGCATATGTGGTATAGAATTCTAGTGGAAGCCCATCAGACCCGGGGGCTTTTGATGGTTTGAGGTTAGACAAAGCCTCAGTGATGTCATCCACAGTGATCGGGGCCTCCAGCATCTCTACTTGAGACTCTGTGAGCCTGGGTAATTCAATGTCTGCCAACAGGGCCTCAATCTCTTCCCTGGGATTGTCTGCATTGGATGTGTATAGTGACGTGAAGAAGGAGCGGAACTCTTCCGCCACCCCCTCAGGATCTGTGATTAGGGAGCCATCCGCTCCTTGGAGTGACACCACGGTAGGGGGCCTGTGGTCCATGTGGGCAAGATATGCCAACATGCGTCCCGCCTTCTCACCACTCTCATAAATGCGCTGATTAACGTAAAATATTTTACGCTTTGCCTTTTCAAAGTGCAGGCCATTGACTATTCTGGCCTGGAGTTTGAGTTCTTCTGCCCTATCGGGGGTTGGGTCACTGGAAAAGCTTTTTTCTATTTCCGACAATTTCTGCTCGGCCTGTCCAACCACTTGGGTAGAATTTTTCCTGTATCTGGCTATCCGCCGAGACAATACCATTGTAGCATGGGATTTAAAAGAGTCCCAAACTACATCCCTGGGCGCTGTGTCCTTGTTTACCTGAAAGAAGTACTCCCACTCTTCCCCTATGTCTGCCAGACCAGGCACCACAGATAACCAGAATGGGTTAAGTTTCCAACTGTATGTTGTAGGAACGGAGTCCAGTCCGATCTCCACCCAGTAAGGGGCATGATCCGAGAGGACTCGGGGGCTGAAGCCCACCTTTCCCAGTTGTGGTAACAGGGAGCGGGAGACCAGAATCATGTCTATACGAGACATTGAGTTATATGATGCAGAGAAACATGAGTACACTTTGTCGTCTGGGTATCGGTGGCGCCAGGTATCTACCAGGTCTAAGTCCACCAGTAATCTACCAAATCTCGTCTGAGTGTGAGTAGGGGTGGTCAGTGGAGGCGCAGGTAGTCTGTCTTTGTCTCTATCAGTTACGTTATTGAAGTCCCCTAGCCACATCGCAGGCACAGTAGGGTGCTGGGACATGAAGGACAACCCTTCCATTAGAACATTAAATTGGAACGGTGGGGGGATATAGATTGCCAGGAGGAGGATCTCTAAGCCATTAATTTTGCCATGTAGGAATAAATAACGCCCCTGTGGATCCGACTTAATAGCCAGCATAACAAACCTTGCCGTCTTGGCTATGATAATCGCGACTCCCCTGGAGTTGGCTGTGTATGGGGCTTGGTACACCCATCCCACCCAGGGTTTTTTGAGAGCCAACAACAGTTGTCCTGTAAGGTGCGTCTTGACTAACACCATAATATCTGCGTGTTGTGCCTTCAAGTATGATAGCACTGCTGTTCTTTTAGGCTTAGCCCTCACCCCACGCACATTCCAAGTAACACATTTAATTACAGGCATTGCATCTACTTACATGTTCTCGTGTCCCCCGCACCCAGGGCCAGCGCGGCGGCACCACGCCCCCCGCCTGCAGGGGAGGGCCGCGGCCCCGCCCACGGGGCCCGGAGCGAGAGGGACAGGATACAAATAAAAATATTCCAACACCCCAGAGCTCCAGCATCTCTTGCTTATGCCAGGCTCCGGCTTCTGGGAAAGAAGAAAAAAAAAGTGCACCAATTCACATCTATTACGTTGCTCTTTCCATTATTGCATAGTAAACCAGTAACATATAACCTTAGTAGCTTAACATAGCTACGAACCTGTACGCCGGTCTGTTCGGATGAACCACCCACTGAACCAGTGGGTGATGCAACAAGTTCAAGCCGACTAGACCGGGGAAACCTTGCTTGTGCCTCATGGCAGCCGCCATTTTGGCCAATGGTATAGCGGGAATCCGCGGGGACTCCCGCAGCTAGGGGGACGATTGTTCTCTGGCAACCTAGCCATGTTGCGAGGGGTGAGATCCCCGGTTGAGGGACAGTGTTAGAGTATGCAGGGGGGAATTCAACAAATAACAAACAGGATAGAACCCATGTCCAAGTCCCGGGTTTCATACCTGGTGGGTGCTTGCCATAACTTATAGGAATTCAGAGCCGTTGCTGACAGTCCCGGGATGTTCAAGTTCCTGTAGCTGCCCCCAGAGCATCGCCGTTAAACTCGGCAGCGGTGAAGGCAGCTCTGGGGAGGACACGAAAGGGACATTATCCTGGGAAGGGTAGGACAAAGCAAAAAGAAAAAAAAATAGTAAGGTGGGGACAAAGAGGCCATCACTTCTCCCCTATCGCCCGGAGGGAAGGGTACACGGTTGTACAGATGAACAGACACGGCCGTAGGGGGTTGTCTAGCAGACAGTTTGGGAGCGGGATTCGTCAGCCCCAGGAGCTTCAGAGGGTAGTAGGTGTATCACCCATCCCGGGGGACTCAGGGGGTACGGGCAGCAGTAAACACATCATAGTACCTGATTGAGGCTCCTGGGGAGTTTAGCCTCAAGTCCCTTGGGTGGTCTTCTGCGACGGGTCTCAATCATCACGCTCAGGTCATGGGGCTCGCCGTTCTCGTTGAGGGGCACTACCAGGGGCTGCTTGGGTCTCCAGCCATGCCATCACTGCCTCCGGTGTATCAAAAAAGCGCGCCCGGTCTTCTCCCGCCACTCGGAGTCTCGCCGGGAAAAGCATGTCGTATGCGTAGTGTCGAATCCGCAGCTGACATTTGGCTTCGGTGAACTGTGCTCTTTTCTTTTGCACTTCGGCGGAGAAATCTGGAAATACTCTGACCTCTACGTTGTGGAACGGTATGTTCCCCTTCAATCTCGTGAGGCGGAGAACCGCGTCTCTGTCACGGAAGTTCAATAGCTTAGCTATGAAGGTTCTCGGAGGTGCCCCTTGGGGTGGGGGCTTGGATGCCAATCTGTGCGCCCGCTCCACCACAAACGACGTGGAGAATTCAGCCCGGCCAAAAGTCGTGATCAGCAAGTTTTCTAGAAACGTGGGGGGGTCTGGGCCCTCCGAGCCCTCCGGTAGTCCCACGAATCGCAGGTTACATCTGCGCAGGCGATTCTCGACGTCGTCTTGCTTCACCAAGACCATGCTTAGCTGGTGTTGGAGCCGTTCGGTTGTTGTCTGTAATGGCGGCAGCTCATCCTCCACCCTGCTAATGCGGTGTTCCGTCTCCGAGACCCAGTCTCGTAGCTTTTGGAGGTCTTGGCGAAGCAGTGACACATCCACTTTTACCCCCTTTGATTTTGCATGTCAGGGTACTTTTGCAGTCGGAGATAGCTTCTAGTACACGTGCCGTGTCTTCCACGCCCCCTGAGATGAGTGTTTTTGTCTTTTGTTTGGTCTTGCAGAGAAAATGTATCCATTTAAAGAACCAGAATTCCAGGGAGAATTCCTTGATAAATATCGAGATATGAGAAATTTATGGGAGGTGAAAAACCCCTTATATCACAAAAAAGCATGTAGGAAGGCATCGCTGGAGAAACTGCTTAAACTTGTAAAGACTCGGGCCCCAATGCAGACACATGCAGTAAAATTGGTAGCTTGAGAAGCACCTATAGGAAGGAGTATCTGAAGGTCCAGAAGTCCCTGAGGTCAGGAGCTGCAGCAGATGATGTATATGTACCCAGTCTGTGGTACTACAGCAAGATGCGTTTTCTAGATGACCAGATTGAAGACAGGGAATCGCTTTCGACTCTTCTGGCACCCCTTCCCTCCACCCTTCCATCCAGCCTTCCCTCAACCCCAGCTGAGGCTTCTGTGGACCAACCTGGGCCTTGCATCCAGGAAGAAATTGAGGAGCCCAGTTGGAGGCAGGTATAGTATTTTTAAACATATTTTTTGTGGGAAAATGATTGTTGGTAACTAGATGTTATTATTGATAACAAATGAATGATTTAACAAAAAGGGTTTGACATATCAATAGACAGTAGGGGCCAAAAAAGATTGTGACAAGAATTCTATTTATTAAAATTCAATTTGCAACAGTCATGAGCTGAAAATTGTGTGTGTTTGATAAACAAAAAACTAAAATGATGTCCCTTTTTCATACACAGGATGACCTCAGCCAGGACGAGGCTCTGGCAAGTGGCACACAGGAGGAGATGGGGGAAAGTGTCAGCCAGGAGGTGGACGGCCCAGTCACACCCAATCCCAGGTGGCTCCCCTCTGCCTTCCACCCAAAAGGCCCAGGAAGGGGAGAAAAACAGAGGAGGCAGCACTGGCCCTCATAAAGGAGGCCCTGAAATCCCCCTCGATACTTTAGAGGCCTATGGCATCTATATAGCCTCAAATTTTCAGCAAATGGAGGAGGGCCAACGCCGCAAATGTGAAAAACTAATTTTTGCGACCATCCACAAGGGGTTGAGTGGCAAAGTAACTGATGATGACCACCTGTGTATGCTCCCCCATCATCCTCCTCCTCCTCCTCCTGCCACAAGTCCACCTCCAGAGCCACAGCCTCCATGGAAGGCTGCAGGGCAGCGTGGAGGGAAGGCTGTACGGAAGAGTCGAAAGTGATTGCCTGGCTTCAGTCTGGTCTGACAGAACACGCAGCTTGTTGTAGGACCACAGCCTGAGTACATATATGTCATCTGCTGCTGTTCCGGTTCTCTGGGAGTCCTGGACCAGATTGACCTCCCTTCTCTATGGACTTCTCAAGCTACCAAGTTTTTTAGCTACAAAGTAGATGTCTGCCTTGGGGGCTAAAGGCTTCGCAAATTCAAGCAGTTTCTCCAGCGTTACCTTCCTCTTTCTTTTGTTATTATGATGGAATATAAATTGTTATTTTTATTTCAGAAAATACTTGCCTGTGTGTTTCTTCAAATAGCAAATTTTGTTTGTGAGTAGGCAGGTACATTTCAAAAACACAGTGTCAAAATTAATAAGGGACGCCAACACCAAGCAACCTCCGTAAAGGTTTACAAATACAAGATAATAATGGTGTTGTGGAAACGTGACATAAAAAAAATAAAAAGGAGAAAAATAATTTAAAAAAACGTTGATAAAAAAATAAGGAGTTAAAAAAAAAAAGGACTTGAAAAAAAAAAAAAAGGTAAACATTATTATGGAGATCTGGCTTTAATTAAAATAAAGATTATTCAGGAGATCCCTAGAAATAATAAAGAAATAAGTTTGTGAGAACTCTGTGTGAATATGAGCAGCAAAACAACTTCATTCTTCGAGCATTATAAAGAGAATGCGCGGTTTTGAAAGATTTAAAAATTTGCAGCATGAAGAATCTGCTATCTCCATTACGAACGCAAGTTTTACCAGACCGAGCGGTTTCGTCTCGTACTTGATTCTGAGCATGCGTGATTTTTTGCGTGTCGGAATTGCATACACACGATCGGAATTTCCGTTGGAAAAATTGAGAACATGCTCTCAAATTTTTGCTGGCGGGAATTCGGCCAGCAAAATTCTGATGGAGCATACACACTGTCGCATTTTCCAAATAAAAGCTCTCATCGGTCTTTTGCTGGCCAAAATTACGATCGTGTGTACATGGCATCATAGTTTCCTTGGAGTTTATTAATAACCAGTAATTTCCTTAATTTTACTACATAAAATTAAAAAGATATCAAATAAAAATGCCAGGACAATACAAAAAAACGAAATCACTCTTAAAAAAAAGTTCCTGGTGAAACATGTCGGATTTGGCATCACGACAGAGACGCTCTATGCATTGTGGATGATGTATCTCATTGTGCTTGTGCATGCGCAGTTGATCGCCTGAAGCCAGCGGCGACTATCTTGGCTGAGACAAGCAGATGGTGGCCCAGAGGACCTGACACTTACACAGTGCTGACAGCAAACTGCTCACTGGAGCCCCATGGACCCCGATCAACAAACGAAGCATACAGGATGGCACATACAGCCCCCCGGACCGGAGAAAGATAGTAAAGGACTGTGATTATATCGCTCCATGAATGGCCGGGTGAGAAGACCATAGGTCCTTTAATTGCCTCTTTTTACTTTGCCTCCTGCTGTTTGTTACCTCTCAGCCAGTATTAGCCAGATTCACAACAGTGTCATTGAGCTATTGTTTTTCCAACAGTTAAACCCTGTGAATACATGCAATTCCACTCTAGGAAACGGTATTTCTGTGCCTTTGGACTGGATACTAACTGTGGATTATAATCATCTCTCCACACTGACAGCTATGTTTTGCTACAATCCTAATTAAAACTGTCTCTGTGGGACTTGCAACTTGACTCAATCAACCACCCTTTAACAGGGGTCCTTTTTGTTAAAAGGTTTTTTAATTAAACCTAGTGACAGGACGGACTTTGTTACGCATGGTGCATGTCACTAAGATCAACAGTCTGATCCATAAATATTACCCATTCAAATTAACAATAGCCTTGTTATAGGTGTGTGCATGCATGGTTGAAGCGTGATGCAGCTGCTCTTAAACGGACAACGTTGTCTATTTTTAACATGATCTTGGTGTTGGTGGTGGGTACCTGGTCTTGGCCCTTTTTGTATTAAATATATTTTTCTAATAAAAAGTATCCCTTATTAAGCAGCATGGTCCATCTGTGTCTCTTCTCAGTGGGAATCCTTCCCCTGTATGTCTTCTCTCTCTATAGTATTTAGGCACAGAGACCTCACCTATTATTGGTGAGCCTGCAAATCTTGGGACACCACATTAGTATATTGAACACCCAGTGTTGTGGTAACTTCACCCAATTTTTCTATAAACTTAAAACATATGGTACCCTGACGTTTGGAACAAGATAAAAATCCGCTTGTGAGTGCATTGAGGTGTAGCACATGATGAGAACATGTAAGGCTCCTGTTGCAAATTAATTAGCAGACACATCTTTTGGAGGGCTCTAGTGTTCACTGGGGTGTCTGAAGTTACAGTAAACCCCCCCTATAATAACTTTTAGTACTGTAGTGGGGGAAACCACTATCGGGGGAGTGCCCCTCGGATCTTTCCAAAGGCAAAAAAGATGTGTACTGCAAAGATAGAAGACACCAAAAGGATAGGGAAAGGCTCAAAAAAGAAAGTATGCAGAGCGAAGAGAGTAGAGAAGAAGAAAGCAAGTGGGATGGGGATTGGGATAAAGGGTTAGAGTCGGGCCATCGTGGATGTCTGCATATAGCCCTCAGTCCATGGAGGGTTAGATTGTCGATAAAGACTTGTTGAAATCTCTCAAAAATATTGTGAGATCCACAAATTTCAGACCTTTTTCAATTTTTTTCTACTTTATCATGTAGGATGGCCACCAGCTTTTATTTAAATTTAGTGCCATGAGATTTTTGTTTCACCCGTGTAATGGTTCCGGGTGACCAGGCTCTAGCTAAAGTCTGTGTATCTGGGTGTATCTGGGTTCCGGGTATCTGAATCTGAACCATGAAAAAGTTACATGATTAGTGACGCAATGCTAGTGACGCAATGCTCCAGGCGGAGCTGATGACGTCACTTATGGTCATCTGCAAACGGGAAGTGTACTGAGGATCTCCAAGTTTTTGGTTGGAACACTGCTCTTTTTATTATAAATCTATGTGAATGTATATTTTACAATGAGATGCAAATTTTGCAAATAAATAAGCTTTCTTCATACATTTAGGCCAAAATGTATGCTGGTACATTTCTTTGGTAAGAATAACCCAAATCAGTGTATATTGTTTATTTTCATAGTTTCATAGTTAGTAAGGTTGAATAAAGACATCAGTCCATCCAGTTCAACCTGAGTGAGTCCCCATCCCTGTACATTGTACACTCACATCAGTCCCTACCCTCAAGGAGCCCACAATCCAAGGTCTCCATTCATATACTAGGGCCAATTTTTTTGGACAGAAGCCAATTAACCTACCTGCATGTCTTTGGATTGGTTTAGTCTGTGTGAAAGTTATAGAGTTTACAGTATGGTATATATATATATATACATATTTGAAAATTGATCAATCCTCATGTACTGACTGCCTATATCCAAGACAATACAATACCCCCAAATGACCCCTTTATGGAAAGTACACAAAATATACCATCCAAGATATTTAGTAAGAGGCATGGTGAGTGTTGATTTTTTGTCAAATTTTTTTGGAAATTTAAGAAACTAAATAAAATGTGTTTTTTTCACAAAGTTGTCATTTTAACCGCTTCAGCACCAGGCCATTTTTCACCCTTCCTTACCAGAGCACTTTTTGCGATTCGGCACTGCGTCGCTTTAACTAACAATTGCACGGTCGTGCGACGTTACACCCAAACAAAATTGACGTCCTTTTTTTCCCACAAATAGAGCTTTCTTTTGGTGGTATTTCATCACCTCTGCGGTTTTTATTTTTTGCGCTATAAACAAAAAGAAGAGCGACAATTTTGAAAAAAAACACAATATTTTTTACTTTTTGCTATAATAAATATCCCATTTTTAAAAAAAAAAACTATTTTTTTCCTCAGTTTAGGCCGATACGTATTCTTCTACATATTTTTGGTAAAAAAAATCGCAATAAGCGTATATTGATCGGTTTGCGCAAAAGTTATAGTGTCTACAAAATAGGGGATAGATTTATTGAATTTTTTTTTTTTTTTTTTTTTACTAGTAATGGCGGCGATCTGCGATTTTTTTTTCATGACTGCGACATTGCGGCGGACACTTCGGACACTTTTGACACATTTTTGGAACCATTCACATTTACACAGCGATCGTTGCTATAAAATTGCATTGATTACTGTGTAAATGTGACTGGCAGGGAAGGGGTTAACACCAGGGGGCGCTGCAGGGGTTAATGTGTTCCCTATAGAAGTGATTCTAACTGTGGGGGGAGGGGACTGACAAGGGGAGGAGACCGATCAGTGATCCTCTGTACTGGGATCACATGATCGGTCTCCTCTCCGCTGACAGGACGTGGAGCTGTGTGTTTACACACACAGCTCCACGGTCCCGCACGGTCCCGTCTTTTTAACGGGCAATCGCGGGTGCCCGGCGGACATGCCGCCCCGTAGGCGGCCGGGAATGCGAGGACGTCATATGACGCCCACCCAGGATGGGAGATCCACC
Source organism: Lithobates sylvaticus (assembly GCA_028564925.1). Taxonomy (NCBI): domain Eukaryota; kingdom Metazoa; phylum Chordata; class Amphibia; order Anura; family Ranidae; genus Lithobates; species Lithobates sylvaticus. The sequence goes on along the minus strand of CM053035.1, from coordinate 112,952,459 downwards.
TTGTGGGCGTCATATGACTATACGCTGGTATTGAAGTGGTTAAAGTTATTTCTCAGATACAGCATAGATAGACATACTTATAATCACAACCCACAATACATTCTGCAATGCCTCCTGAGTATGGGGATACCACATGTGTGAGACATTTTCGCAGCCTAGATGCATAGAGGGGCCCAAAATTGAAGGAGTATCCTTGGGTTTTCAAGGAGCAAAAATTACGCTGTGACTGATGTGGTGGTGATCAGTGATTAGGGACACTGTGACTGGTGCGGCGGTGATTCGGAACACTAAGTGATGACAGTATTAAACTATTTTATTTTTACATATTGTCACCAGAGCATTGCAGTGTCACCTTAGTAAAACTTTTCTACTCTGGGGGGTGATTATGGATTTTTTTTACACTTTGATTGCTTATTACAGTGATGATCACTATAATAAGCAATCTGTAAAACTGTTCAAAAGTTGAATTCATGAAACCTTGTTTACTACTGTGATGCTGTGATTGATCACTGTGATTGGCCCTAGTACCATGTGATTGCTGTGACCAATCACAGGGATCACACAGTAGTAATCAAGATGTCATGAATGATAGCCTTGCTTAATACACATTGGTCATAAATCACGCTGCTGTGCGCTTTAGAGAACATGCATCAGCAGCCAATATGGAGGGATTATGGGTACATCCACCCGCATCAGCACTGCTCCCATCCAGCCATATATGTACAGTGGCTGGATAGGAAGCGATTAATCAATAAATTGTTTGTGGAGTCACACTATTGTGGGTATTTCTTCACCTGTACATATATGGTTGTTGATGCAGAGTGCTAGATACTTACCATTGGAGATGCCTGGTGAAAGTTATGCTGGATGATTCAATTCTTATGGTTGTCATGACCAATCTGTAATTGGGGGATATGGAATACTGATAAACTTGTGTTTTTTACTTGGGCATCAGAATCACTATAGACTGGGCAATATGTTTTTGGGGAGCACATGTTAGTTTGAATAGGAGCATAACCAGATTTTTGTAGATTATTTGAACTTTATCACTCAAGCATATGCACTACTTGGGTTTTTGTTATCATTTGTTCATGCTCTGTTTATGTATTTATTTGATCTGCACACTCATTTATATTGTGCAATTGGATTTAGAATCAAACTATTATTTGTGCACAGTAGATATTGGTAACAAAGGCATTATGAAACACTCTCAATTTTCACTTAACAGATACACTATTTTGTCAAAAGTATTGGGACACCTACCTTTACACGCACATGAACTTGACAATATAGTGTATATATATATATGTGTTGAGGCCTATATAATTATTTAGTCACTAGGATTGCATTTTATTTATTTTTCATTTAGTTCTGCCTCTTAAAAATGTATACTGCTTATCAGAATATAAGGTGAGCTGCTCTTTCTCTCTGCTATTGGCGGTAGGTGTGTTTTTTTGCTTATATATGATTTATTATTATGTATATTTAAAAAGGAAAACTAACTTAGAGAAACAAGAATCAAAGCAGAGTCCTGCCAATTTACAGCAAAAAAAAAAAAAAAAGAAGAGAATTCTGTGCCATTTAGTAGAGAAATATGTGCAGTTTTCTTCATGAATAAAAACATCACAACTCTTAGCTAAAGTGGAGATAAATAAGTCTGCATAGAATCAGTAATTCATTAAAAAGATTTAAGTTTGGTAAGTTGAGATAAAAGTGAGATAAACTAGGAGATAAATAGTACAAAGTTAAAATGTAGATAAACTTTTCTGTAACAATGGAGACGTTTAAACTTGTTATCTTTGTAAATTAGTCCTAGTGTAACTGTTATCCTACTTAAACAATTGTTGGTTCAGTTGCCATTGTTGTAAAAAAGTTGTCTTGTAGTGTGGTTAAAAATCTATGACTTTTACAATACACAGGACAAAGACTTTCTTGAACGCCTAGTTTTGGGACTGAAGATGCACTGGGCTCAAAAATGAATGTGTTGAATTTATGAACATGTTGTGGTACATAACGAGAACAGTGTTTATAGCTTTTAAATTAGCCATCCAGTACTGGCAACTAGTAAATAAACTTAAAGCGATGTTCCAGCCTGGGGAAATTTTTTTCAAATACTGTAGCTGCTGGCTTTTAATATAAGGACACTTACCTGTCCAGGGAGCCCGCAATGTCGGCACCCCAGCCAATTTACGGATCTCGGGTGCTGCTGCCGCCATTTGTGGTAAGAGAAACTGGCAGTGAAGCCTTCCGGTTCCCTACTGTGCATGAGCGAAGGGCGCTGTGCTGTGAAGCACTTTATTGAATAGACTTTCTCGATTGCACAAATTGCAGAAGATTTATTATTTATATTCAATTTAGGTGGACTTTTTATTATTTATTTATCAGTGATGTAAGTAACTGAGTTAAAATAAACTGAGTTACCTAACGCAGTTACTTTAGAGGGTAACGAGTAATCTAACTGATTACTTTTCCCCTCATGGTAACTCAGTTCCCATTACTTGGGCGGCGTTACCTCAATTACTTCTACCGCCACTAGATGGCAGTAGTGTAATTCCGGTGTCCTGTCGAAAAAGTTCCCCCTCCAGATAAGGACCCCCTGTACTACGCAGGCGCAGTGCTTGCGCAGTATGAAGGACTACGGAGCTTACGAAAATTGCCGAACCTAAACATCTCTGAGTGAACTCTACACCGCGCAGGCGCAGTTAACATGTAATTGTACGAGGCGATGCCACACGCTCCCGATGCTCGTGCTACTCTGCAAGGGGCGTCTATCGTGTAACTAGGGGCGGGTCTAGTATTACTGTAACCAAGGGGCGCATTTATTATTATTGTTATATATCGAGCTCTGCCCATTAATTTAACATTCGCCCTTTGCTTACACGCTATAACAGATCTGCCCTTGGTTAGAGTAATAATAGAGCAGCCCCTTGGTTACACGATATATAACAATAATAATAAATGCGCCCCTTGCTTACAGTAATACTAGACCCCTTAGTTCCACGTATAGAATATTTTAAAAAAAGGCAGTTACTTTGCTGCGTAACTAATTACTTTTCCAATGTAGTAACTGAGTTACTAACGCAATTACTTTTTGGGAGAAGTAATTTTAAACTTAACTAATTACTTTTTTAAAGTAAGATGACCAACACTGCTATTTACTTAGAGGTATGTTCATGGATATATTTTGCACTGGCATTGTATATATATGAAATGTCTATATTTTAGTTATTGTCACATTTCAGTCAATACCTTACCTTGTTATTGAGGCAGAGTGATCACACTTTTTCATATTGCTTTACTGTGGATGTGGAACACATTTAGTGATTGCAGCAGCTGTACACTATTTATTTCTATCAGTAGGTGGCAGCAACTACTACTACTACTACTACTACTACAAATAAGTAAACCCTCTCCCTTTTTATATCTTCTGTCTTTCCTAAACACAATGTAAAGCCAGGTACACACATGCCATTTGCTGGGCAACATAGGTCGGTTTAATAAAAAACTGCAAACATTTGGCCCGTGGGTATGCCAGCTGGTCCAACAGAAGCCGGCCGTTCTGGCTTCTGTGAGAGACGAGCATGCTGAAAAACCAATAGCCGACCGACTCCAGTTCAGAAATCTCAGTCAATGGCTGAGAGTGCTGATCGGAGTGTTCTGGCAGTGGGGGGGGGGGCATGGGGGGGCGTCCCCCTGTCATAACACAACAGCTCAGCGGGGGAGATCGCTGTACTAATGTCGGATCGTTATTGTTTTCTGACAGTCAGAACATACAGCTGTCGAAATACCTGAACAGTGCCTGCTTCTGATTGGATGTAGGCAATGTTCACCAAAACATTTCCACCCAGGTCATTTGACAAAAGTTAACGCGTAACTACTTTTGTTGAGAAAAAAACATCCCCCTTTGGGCGATCAATGCACATTGCAAAATTCCTACCTTTTGTTATTCTGAAGAAATCCCTGTGTGTTTGTCTGTGTCCATGTGGTCAGTGAATCTAATGGGAGTGGTTTCATAATTATCAACTAGCTGCTGCACCTGCAGGGCTTAATGAGGAGAGTTGCAGGGTCTGCATCCCTTTAGACATGATTTCCTATTGGGAGTATCTCACCAAAATATTTTTTTTTTTCAGGGATGCCTGATATCTGACAGTGCAGACTGCTGGGAAAATCAGTGAGCCAATCACACAAGCAGGAAATTATGTTTCTGGAGGACGTTCTGTACACATTATGTGCATTATGTGTACAGAACACCTGTAGGTAGCCACATTGTATTGCATTTTCAGAAAATTACAGAGCTGTAGATTGAAAAGGAAAGGTCATTTTTAATAACATTCAATTGCAAGATGACTTGTGTCGCAATTGTAAATTATTTTTTTATTTGGAATTTTTTTCCTACGAAAGTGCAGTTACCCTTTAATTGAAAGATCGGCTTTTATCAAATAAGGTGGTGCCAACAGGGCATTCTATCCATATTTGGTCGTCTTCAAAGTGATTAAAGTGATATTAAAGGTAAATGTATTGCTTTTTTTTTTAAATAACAAACATGTTATATTTACCAGCTTTGTGCAGTGGTTTTGCACAGAGCAGCCACAATCCTCCTCTTCTTGGGTCCCCCGCCAGCATTCCTTGCTCCTTTTCTTCTCCGAGTGCTCCCATAGCAGGCCGCCTACTATGGGGGCACTCATGCGCACTCGCTCCTGAGCCCTGCTGCTGTCTCTCAGCCAATGAGGAGGCAGAGACCCAGGACCTGGAAGAGCAGCTGCTCTTTTGCACATCGCTGGATCGCGATCGGGCTTGGGTAAGTATTAGGGGGAAGGGGGCTGTGGGGGAGCTGTATACTGAAGGTTTTTTACCTTCATGCATGGAAAAAATAAAGGTAAAAAAATTTTCAGCCTTTACAACCACTTTAACTTTCCAAATTCTCTATCTAGTTTCTCCAGGCAGGTGTAATATTGTCACTATGTCATAGTCAGTGGCGGCCCATGCATTGTGGGCACGCAGGCGTCGCCCCCCCATCCATGCGCCCGGCCCCTTTCAGAACGACAGATGCATAAATTTCCCATGGCAGGGGTGGGAGGGGGTGGTATTTTTTTGAAGCACCCGATTAGAGCCAGAGGCTCTAATAGGCTTCAAAATAGTGTGGGCTCGGGGCACAGAGAGTGTGCCCTGATCCCACCCAATTGTGTGACGATAGCAAATACATTTTTTGCTATTTTCACACTAACGTTCCTCCCCGCCAATCAGGAGGCAGGTCATCAGACATGTTTCCTGATTGGCCGAAGCACCAGGGATGCCTGGCGCTTAAGAAGAGGAGGCAGGAGCAGAGGAGACACAAGGAAGGACATCCCCAGCACTGCTGCTCTGGTGGAGACACGGGACTCAGCACTGGCGGTAAGAGCAGGGGGAGTTGGTGCTGTCAGAGCCGTGAGCATGGGTGATTCTGGGGCTGTATACTCTGTCCTGTGATGCTGAGCTGTATACGCCTGGCACTATGGGTGGAAGCAAGTGGAATACAGGGGACGGAGTGGGTGGATTCTATAAGGGGTGGGGATAATGAGAATTAGGAGGGGTCAAAAAGGAAGGGCAGGGTCTGGTGCCCCCCCATTCTAAAACTTTACCAACCGCCACAGTCATAGTCCAAATCCAGCCCAAAGAAAAAAACCTTAGCATTTTCTAATTTATACATTTTATAAATGTATATAGTTTACATTTTTTCCGCCATGATTTTTCTTAGTATATTTTTTTTTCAATAGTGTTTGCCTCTTTAGGCCCCTTTCACACTGGGGCGTTTTTCAGGCAGTACAGCGCTAAAAATAGCGCCTGTATACCGCCTGAAAAAATCTGGACCCATTCACTCCAGTGTGAAAGCCGGCGGGCTTTCACACTGGAGCGGTGCGCTAGCAGGACGGTAAAAAAAGTCCTGCTAGCAGCATCTTTGGAGCGGTATAGGAGCGGTGTATTCACCGCTCCTATACCGCTCCTTCCCATTGATTTGAATGGGACACCGCGGTAATACCGCGGCAATACCGCCGCAAAGCGCCGCTACGCGCCGCTACGCGGGGGGTAAAACCGCACCGCGAGCGGCGAATACCGCGGCTAAAACGACGGTAAAGCAGCGCTAAATATATCGCTGCTTTACCGTCACCGAGGCTCCCGCCCCAGTGTGAAAGGGGCCTTATTGTTGTTGTTATCCCCACCCTTTACTTTATCCCCATTTTATTTTACAAATCCTTATTCTTTATTTTCTTTGTCTTGACCACATTTTTATTTCTATCTCAGCCTCTCTAATATAATTTAAAATGTCCTCTAACCTTCTAACAATCCTTCCTCCCAGCAAAACTGCACAGTCCTCATTGGAACACTGCCCATTGTAGCAATTAATCCACATCCTTCCTACTTTAGGAGTTGTAAAAATGTTTTTGAATCCATAACATTTTTTATTTTGGACATCTACATGAAAGGATCTTAAAATGTAATCCACTCTACATCCATAATCCACTTCTTTGATTCCATCTCCAGTTATAATTACAGACAAGTTCATAAGTATATCTCGTGCAAAATCATTTTTTTTGTTTTTGAAAGTAGGGAGTGGTTAAACCAGTGTTGCCATCTGTGTCCCATTGAGAAGCTTTTATTTTATTTCCTGTCTGGCAGACACAACGAGAAATGAGAGGGGAAAATGGTTGCTTAGACAGTTGCCACCAGAACAGATGTCCCAATTTGGAAATTCCATTAGCTTTATTACCAGGCAGGTGAGACATTAGGGGTCTAAAAGACCCCTGATGTCTCCTTAAAGAGAACCTGTCACAAAAAAAAATCACACAAGGCTTTTTATCTCTCCAAAAGTTATTCGAAAAAGCTTAAAAAAGAAATGAGCTTACACCGGAGCCTTAAACCACCCTATTCAGCTTTGTTTGACCTGCCATAGATTAAAAAAAATAAATAAGCAAAGGAATGCAGCAGCACCTGATTAGAACAGCATTCAAAATAATTGTTGAAACTATTAAGGTTGGAAAAGGTTACAATAGTTTTCCTTAGACTTGGACTTCCATAAGTCCACTGTCAAGCAAAAAATTAGCTAATTGAAAAAATACAAAACTGCTGCTAGTAACCCTAAAAGTGAGCCTTGACCCTATTTTTGTATGGGAATCACATGGACACGGAGTAAGGGAAAGTGTCCCCAATGGGGTTTCAGACAAGATTAAAAACCCAGGGGAACTTTTAACTCTACCCTATGCTCTGTAAAAAAAAAAAAAAAATGTAATCAAGTTCAGATTTTAAAAAACCTGAACAGAAGGTTGTGCACCTACATGGGTGGGTGTCTGGAGTTATTCCAAAAACTGATATAATTCAGACAGTGACAGGCTGGTTATAAAACAATACATAGCCCTTGGCAAGTCCTATACCATCTAGCATTTTAGACCTTTTCAGTGATAAGTCTGTCACAAGATTAGCAGTTAAATAAGAAATTCAGACTTGCAACCAAGCACGCTTCAAAAAAAAACCTATGATGTCACATTGGCACTGGTTGTACCACTTCACAAAGCTACCAACAGTGGTGCCTCCTCTGCATTTTTTTTTACTATATAGGAATCTTTTTTAACTAGGGTATTCATTGCACATCTTGCCCAGGTCTGCATTATTAGAAAGGGCCTAAAGCTTTGACCTTGAGGCTGGGTTCACAGTATCTTCGAATGTGGCTCACAGCAGGGGTCCGGTTCACCATTTCAGGTCCAATTTCAGCCTAAATTTTTGGTTGAATTCCGACCTGAAACGGACCAAAAAACGCACAGGACCCCTGTGCAAATTTGCATTGGAGCCGCCCAGGAGATATGTGAACCGACTCCATAAAGAGTCGGTCAAAATCTCCAGCTATTGCAAATTGGATGTGGGGAATCCGCATCCAATTCGCAATAGTGTGAAACCCAACCTAAAAGTTTTTAAACAATTAGCTAAAAATAAAAAGCCCATATGAGACATTAGTGCGCAATTCAGCAGAAGCGGTTACAGAATCCATTTATGCTGTTTTTGCAGCCGTTCATCTGCTCCGGAAAGACCTACTTTGTGAACATCAAATCGGAAAATCTATGTGGTTATAACTGTGGGTTTATGCATGTTCAAAATGTTTGGTTACTCTGACTAAAGCAGGTGACATTGTGTGGCAAAATTACTTGCTTAGATATGAGAAAGACACTTACAGGCATAAGGGGTTGAAAAAAAAAAAGTTGTAAAGGAAACACATAGACTAGAAGGCACACATCAAACAAATTCAGTTAAACAGAAAAAGAAGCGAGAATGTGAAAAAAACAACAGCAAATAAAAGAAGAAATATTTTGCAACATTTTGAAAAATAAAGTAATTTTAACAAAATAAGCTTACAAAGGGACAATGAAGATGCAGTTCCTTCTGTCTTTTCTGCTTGCATGGCTATGTGTTGGTGAGTAAGAACTTTTTGGTTTGTCATGTCTATTGTCCATATGTAGATATTCTCTTTAAAATGTATTACAAGGATTTCTTATGTTTGAGAGATTCATACAGTATAGTATAGTCAAAAGTAAAATAGTCTAAAATTAAAAACAAAAGGCAGTAGATATATTATTTGACGTTAATTAAGATGACATTTATAGTGATGTGTATGTAAAAGGATCATGATTTTTTTTTTCAAAGCAAGTTTTGGATATTTATTATAATGTTTTTATTGTATGTGGCACATATATTTATTTGACTACAGTTGTTAAGTTCTAGTTCTCTGTTGACTGGTGATCGATATAAATTTTTATAATAATGATTTATAAAAGTACATTCTGCGATGTTCTTCACATATTTTATATAATCCTCTGATATATTTATGATCTTATATGGAATTTAATGGAAGACAACTAAATGTACAATATTTAAAATTAGATTATGTGCTTTTCCATTAACTTGACAGATGAAATGATAATTAAGGTTAGGGTCTCTAAAAAGCAAAATATATTTTTTTGATTACTTCATATCCACTGGCAAATATGACTATTGAAGGACATAAATATTACCTTATGTTGCCTAAAATGGCTAACAACAAATCGTTGTAGCTTGCTTGCTTGTTTTAAATGTGAGTTCAGCTTTAAGATAAGGCTAAATGGATAGGGCTGTACACCAAGGTTTATTTATTTATCTGTTTTTATAGTACGAACATATTTTACAGTTCCTAACAGAATATATAGATGCATTAGACAATGACTTTTTAATGTACAATAATGTTCCAATACTGAATTAATCAGCCTTTTCTGATGGATTCTCTGTATCTGTGAAATGTTCATTTATCTCCCATATTTTTTAGAAGTCTCTATTTTGCTTTTTTTAGAAGTTCATGTATACAACAGTACAAAAAAGCAGCTAAGAATACAGACCTCAGCAAAGAAATTTGAGAAACAAAGCACAGACATATACACATTTATATAGCACACTTGTTCTCTCCCATATTTTAAAATCAATATATATATATTTTGGGTTTGATAAAGTACATACAGCCATGTATATAAATCCCTGTTTTCCTAAGGTATCCCCTAATCTAAATTGTCTAGTACAAACATACAGTCACCAATATTGGTAAGAAAAATCTCACATGAGGCACATGCTCTCTTAAGCTGCCCAAACATGAATTGAAATTTGCCAGTTCAGCAGGGACTGGCAAAAGTTCCATCCATATGTGGGCACTGTGTATAAATTTCTGTTCAACCACCCTGTTGGAATATTTCTGCTCAATCAGCGCTGCAGGCTATAGACTGCAGTGCTGATCAGTGTATTCTGATTGGACGGAAGGCTTCCCACTGTCAGAATACAGAGACACAGTGGGAGGATTCACCCATCCACATCGTTTGTGTGGATGTGGGAATTGGGTCACTTTTCTTTGTTCAACCCGCTGGTTGAATTAAAAAAGCTGACCAATGTATGGGATGCTTTAGAAAGTTGTCTAGTGTCCCGTTTGCAAGATTTTACTTCAATTTCCGATTTGATGACAGCTCAAATTTTTTGATTTTTTGATTTTTGGGTTTTCTATAACTTTCAGCCTTGGTGCTCACTAGGACTTGGAGACAGTGGGGGGTTGATAGGCTTCTCACTTTGCAAGGGAAGTGGCATTTTCCAAGCAAATTGCTCCAGAGCTTAGTAAATAAGATTAGGCTTCACTGACTATCATCATCCAATCATCATCAAAAAAAATTCTTTTTGCTTACACGCAAGGAAAATGTATTTTCCTTGCATGTGTTTGGGTATTTTTTGCAAAGTGAAATTCACCTCATTCTCTAAGCTCTGCGGACACTTCCCTTGCAAACTGAACAGTCTATTTGCATTAAGGACATTTTTTGTAATTATGAACAGGTTATTACATATTATTATACACGATTTATATAGCGCCAACAGTTTACGCAACGCTTTACAATGTAGAGGGGGGACAGCACAATTACAGTACAGTTCAATACAGAAGGGACAGGAGGGCCCTGCTCATAGAGCTTACATTCTAAAGGGAGGGGGTGGTACAAAAGGTAATATATGCAGGGAAAGATTTGATGGGGTTACTGGGTGGGTGTGGGATAGGCTTCCCTGAAAAAGTGAGTTTTCAGGGATCTCCTAAAGGTGGACAGATTAGGGGCTGATCGTATATACCGGGGCAGGGAGTTCCAGAGAATGGGAGAGGCTCTGGAGAAGTCCTGAAGGCGAGCATGAGAGGAGGTAACAAGGGAGCTAGAGAGCAGGAGCTCCTGGGAGGAGCGGAGGGGTCGATTTGGGCGATATCTGCAGATGAGGTTGGTGATGTCGCTGGGGGCAATGTTGTGGATGGCCTTGTATGTTGTGGTTAGCATTTTGAATTTTATCGGTGGGGTAGGGGAGGCCAGTGAAGGGATTGGCAGAGAGGGGCAGCAGTCACGGATCGATTAGTGAGGTGTATTAGTCTAGCAGCAGAATTCATAATAGACTGAAGGGGGATAGCATGCGTAAGGGTAGGCCATTAAGGAGAGAGTTGCAGTAGTCAAAGCGGAAAATAATCAAGGAGTGAATGAGTTGCTTTGTGGTGTCATTAGTCAGGAAGGATCAAATTCTGGAGATGTTGCGGAGGTTAAGGTGGCAGGATTTAGCCAGTGATTGGATGTGGGGGCTGAACGAGAGATCAGAGTCAAGGATTGCACCCAGCACCCTGGCATGTGTGGAGGGACCAATGGTTGTGCTGTTGATCTTAATGGTAAAGTCATGGGGGGGGGGGGGCGGGAAGGAGGAAATATAAAAAGCTCTGTTTTAAAAAGATTGAATTTGAGAAAGTAATGTGACATCCATACCGATATGTCATTCAGTAAGTTTGAGATCTGTGAGGGGATCGAGGGGGTGAGTTGAGGAGTGGAGAGATAGATCTGGGTGTCATCGGCGTAGAGGTGGTATTGGAAGCCATTGGAGGTTATTAACTGGCCCAGGGAAGAGGTATAGAGCGATAATAGGAGGGGCCCAAGGACGTAGCCTTGGGGTACCCCAACAGAGAGAGGAAGAGGAGCGGAGGAGATGGAGTTGTAAGTGACACTGAAAGTGTGCTGAGATAGGTAGGAGGAGAGCCAGGATAAAGCAGAATCACAGAGGCCAAGGGAGTGTAGTTTGTTGAGGAGGAGCAGGTGGTCAACTGTGTTGAAGGCAGCAGAGAGGTCTAATGCCCCATACACACGGTCGGATTTTCCGACGGAAAATGTCCTATCGGACAATGTTGTCGGAAATTCCGACCATGTGTAGGCTCCATCTGACTTTTTCCGTCGGAAAGTTTTATCTCCTGCTCTCAAATTTTCCGACAACAAAGTCCTATCGGACATTTTCCGATCGTGTGTAGCGAATTTTCGACGGACAAAGTGCCACGCATGCTCAGATCACATTACAAGACCAAAGCTATTGGCTACTAGCCTCTACGTAGTCCCGTCCTAGGCAACAAACGTCACCACGTTCAGAATGATCGGATTTTCCGACAACTTTGTCCGACCGTGTGTATGCAACACCAGTGTCGGACAAAATCCGTCGGAAAAAATCCGATGGATTTTGTGGTCAGATTTTCCGACCGTGTGTACGGGGCATAAGAGTATGAGTATGGAGTAATGGCCATTGGTTTTAGCAGTTAGTAGGTCATTTGTGAGTTTTAGTAGGGAAGTTTCAGTGGAATGTTGTGGATGGAAGCTGGAGTGTAGGGGGTCGAGAAGGTTGTACATATTATATTAAATTTCCTAAAGTACTATGTGCATACTCAAAACAACAACTGTGCAAAATGAAATGTGGGACGTGAAATGTGAAATGGGCTTCACCAAAATACATGTGCAAAATTTGCATGTGCAACAAGAACTGCAATATTGTACTGTGTCTTTAGGAAGCAATAACTAATTGCTTAGTGCAATATTCACAATGTTCACATTTAAAGTGTCTTCCCTTCTTGTGATTACATGACATTATGAACTCTTGACATTGCACATGTTCTCCTCCTTTCCACTCAAAAGTTCTCACTCGAGAACCCGAATTTTTTTGACCTCATATTTAAAAAGGCAGGTCAGCTGTGCTTTAATGGCTCGGTTTATCGGCGCTTTACCGCTGTTTAAGCGGGGCTTTTTGGCTGCTAGCCTGGCGCTTTTAACCCCAAAGAAGGGGTTAAAAACGCCTGTGTTGGGGCGTGGCCTGGACATGGCTGAGTGAGGACGCAAGTCTACAGAGCTCCCGGCCTGACCCGTCCTAAACCAGCTTTGAAGCAACGAAACACCGCCCAAACGACCCGGGATGTACTCGGCTGGAAAGCGGAGAGCCCAAAACATAAAACGCGGAGCCCCGAACCCGAGGAGGACCGAAGACATTCAGAGGTACCTCACCAACCCCAAGGCCTCACCGGTCCTCAAGATGGCGGACGCCACGAGGCACAGCACACAGAGCGCCCTGAGCACGCCGACCTCCCCTACCCGGAGTTTACCCGTGCGAGTCCCGGACAACGAATATACCCTCCCAGACATGTTCCGGTCTGACACCAACCCACAGGAAAGTCAGCCGAATCACTCCCCGCTGACGCTGAGGGCAGACGCCGAATTAAGAGCGCTGTTGCAGGCCCTACCTTCGAGGGCAGACATTGAGGCGATCGTCGGCAAAACAGAGGCGACTCTACGGCAGGACATGACTATAATGAGACAAGAGGTCCAAGCCCTTACGGACCGAGTAGGGACCGGAGAGGAGACCATGTCCACGATGGAGCAAAGGCTGGCAGCTGTAGAGGCAACGCAAGCGGCACAAGCAGACATGCTGAGAGCCCAGCAGCTAAGGTTGGAGGAGGCCGAGGACCGCAGCAGACGCAACAACCTCAGGATACGTGGTCTTCCAGAGGCAACGGGCTCCGAGGACCTAATAGAAACCACCCTGGCTATATTTAGGGAAGTCTCAGGAGATTTATACCCAGCAAACCTATCCTTTGACCGGATCCACAGGGCCTTGGGCCCCCGCTCACCGGACACCGACAGACCGAGGGACGTGATCTGCAAGATACATCAATACGCCCATAAAGAAACGATTCTGCGAGCGGCATGGGAGAAGAGGAACATATCGTTCGATGGAGCCGAAATCAAAATAATGCCGGACCTTTCCAGACAAACTCTGCAACGGAGAGCCCTTCTCAAGCCACTACTATCAGCAGCACGAGACGCGGGCCTGACCTACAGATGGGGTTTCCCCATCTCTGTAACTTTTAAAAAGGCACAGCACGCTCTCACCCTCCGGACACCAGCAGACCTCCCGGCACTGTTTGAATTCCTGGAAACCGACCCTATAGACGTTCCAGACTGGCTGCAGATTCTCCAGAACCCCCCCTCGAGAACCGGACCAGCAAGAGTGAGAAGAGCGGGATCCCCAAGGCCCCAGAGGAACAGGAACAGACAGCGGTACATACCGGGAGGAGCACCGAGAGAAGACTAAAGAAAGCCGATCGCCACCCCACACGAACAACACACGGTACCCCGACTACAGAATCTCCCCCACCACAGCGGTTGATGCTCACCGAACACTCTCCCTCACCTGAGGTAAGCGACTCTTACGTACTCACCCCACCGCCTGGCCCGCCGGCTCTGCCTACCCCCCCTCACCTGCCATTTGACTTTTGTTTTTTTGGGTTTTTTTTTTTTTTTTTCCCTTACGCCACCCTAACTTTCCGGAACCCGGGCAAACCTTGAGACCAGGATTAGCCCTCCTCAGAGACATCCCGCATTAGGACAGGGGCGAGGAGACCCCCCCTCACACGTTGGATACCTGACCAGGTCACTGGGGTGTTACAGAGGGGGAGGGGGGCCGGGTGGGGAGCTGCACCATCACCCAAGAAAACTCCGTTCCTAAGGGGTCGGAACCTAGAGACGCTCGCAACCCTTGAGAGCGAGGACAAACAGTACCCCACGAACCGTCAGAAGGAATGATGGGTGTAACACCACACACGGGGATAGTAACCCCCAGAAGGGGGCAAAAGAGACGCATGCCCGGGGGAATGGTTGCCACGGGAAAAGTGGGGAAGCGGGAGGGCTCAACTGTTAAACAGGGAGGGCACAGGGGGATACATATATGCCATAAAATAAGGGGTATTGTATTCCGAAAGGTACCAACCTGGTTATCACATGATTAAAAAGTCATCCCCTGGAGGAAACCAGGGGAGACTTCAAGGAGACACAAGGGTACAGTATACTTCTACGCGGGGTTTGTTATAATTGTTATACTTGTTCTACATGGTTTACAGGTTTCTGGTTTTATATTGCACTAATGGTGGATGTAAAGTTATATTGTTCTATTACATAGACTGTACAAGAGCAAAGGGTTACACATCTAAAACACCAAGCTGAGGAGGATGGGTTGGGACCCGGGGGTTCTACCCTGGTCTACTCCATCCTCTACCCCCCAATAGGACGGAGCGGGTATCCTAGCAGCGGCTAGGATACGCTTCACTGCAAAGTTAGTTTGACTTGCACTTAGTCAACTAAACGGATAGATCTTAGTTATCTACCCGTTTGGTCATAAGGAGGTGAACTCCACCTCGCTATATCTTTCTCTATCTTTCTTCCTTCTGACTTTCTCTTCGACCTCTCTCCACACCCCCCCCCCCCTCACCCGCCACACCCCGAACCTCCCTCAAAACCCCCCCCCCCCCACCCAAAACACAATGGACACAATTAATATCTACTCATTGAATGCCAAGGGATTAAATATACCCGAAAAAAGACGAATGTTAGTAAACGACCTTAAAAGAGCCCAAACTGATGTGGCATTTATACAAGAAACTCATTTTAGAACAGGTAACCCTACATGCCTCCAAAGCAGACTCTTCCCACACACATACCATGCCACCAACTCGGAGGCCAAATCCAAGGGGGTCTCCATACTAATATCGGGAACAGTCCCATGGACGAACAGCGCTACACTAGCGGACACCGCAGGCAGGTACATATTTATTAAAGGCACACTACGAGGCTCGAAAGTGACCCTGGCCACTATATATGCCCCTAATGACCGACAAGACCTCTTCCTAAACCGTACGCTGAAATTACTTAGTGACTTTAGAGAAGGCCAGCTGATACTGGGAGGGGATTTTAATATACCCCTGACCCCGACACTGGACACATCTTCCAAAACCTCATCAATACGCAAAGGTACACACAAGCGGATAACACAAATCTTACATGACAACCAACTTATAGATACATGGAGACTCCTCCACACAGGGGAAAGAGACTACACTTTCTTCTCGGCCCCACATAAAGTATATTCAAGGATAGACTACTACTTTGTCCCACATAATCAGCTAGAGGCGATCCAGAAGGCCGAGATAGGGAATATTACGTGGTCAGACCACGCCCCCATAACCATGCGGTACTGCCTATCATCGACCCAGACCTCCAGATCCAGATTCTGGAGACTGAACGAAAGCCTTCTACAAATACCCGACATCCTGACAGACGTACAGAAGGAAATAAAACAATACTTCCAAATCAACAACACTGAAGACTGCGACCCGGGTATTCTCTGGGAGGCACATAAGACAGTGGTTAGAGGGATATTGATCAAGCACGGGACACACATTAAAAAGAAAAAAGAACAACTTCTACTTGACCTCTTACAGAAGATACACATAACAGAATCACAACACAAAAAGACCCCGGTCCCCTCAATGGAAATAGAACTAGCGACCCTTAGAAAACAAGTCGTAGACCTACTAGAATATAGGGCCAAGGCGGCACTACAGCGGTGCAAGAAAATATCATACGAATCGGGAAACAAGTGCGGGCGACAACTAGCCAGGGCGGTTAAAACCCAACGACTCAACACATACATCCCGCAGATAGTGAACACAAGAGGACAGAAAAAGACCACACCAACCCAAATAGCAGAAGAATTCAGGGAGTACTATGCCACTCTTTACAACCTCCCAAAGGGCTCACAGACAGAAAACACACTACAGGACTACATCACAGCCGCACAGATCCCCCAACTCCCCCCAGAAGCCAGGACGGAACTTGAAGCTCCCATCACATTAGAGGAACTACAGCAGGCAATAGGGGGAACGAAGTCAGGCAAAGCACCAGGCCCCGATGGGTTTACCCTGCAATACTTCCAGACCCTCCTACCACTACTAGGTACACACATGCTGAAAATGTTCAACAGTCTAGGAGAAGGGAAAATGCCACCCAAAGACACCCTGAGGGCACATATATCTCTAATACCGAAAGAGGGCAAAGACCCTGCGACATGCGGCAGCTACAGGCCCATTTCGCTCCTAAACACGGACCTGAAATTGTTTACTAAGATTATGGCCAATAGATTGACCCAGTTTATGCCGGACCTAATACACCTGGACCAAGTGGGGTTTATCCCGGCCCGCGAGGCTAGGGATAACACCACAAAAGTGATAAATCTTATACATACAGTCACCGAATCCAAAACCCCGTGCGTACTTCTCAGCACAGACGCTGAGAAGGCGTTCGACCGAGTGAACTGGGAGTTCATGACGTCAGTACTCAGACACATAGGCATAGGAAATAGAATGATGCACTGGATTCGTAGCATCTACTCCATACCCACAGCGCAAGTAAAGGCCAATGGCACTCTGTCGGGCACATTCCCGATTACGAACGGGACTAGACAAGGCTGCCCACTGTCCCCCCTTCTATATGCCCTGGTACTGGAGCCCTTCTTATGTACAGTGAGATCCAACCCCGACATCACTGGGGTGACAATAAACAAATCCCAATACAAAATAGCTGCGTATGCAGATGACCTCATGTTCGTACTCACCAACCCTGCGATCTCGTTACCTAACCTTCTCAGAGAGTTTGACAAATACGGACAACTAGCCAACCTAAAAATTAACTTCGACAAGTCAGAAGCGATGGGACTTAACTTACCACCAAAGAACTCAGAGTTACTGAAGTCACAATTCAAATTCAAGTGGTCAGACTCATCCCTTAAATATCTAGGTACCCAGATCCCTAAAGACCTAAAGCGTACCTTCGAGTTAAACTTCCCACCACTACTGACTAGAACTAGATCGTTGCTGGAAGACTGGACCAAAGGGCTTCACTCATGGTTTGGCAGATGTAACTTACTCAAAATGACAATACTCCCCAAGTTCCTATACCTAATCCAAGCACTGCCGATTCAGATCCCATCCCATTACTTCAGGCAAATACACTCCATCTTCACCAAATTCGTATGGAAAAACTCGAAACCGAGACTCCGCAGACAATACCTTACACTACCCAAAACACAGGGAGGCCTGGCACTCCCAGACTTGAAAAACTATTACAGGGCGGTACATCTGGGTAGAATCATCGACTGGAACAGACACGACAAAAATAAATTGTGGGTACAACTGGAACAAGCACAATGCCTACCCTCATTAAAAGGGGCGGTATGGTGCTATGACAGGTTGCCCCCCATAATTAAAGCACACCCCACCATAGGAACGACACTGAAGATAGGGACATCCACCTTACTGCTAACACCCATATCCACAGAAAACTCACCTCTGTATCCAATTTTAGGCAATCCCGCATTCCCACCCGGAATGGAACAAGAGGGATATGAGACACTAACTAGAATCGGCAGAGACCGAGCACTACATTTTTTGGTAAACGAGACATGGCCCTCCATTGAATCTCTCATGGACGAGGCAGGGCTTTTCAAACTACCGTTCTGGAAAGCAATGAGACTACACCACTTTCTGCACTCAATCCCCCGACCAACACAGTTCAACCGGGCTTTGACGACCTTTGAAAGGTACTGTACGGAAGAGGGACCACTACCTCAAGTACTGTCCAAAACATACGCCCTACTCAACTCCCCGATAGAAACCCCCGACCTGGCCTTCATAAATAAATGGGAGACGGAGCTAGGGTACACGTTCTCCAACGCCCAAAGACAAGCGATCATTAGATTTTCCCTACAGTCAACCATTTGTACAAAACTGCAAGAACTCAACTACAAAATTCTTACCAGGTGGTACTATACCCCTGATAAATTACACAAGTATTTCCCTGACACGTCAGACAGATGCTGGAGATGCCAAACAGATAAAGGGACCCTCCTCCACGTCTTTTGGTCCTGCACTCTGCTAACAAGCTACTGGTCCTCAGTCCGAGAGATCATACAGAAATTCACGGACTACCCGATCAGTGACGACCCAGCCTTTATATTACTGCACGCCACTACAATACCAGCTAAAAAATACAAAAAAATGATTATAAGGCACCTACTGAATGCAGCCAAATCCTGCATCCCTCTCTTATGGAAAAAGAGAGTACCGCCAACGATAGGGCTGTGGCTACGCAGAGTGGAGGAGATCAAGAGACTGGAGGATCTAGTCCTCACAGCACAGAACAAACAGGAACTACACTCACAGACATGGATGTTATGGAACATGTACATATTCTCTGAAGAAGGCATGGCCCTTCTGGCTACTTAATGAACAATAATACCAGACTAGAACACAGTAAGCTAATCCCCCCCCCTGGACCCCCTCTCCCCTCTTACCCCCCCCAACTACCCTCTCCCCCTTCCCGAACCCTCCCCATCTCTCTCTCACTTTCTTCTTTCTAGCCTTTCTATTCTCTATACTCCAATCTCCACATACGGCACAATTCTACGAATAAAGATAGGACAAGCTGCCGAAAGTCCACACTGAGCTCTCCCTACAAAGAGCTACAAAGAGGAAGCCAGGCTCCAGTTCAAGGAACCGAAACACAGCCCGCACCAGGGGCCTGATAGTGGAATGGGCCACTGGGTTGCTGGGAGGCACTGACAACGGGACTGACATACTGTAAGCCAAAGTGTATGTGATGTTGTTGTTGTGTAAAAGCATTGTAATCCTTACACAAGACATGATCAATTGTGCCTATCTGTCTTTTACCTTTTCTCTGTTTTTCTTTGTTTAAAATAAATAAAAATCATATTTGAAAAAAAAACGCCTGTGTTGCAGCGCTTTCAAATCGCTTTTCAGGCGCTTCCGAAGCACTGCCCATTCATTGCAATAGGCAGGGGCGTTTAAGGAGTGCTGTATACAGCACTCCCAACCCGCCCCAAAGATGCTGCTTGCAGCATCTTTTCCAAACGTCCCGCAAGCGCACCACCCGGGTGTGAAAGCACCCATTGCAATTAAAGGGAGGCAGTTTTCAGGCGATTTACAGGTGCTATTTCTAGCGCTAAAACACCTAAAAACTGCCTCAGTGTGAAAGGGGTTTTAGAGTACCCAT
Source organism: Lithobates sylvaticus (assembly GCA_028564925.1). NCBI lineage: Eukaryota > Metazoa > Chordata > Amphibia > Anura > Ranidae > Lithobates > Lithobates sylvaticus. The sequence continues at coordinate 112,932,699 of CM053035.1, read as the reverse complement.
TGATTTAGCATTTTACTGTGCAATTAATATTCATTAACTTGACTTTGCACATACTATTCAATGCAAATTAAAACTTTGATGTTCTTCTTACAATTTACATTTCTACTGTATAGCATTTTGAAGAACACTTACCACTTTGTACATTAACCCTTTACTGTATGCTAAACATAAACTGCACATTACCCATTAGTTTGCCTTTCCCAGTAGCTGTAAAGTGCATCTCTGCCCAGACTTTCAACATTAAATTATTTACATATCAAAACATAACTTTAAGGCCTCATTCACCAGGGGCATCCCGGTGGTGGTAAAAACAGGTGATTGAGTCCTCCCACCACCCACCTGAAAGATAACATGCAGCTGCTCAGGGTTGTACACATGTCTGCAGATTCAGTGTTTGCTTTGTGACTGCGGCAGAAATTATACCCCCTGTCCCATTCACCGGGCAGCAACGCTACCAAACGTGGCCCATTCAAAAGACTGGGGCTGCACCCCTTTTGCTTTTCAGAGGGGCAGCAATAGCTACTGTCAATGTGAGCAAGCCCTATAGCAAGTCATCACTGAGCGTTCCAGTCATCGCACAGTTAAATTTATTCTTAAAGACCCTCAAAGATCACAACAAAGATTATATATAAATAGAAATAAAAGAAATTGCTGCGCTAACCTGTACTATTTATTGTTTTCCTGTGTACTTCCACATAAATATACACTCTAGAATATATCTATAGCAAAAGTGCTCTAGTGACAAATCTAATTATCAATAAAGTGACTGTGCAACAGTATAATGCAACGTATAAAATACTATCATCATCTGTCATAAAAGAAAGTCCATTACTAAAGTGCTTAAATTGTCTACACAAACATGTTCCAGTGCAAAGTTCTATGTTGACAAATTCATGTGAAGACATGCGTTGATATAAATATTATATATAAAGTCCATTCCAAAACTTAAAAATCAAATCCAAAAAACTGGTGATAGGAAGCATGTCCTTGTGTTCTGTATATGCGCTCACCTTAGCGCGTGTGACCTTGCAATTAAGCTTGGTCAAAGCACACTATGAACCACCTCTGGGTTCAGTTTTTGAAAAAAAAAAAACGATATCTTTCACTTTCTGCTATAAAACACACCCAATAAAAATGTTTTAAAAATGTTATTTCTTCATTAATTTAGGCAAATATATATTCTGCTACATATTTTTGTTATAAAAAGTCCCAATAAGCGTATATTAATTGGTTTGTACAAAAGTTATAGCGTCTACAAACTATGGGATATTTTTTTTATTTATTTTACTAGTAATGGTGGCGATCAGTGACTTATAGCGGGACAGCGATATTGCAGTGGACAAATCAGACACCTAAGGATCACTTTTTGGGGACCAGTGACACTAATACAGTGCTAAAAAATATGCACTGCCACTGTACTAATGACACTGGCTGGGGAGGAGTTAACATCAGGGGCTTTCAAAGGGTTTAATGTGTGCCAAGGTTGTGCTTACTCACTGTGGGGGAGGTGCTTTGACTAGGGGAAGGCAAAGATCCATGTTCCTGCTTAGCAGAAACACAGGATCAATGCCTTCCCTTCTGACAGAACGATGATCTGCCTTGTTTACATAGGTAGATTGTCGTTCTACCTGTGTTCTGTGTCCAGATTTGCAAACCCTAAACTTAAAAGAGCTACTTACTGTTGGGGCAGTTTGCTTATGAAATTCAAGTGTTCCAGAGTAGTAAAACTTCCGCCGCCTGTATTGGCGTGCGCCACCGGTTTTGACTCCTCCTGGTATCATGTGGAGGAGAGGAATGGTGCCAGCTGTAGTCCTCGGTGTCTCCATATACTGCGCATGCGCACCACGATGACGTCAGATGCATCCCGTGTTGCCGCGTCATATCCGTCTGTCAGATGACAACATCCAGAGACCGGTTTGGCAGCCATATTGGAGACAAACGCTGCCGACACAAAAGCATCCTCTGGTGATTGGATCACCAATACAAACAGAGGAGAACAAACGGCCCGATATAAAATATAAGGGCCTTTGTGTGCCCGGTACAGGTGTGAGAGCTTGTAAAAAGATGACATAATTTATACCAACTAAGAAATGCCTCTGCCATTACAAATCAAAAAATGAAATGATTATAATATATGCCATTCCCTCAATAGACTGCTGCATATATTCAAATCCAAAAAAAAAAATGCAAACAGAAAATAGAGAGGGAAGGCCCTTAAATATTACAAAAAAAGAAAAGAAAGCCAAAGGTGTAGCATCAATATTTCAGCTCCCAAAGTATGAGGACGAGGAAATCCTACCATGGAGCTAGGAGGAAGAAAAGCCACCTCCAAATATTATCTACAGAAATCCCATCCATGGGGAAGAAATAGATTTACAGTGGTGTGAAAAAGTGTTTGCCCCCTTCCTCGTTTCCTGTTCCTTTGCATGTTTGTCACACTTAAGTGTTTCGGAACATCAAACCAATTTAAACAATAGTCAAGGACAACACAAGTAAACACAAAATGCAATTTGTAAATGAAGGTGTTTATTATTAAAGGTGAAAAAAAATCCAAACCATCATGGCCCTGTGTGAAAAAGTGATTGCCCCCTAAACCTAATAACTGGTTGGGCCACCCTTAGCAGCAACAACTGCAACCAAGCGTTTGCGATAACGTGCAATGAGGCTTTTACAGCGTCCTGGAGGAATTTTGGCCCACTCATCTTTGCAGAATTGTCCTAATTCAGTTACATTAGAGGGTTTTCGAGCATGAACGGCCTTTTTAAGGTCATACCACAACATCTCAATAGGATTCAGGTCAGGACTTTGGCTAGGCCACTCCAAAGTCTTCATTTTGTTTTTCTTCAGCCATTCGGTGGTGGACTTGCTGGTGTGTTTAGGATCATTGTCCTGCTGCAGAACCCAAGTTCGTTTCAGCTTGAGTACACGAACAGATGGTCGGACATTCTCCTTCAGGATCTCTTGGTAGACAGCAGAATTCATAGTTCCTTTTATCACAGCAAGTCTTCCAGGTCCTGAAGCAGCAAAACAGCCCCAGACCATCACACTACCACCACCATATTTTACTGTTGGTATAATGTTCTTTTTCTGAAATGCAGTGTTCCTTCTACGCCAGATATACTTGGACACACACCTTCCAAAGAGTTCCACTTTTGTCTCATCGGTCCACAGAATGTTGTCCCAAAAGTCTTGGGAATTATCAAGATGTGTTGTGGAGAAATTGAGACGAGCTTTGATGTTCTTTTTGCTCAGCAGTGGTTTTTCTCCTTGGAACTCTGCCATGCAGGCCATTTTTGCCCAGTCTTTTCCTGATGGTGGAGGCATGAACGCTGACCTTAACTGAGGCAAGTGAGGCCTGCAGTTCCTTGGACGTTGTTGTGGGGTCTTTTGTGACCTCTTGGATGAGTCGTCGCTGCGCTCTTGGGGTAATTTTGGGCGGCCGGCCACTCCTGGTAAGGTTCACCACTGTTCCATGTCTTCGCCATTTGTGGATAATGGCTCTCACTGTGGTTCGCTGGATTCCCAAAGCTTTGGAAATGGCTTTATAACCCTTTCCAGACTGATAGATCTCAATTACTTTCTTTGTCAATTGTTCCTGAATTTCTTTGGGTCTCGGCATGATGTGTAGCTTTTAAGGATCTTCTGGTGGACCTTACTGTGTCAAGCAGCTCCTATTTAAGTGATTGTGAACAGGTGTGGCAATAATCAGGCCTGGGTGTGGCTAGAGAAATTGAACTCAGGTGTGGACAACCACAGTTATAGTATGTTTTAACAAGGGGGGCAATCACTTTTTCACACAGGGCCATGATGGTTTGGATTTTTTTTCACCTTTAATAATAAACACCTTCATTTACAAATTGCATTTTGTGTTTACTTGTGTTGTCCTTGACTATTGTTTAAATTGGTTTGATGTTCCGAAACACTTAAGTGTGACAAACATGCAAAGGAACAGGAAATGAGGAAGGGGGCAAACACTTTTTCACACCACTGTAGATTAAAATTAAAAAGAGGAACCACCTATTATGAACAAAACGCCTCACTTGTTCATTGTTCATTGAATCATCCTACCAAGGCGACCCCTTGGTTAATCTGTTTTTCCTGAGCTAAAACCGTCCAGAAAGGGCCTGAAGCTCTCCGCCTCATTGAGGCCTGGAGGAGTTGTAGCCTTAAGATATCTGATCCAGCGCATTTCCCGCTGGAGCAGAATCTTGTTCCAGTAGCCTCCTCTGGTAGGAATATGTATTCTGTCCAAAACTGTAAAGTTAAAATTAGGCACTCTGTATTTATGTCTCCTGGCAATATGTCTGCCCAGAGGTAAGTACGAATTGCCTATTCACATACTGTGCATGTGTTTCTCAATGCGTTTTCACAATTCATGCCGTGTCTTGCCTACATAGAAGGCACCACATTGACACTGCATGAGGTAAAACACACCTTGCGTTTTGCAATTTGCAAAATGCCTATGGCAGAAACGTTCCCCATTGGGCAGTGTAAATGAGGTCCTCTTGCCAATAACTGCACATTGCGAACAGGATCCGCAAGGCTAGATACCCCAAGTTTTGCAGGGGTCCATCCTTGAGTTACCTTTATATTCACTCTGTGTCAGCATTCCACCATACGTGAATAGCAAGAATAAATATTTCCACAACCAAGAGCTATGCACAAATTATGTGCATAACCTTGATTTTTAGGCACATGGCATTGTTAGAAGCTAAGGAATCCAGGCCTGGGGGATGGTTGTGTTTCTTTGTTGGCACTGTAATTGCACAATGTATTAAATAAAGATAAAAAAAATAAGCTAAGGCTAAAACATATTAGGAGAATTCAGGGTTAAACCAGATATAAAACAAAGAAATCGTATATGGCTAATTGAAACTAAACATTTTCTTATTCTGAAAATGATTTGGTGAAGTTAATAAGTTGCCAGTATCTCACATGCACTGTAAGTTTAGTCTCATCTTTGCAGTAAGTAATATGTATATGTAAAGACATACACACTTGGAGTAGGTGGCTTCCAAAGACACAAGACAGGTTTGCAACTTTGACCCCCTAGCTCTTTGATTGACACTATTAAGGAGTGCACATAGGCACAGGGATGCCACATGTATCGCATTGTTTGTATTTGTATGTTGCACCTCATCAGACAATAACTGTCTACCCCATCATCCCTTTTGAAATTAGTGGTAGGTGTGCACATTTGGCCAATTACGCTATCCTCCTGTTTACAATAGGAGTCCAACAAAGCACTGCTTCAGGTAGGAGGTTGTAGCTGGGCCCCCGTGGAAGTCCCTTAAGGCCTGGGCTCCTGCCTAAATTACTTTGTGAATTATCTGGCTCTGGTGACATCACAGTATTAGTATATCAAGTATATATTTTTACATGTCTGGGATGGAAATACACATGCTGGAACTAGACACCAATCAGTGATTCATAATGTAAAGACTCCAGAACCATGACTTCAAGTTGGGAGAAATGAAACTAGTGATATGGTATATCATTAGGGATGAGGTTGGAGTTTGTAAAACGTGATCTATGAATGGAAGGGTGTACCCATCAATCATCCTACTGTCCTAGATTCTTACATTCTGAAGCCTGTTTAATTCATAGAAGTTGTAGTATGGTTTCCTTGAATGGAGTAGTTTGGTAGAAAGGGTGGACATTGTCTGGCTGCCTTGAAGATTATGGAAAATGGTGTGTGTGTGTATCTTTTATAGCAAAAAAATAAAAGTAAAAAAAAAAAAAAATCACAATCTCACAAGTAATGAAAGAATGGCCTTGGGACATCTGGAACAGAATCTTGATTTAATGATACCTGCAAAAAAAGGCATAAAGTTGGTTCTGATGGACAGGGATAAGTATGACTTTGTTGCAGAACAATACAAATGACTGTGTTTAGGAAGAAGATCCCACAAGAAGGCGCGGTTTGGAATTAGAAGATTCCTAATAAAAGCCATGAGTTTAAAAATAATATTAAAAGAGGAATTTAAATGCTTGTCAAATAGGAATACAAAAATAGTGACATTTTGTGCTCTACCCAAGTTGACTGAAAACCAGGAGACACAACTGTGTTGCCCTACCTATAGTATCTCAAAATCAAAATTTTATGGAGAATACTGGTAAATACAAAGACACAATTCTTTGACCATTTGTGAAAACTACTATCGTATATAGACTTCAGAGGTTTTGTAAAGAGGTTATCTATAAGGGAATATCATTTTTTGGCAAGCCTAAATGTAGAGGCGTTATATCAGAATTATTGAACCCAAACTAGGTCTAATGCCGCGTACACACGAAGGGACTTTGTCCGCCGGACCTAGTCCAGCGGACAATCCGCCGGACCTTCCAGCTGGCTTCGGCAGACTTAAAAGCGAACGGACTTGACCACACACGATCACGATAAAAGTCCGGCAGTTCACGCGATGACGTACAGCACGTACGACGGGACTAGAAAAAGAAAAATACTAGAAAAATACTTGCTACTGAGCATGCGTCCTTTTTGGTCCGCCGGACCATACTACAGACGACAGTATTGTCCGCCGGATAATTTTAAAACAAAACTTAAAACTTTAGTCCGCCGAATTTTTTGGAAAAAAGTCAGTCGAAGGCCCACACACGAGGGGATTATCCGGAGGACTTAGTCCAGCGGACAATCCCGCGGGATAATCCCTTCGTGTGTACGCGGCATAAGGCTGGCCATACACTGACCAAAATTTAGCCAGTCCAGCAGGGACCAGCTGAAATTCAATCAGCATGTGGGCTTTCCCACTTCATAGTTTCATAGTTAGTAAGGTTGAATAAAGACATCAGTCCATCCAGTTCAACCTGTGTGGATGTCTACAATTGTCCCTCTACATTGCACACTCACATCTTAGCCAGGTTTACACTGCCACCAATGCTTTTGTTTAATCTCTGTCACTGGAATGTCTTTAAACTGCTAGGTTTTTACTATAAAGTATAAACCTGTATCACAGTTATTTCTAGAGACTGTATACATTGTATTGTTTCCTGATGTTTCTTTGCCTTTTTCGAAAAATAAAGAATGCATTAAAAGAAATAAAAATGAACCCAAATGGCTTTGACAAATCTTCAATTATAAACAAGAGGCTCACAGAAGTAGTTTTTTAATTGACTTCTGTGGAAGGGACATGTTGGAAAAATTTCCATCGATCAGAGCGCAGGCTCTGATCAACGTATTCTGACTGTCAGAATACATTGATCAGAGCCTGCGCTCTGATCGATGGAAATTTTTCCAACGTGTCCCTTCCACAGAAGTCAATCAAAAAAATACTTCTGTGGGTAGGGTAGGTGGGTGCCGCTGTAGGATGCCCTGTTTGGCTGGGAAAAAAAAATCTAATGCCGCGTACACACGGTCGGAATTTCCGATGGAAACAGTCCGATGGGAGCTTTTCAACGGATTTTCCGATCGTGTGTATGCCCATCAGTCTTTTTCTGTCTGAATTTCCGACGGACTTTGGATTGAGAACCTGTTCTCAATTTTTCCGACGGAAAACCTTTCTATCGGATTTTCCGATCGTGTATATGCAATTCCGACACACGCAAAATTCCGACGCATGCTCGGAAACAATTTGACGCATACTCGGAAGCATTAAACTTCCCTTTTATAGTGCTGTCGAACGTGTTTTATGCCCCTGTGTTACTGACCGTCGGAATTTGGTGTGACCGTGTGTAGGCAAGACAGTTTGAGCGAAATTGCGTCGGAATTTTTCGACGGGAAAACCATCAGAGCTTTTTCCGACGAGAATTCCGACTGTGTGTACGCGGCATTACAGTGTAAAATCTAACTCTTCAAAAATTTTAAGGTAATACTGTACCTGCTGACTTGTAATATTCGGACACTTACCTGTCCAGGGTTCCCATGATGTCAACACCTCAGCCGATTTTAGCTACACAGCCAGTTCCCTACTGCGCACTGCACTTTCTAATTGGCCCCGGTGGCAAAGGAAGGAGGAGGGGGGCCGAACTTCCGAGGAACAGCGCGGCTGTGCCGTCTCCTTAAAGTGGGGAAGGGTACCTGTGAAAAACAGGTAGCCGTTCTCCCCTCCCCCCTGAAAGGTGCCAAATGTTGCTCCGGAGGGGGGGGGGGAGGAGACAGATAAGCAGAAGTTCCACTTTTGGGACTCCAGCAATTTTTGTGGCATGAGTGTGATGACACAGTGCATGGGCGTTGTGATGTGACGCACACAATAACGTAATGACATACGTAATCGGAATACATAACGTGCACATAACATAATAACGTAGTGGTATATATGAGGCTTCTTCAACACTCTCTTATTATGTGGAGAATTGTGAGCTCTTCTTGTCAGTAAATAGTAAATAAAAGTGTGAAATGCAAATGGTACACAGTGTCAAATACAAGAAAATATATAATATAGAGTTAATATTGGTTTTAACTTTGATGGGGATATACACACATAAGAGTAATGCGTGTCAGATGTCCCAGGTACAGAGAAATCAAAATGTATTTGCGCTACCAATAGGCAAACTAGGCAGCCGCCTAGGGTGCACTGCCACCTAGGGCGCAGCTGGGGTTCCCTACTCTCTGTCTTATCGTTATGTACATTTTCGGTGCTGTGTATAAATAGCTCTGTAGTAGATGTTATAACCTCTGATGGGCGCTGCTGGTTGGGATGAAGCATGCACATCAAGAGGGATACAGGGGATGCCACTGCTGCATGTAACTCAGGCGGCAGCTGCTCCATAGGCACAGCACTGATATGTCCAGATGGAATGGAAGCAAATATCCCCTGCGCGCCTCTATCAGTAACCTGAACAAAATATTACAGCGCACACATGCAAAAATTACATTTACCTCCTGCAAGGCTATTTAAAACACCATATAGCCATATGGTGTGATTAAATCCCCATATTTTTTGAAAATGTTCAGTAATATTTTGTTTTGTTTATAGATCTTCCAAAATATGGGCTTAAGCACCATATAGCCATATGGTGTGATTAAATCCCCATAGGCCCTGTGGGGCTTGCGATCGGAAGGACGGGTCTGAGAGGCCAGGTAAAAAATCCGGGTGGCCAATAAGTGGCGTCAGTGGGGATGGAAAATTTTTTAAAGAGTTCTTTTATAGCGCGACACTATTTTATATGCGGTCACTGTTGTTGCTGCATAGTGAAGACTTTTGAGCAAAAAACAGTATGCGATCTTTTTGTGGTTCTGTGAAGGTGACTTGCAAGTCTCTCTCCCAGGTATTGTATTGAGCGTGTAGCCCATTTAAAAGGGAAGAAGGGGCGTAAGTTGGAAATGGTCGAGTCTGACAGGGAAACACTTAAGGCCTCTGATTTCTGTAGGTTAACCTTGAAATTAGACAGGGAACCGTAGCGCTTCAGCTCCTGTAACAGGGAGGGAAGAGAGGTGAGGGGTTCTGTGATGTAGAATAAAAGGTCGTCAGCATATGCTGCTACTTTGTGTTGACAATGACCCGATTGAATGCCTCTTATGGACTGATTACCTCTGATGTGCTGTAGAAAGGGTTCCAGGGAGAGAACGAACAGTATCGGGGACAGCGGACATCCCTGTCTGGTGCCGTTCGCGATAAGGAAAGGGCTGGAGTCGCAACCGTTTACGCGTACAGTGGCAGTGGGATTATCATAAATGGCTGAGATCCACGACAGGATAGGGTCTGGCATACCTACATGTTTAAGTGTCTCCCGTAGGAAAGACCAGTCCACCCTGTCAAAAGCCTTCTCGGCATCCGTGGAAAGGAGTAGCAAGGGTATTCGGGAACGCTTCGCTTTGTCTATGATATTCAATGTCCTGGTGGTGTTATCCCTGGCCTCTCTCGTTTGGATGAAACCGACTTGATCTATTCCAATTAGACGTGGCAATAAAGCATTCATCCTAGAGGCAAGGATTTTTGTGAATAGTTTCATGTCACAATTCAGAAGGGAAATGGGCCTATAGCTGGCACATAGTAGGGGGTCCTTGCCCGGTTTAGGGATCACGGATATTGAGGCGCGCAGCATATCTGCAGGGAGATTGTGTCCGTCGGTCGCAGCATTAAAGGCTGCTAAGAAGGATGGGGCCAGCGTGTCCTGGAACATTTTGTAATAGGGGAGGGTAAAACCGTCCGGTCCGGGGGCTTTACCGGGCTGTGTGTCTGCTATTGCGGCTGCAAATTCCTCTTTGTTAATAGGTTCGGACAGGGCCGCACGCTCCTCTGCCGTCAGCCTAGGAAGGTCAACTTCCTGGAGGTAATTACGGATATCCTGAACCTTTCGGGGTAGCAGCTGTGGGGAGGAAGTTGGATCTAAATTATACAATTTGGAGTAAAAAGCTCGGAAGGTATCAGCAAGTTCCGGAGATGAGTGAACTCTGGAGCCTGATGGCGAGAGAAGTGCGGGTATATATGTTCGAGAGCGCTTTGCGCGTAAGGCGTTGGCCAGCAATCGACCACATTTGTCGCCGTACTCGTAAAAAGAGCGGCGGGCCTTCAGTAGTATATGCTTCGCCTCGTACATAGAGTGGTCTCGTATAGCTTCCCGAAGACGGAGCAGTTCCGTTTCGGTGGCATTGTTTGGCCGGTTCTTATGTTGGCGTTCCAGGGTATGGAGTTGCGTTAAAAGGTCAGATAAGGTTTTGGCGCGACGTTGTTTGGCCGCATGTCCGTGTTTAATTAGAATGCCTCTAATGAAGCACTTATGCGCTGACCACACAGTGGCTGGGTTGTCGACTGAGTCTATATTGACTGCAAGATATGACTTAAGTTCCCTGAGGACGTCTGCTGCAATATCTTGGTCTTTTAGGAGCGCCTCGTTAAGTCGCCACGTGGTTGTTCTGGGGGGTGCTTGCGTAATAGCCAGCTCCAACAGAATCGGGGCATGGTCGGACAGTGCAATGTGACCTATATCGGCCTTGGAGACAATAGGGATGGCTGAGTGTTTTAGGAAGAAAAGGTCGATTCTGGAGTAGGACCTATGGACGGTAGAATAGAAGGTATAGTCCCGCTCTTGTGGGTGGACTATTCTCCAGATATCAACTAGTTGATGCGAGTGTAAAAGATCTTTTAGGCGTAGTCGGGTGCCCCTAGGGAGCGACGACAGGTTCGAGGAGGAGTCCTTATGAGGGTCTAGTGTTAGGTTGAAATCCCCTCCCAGAACCAATGTTCCTTCAAGGAATGCGTCGAGGGTGGAAAGGAAAGCCTCGAGAGTGGGGAGCGGATTGGAGTTCGGGAGGTAGATGTTCGCAAGAGTGAAGGTCTGAGAGCAAATTTTTCCCTTTATGAGCAGAAATCTTCCCTCTTGGTCGCGACACTCATCGAGGAATTGCCAGTGGAGGGACTTTGAGATGAGTATACTAGTCCCTTTAGATTTAGAGGATAATGACGGGCTATGGTATGCCGTCGAAAAATGTTTGTTTGTCAGTTTAGGCACCTTGTCTGCCCTAAAGTGAGTCTCTTGGAGAATTGCAATGTGGGCTCTATGTCTCCAGAGCTCGGCAAGACAACTGGTGCGTTTCTCTGGGGAATTCAACCCCTTAACATTCCAAGAAAGGATCTTGACAGACATATTTCCTGAGACTGTGTCCACCTATGACGGCTCCCGGGGTACAAGGGGGAAGGGGGGGTGGGGGGTGGAGAGGGAGAGGGAGAGAGAGAGGGAGAGAGGGGGAGAGGAGAGAGAGAGAGAGAGAGGAGAGAGAGGGAGAGAGAGGGAGAGAGAGGGAGAGAGGGAGAGAGGAGAGAGAGGAGAGAGGGAGAGGAGAGAAGAGGGGGGAGAGGGGAGGGAGAGGAGAAAAAAAAAAAAAAGGAAGGGGGGAGAGAGAAGATGCGAGAGAGATAGAGAGAAGTAGGATAAGGAGAGATATAGAGATCAGAAAAGGTTAGCTCCGTAGAGAAAAACTACTGCCACCAGGGCAGAGTGTGCCTAGTGAGAGAAGTGGTAAGGCACGGCTAATTTCCGGGCCCCGGCCACGTGGACCCTCACAGCCTGTGTAATCTTGCCGTTAAGGCACTCTTGTTAAAACCCGGCTGGGGAAAGTGGAAGATAAAAAAAAAAAAAAAAAAAAAAAAAAAATTAAAAAAAAGGGGGGGAGGAAGAAAAAAAAAAAAAAAATAAAAAAAAGAGAAAAGCCCTGTAACCTAGTTGTAGAACCTGTAAATATCAAGGTAATAGTTAGGTGAGCAGGCGCATCTAAACATTTGCACACAGAAATACCTACAAACACGACCTCGCTGGTACATATAAAACCCCTAGGCAAATATATATCTGCGTATGCATCAACATAGGGGGTAGTATAACAATACATCGAGTCTCTATGGCAAGAGCTATTATGTTGAGTGACCCCAATACCACCAACCAGGTGCCGCAGTCTCCTCGTCTGTTTGTGTGCGGTAGTTGCGGAAGGCACAAAAAAAAAAAAAATAATAATAAAAAAAAAAATATATATATCAGAGGGGGGGAAGGGTTAGAGGTATGCCCTCGGTTATGCGGGGTCAATGAGGCCTTCATTCACCCTTGGACCAGGGTGGGCTGAGTAGCACACTGGACTTGCATATATTGTTATCGGCGTCTGTCCCGTGAATGGCAATAAAAGAGCTATACTCAAACTGCAACTTGGGAAACATGAAGAAAAAGGAATACTGCACTGCATACGTGTTTGTGATTTGGGCATGTACAATCATCCCGCAACTTCCTCATTATTCAGTGGTTGTGAGTGGGAGTTCCTCCCTCTTCTAGCTTGAGAGTGGTTCCCTCGGCCGCGTCGGCTGTAGTGGGCCCTTTGTGGTCTACCTGAGGGGGCTTGACGCGTCGGTTCTTTGGCGATTACGGTCAGCAGCCAGTTGGGTACTGGTATCGGATCCATGTTGGCAAAGGAGAACAGGTCTGGAAGCTCTGAAGGATGCCGCAGAGAGAAGGTATCTGGGCCTTTGCGGACTATGAGGTGGAATGGGTGGCCCCACTTGTATGTGAGACCCTTCTCTCCAAGACCATCTAGCAGAGGCTTGAGCGCTCGTCTCATGAGGAGGGTCTCCATTCTCTGAACAATTGACTCCAGGTCAGATCTGGTGGGTAATTGCTGCAGGAAATCCCACAGTCTTTGTTCAGAGGATGTATGGAGAGGGATAACCTGTGATTGCTGTGTGCTGTAGAGAGTACTCACTGTGCTCGGATGTGTGGTAAGATGCCTCTGTTCCTCCATCACTTCTGGGCTGTAATACAGAGCGCTGGGTGGGATGAGAGCTGAGGGTGAAGCTGGGTGCAGGCTGCCTTCTCTGTCAGGTGAGGTTGCCAGCGATCTGGGAAGGCAGGGTGAGAGGTCGCTGGGTGGTGAGAAGGGCGGCATGGTGTGATCGTCCGCCGTCTGAGGGGAAGGCTCAGCCGCGCCGTGTACCTCCGCTGTGTGGGTTGTATGGCGGGCCGGCGCCATCTTGGCGGTTGTTGGTGTGGAGGCCGCCGGCTGCAGAGAGCGGAGGTAGCGGTCCATGACGGGCTCCGGAGCGGGTGGCTGGCTCTTGAAGTTCCCCGGAGGTCTTGGGAGACAGGTCGGTGCCGGTAAGTGCCGGTAATGTGGGGTATTGTGCCGCTTGGGATTCACTGGCCGGGAGCCCTGGGGAAATGCGTCTTTACGCCGCCATGCCTAGGCCACGCCCGGCTGTACCATCTTTAATGCATCTTTTAGGGTGTGTCCCCCAAATCTTTGTTTGTCTATCAGTAACCTGTCTCTCCCTGGTGATTGACCCAGTATAGCCAGCTCTGCCCATAAATGTAGTGATTACAGTGACCCCGCCTCCTGCGTCACCGCTATTTGTAGAGGCCGGGCTCCCTCCCGACCTGCCCTGTACAGCGGCAGCGTGATGTAGTCTATAGGAGTAGTGGGCACTCTGGGGTCGGTGCCTGGTGACAGCTGGAGGTAGGGTTTGTTCCTGGCAGGGTCGTCCGATGCAGCAGAGTAGAGAGTGAGTGAGTGAAGAACACTGACGTATATACTGTATAGTATCTGATCTGTCCTCACATGTATGATGTCATCATACCGAGTACATGGCCTCCTTTCCCCCCCTCCCCCTCTTCCTCTCCCCCCTCCTCTTCCCCCCTCCCCCTCTCCTCTTCCTCCTCTCCTCCCTTCTCCCCACTCCTCTCTTCCCCCTCTCTCCCCCTCTCCTCTTCCTCCTTTCCTCCCTTCTGCCCACTCCTCCCTTCCTCTCCCCTCCTCCTCCCCTCTCCCCCCCTCTCCCCCTCTCCTCTTCCTCCTACCTTCCTCTCCCCGCCTCTTCTTCCTCCTCCCCCCCTCCTCTTCCTCTTCTCCTCCCCACTTCACCCTTCCTCTCCCCCCTTCACCCTCTCCCCCTTTCCTCCCCTCCTCTTCCCCTCTCCTCCTCCCCTCCTCTCCCTCCTCTTCCTCTCTTCCACCCTCTCCTCTCCCACCTCCTCTCCCCCCTTCTCCTCTCACTCCCTACCTCGTCCTCCCCCCATCAGTATATAGTGCACCCCGCACTCTTTATTTAGCTGACCCCACAACCCTGCACTCTGTACCTAGCACACCCCGCAACCCTGCACTCTTTATGCAGTGCAGCCCGCAACCCTGCACTCTGTACCTAGTACACCCTGCAACCCCGCACTCTATGCAACGCAGCCCGCAACCCTAAACTCTGTACCTAGCACACCTGCAATCCTGCACTCTTTATGCAGTGCAGCCCTGCACTCTGTAGCTACCACAACCCGCAACCCTGCACTCTTTATGCAGCGCACCCCTCAACCCTGCACTCTGTACATGGCGTACCCTGCAACCCTGTACTCAGTACTTAGTGAACCCCGCAACCCTGCATTCAATACGTAGCACACGCACCCCGCAACATTGCACTAAGTGCGTAGTGCACCCCGCAACCCTGCACTCAGTATGTAGCGCACCCTGCACTCTTTATATAGTAAAAGAACATAATAAGAAAAATGCAGACCCCTGCAAAGACAGGGGTGGCTGTGGACGTGGTATACTTGGATTTTGCAAAAGCATTTGACACAGTTCCCCACACACGGCTCATATGTAAGGTAATGTCTACAGGCTTGGAAAGATCAGTTTGTAAATGGATAGAAAACTGTCTAAAAGACAGAATTCAGAAAATTCGATTGCCTCTCGGGGGATCAGGAAGGAACTTTTTTCCCCTGCTGTAACAAATTGGATCATGCTTTTCTGTTTTTTTTTTTTTTGCCTTCCTCTGGATCAACTGTGGGTATAGGATTGGGTATATGGGATTGCATGATATTTTTTATTTTTTTTTTATTTTTTTATGGTTGATACAGTTCCGCACACACGGCTCATGTGTAAGGTAAAGTCTACAGGTTTGGAAATATCAGTTTGTAAATGGATGGAAAACTGGCTAAAAGACAGAATTTAGAGAGTAGTTGTTAATGATTCTTGCTCTGAATGGTCTAAGGTTATCAGTGGTGTACCCCAAGGTTCAGTGCTGGGACCCTTACTTTTTAATATCTTTATAAATGATATTGGGTCTGGGATCAAAAGTAAAATTTCTGTCTTTGCAGATGACATTAAGCTATGCAGTGGAATAACATCCTTACAGGATGTCTCCAATTTACAAGCCGACCTCAATGCTCTGTCTAATTGGGCGACTATGTGGCAGATGAGGTTTAATGTTGATAAATGTAAAGTTATGCACTTGGGGGCTAAGAATATGCATGCATCATACATTCTAGGGGGAGTACAACTGGGGGAATCCGTAGTGGAGAAGGATCTGGGGGTTTTGGTAGATCATAAGCTCAATAATAGCATGCAATGCCAAGCTGCGGTTTCCAAAGCGAACAAAGTCCTTTCTTGTATTAAGAGAGGTATGGACTCCAGAGAGAGAGAGATATCATTTTGCCCCTGTTCAAATCGTTAGTAAGACCTCATCTGGAATATGCAGTTCAGTTTTGGGCACCAGTTCTCAAAAAAGATAACAGGGAACTGGAGAAGGTGCAGAGAAGGGCAACCAAACTGATAAGAGGCATGGAGGAGCTCAGCTATGAGGAAAGATTAGAGGAACTGAATTTATTCACTCTTGAGAAGGAGATTAAGGGGGGATATGATCAACATGTACAAATATATAAGGGTTCATATAGTGAACTTGGTGTTGAGTTATTCACTTTATGGTCAACACAGAGGACAAGGGGGTACTCTTTACGTCTAGAGGAAAAGAGATTTCATCTCCAAATACGTAAAGGTTTCTTCACAGTAAGAGCTGTGAAAATGTGGAATAGACTCCCTCCAGAGGTGGTTCTGGCCAGCTCAGTAGATTGCTTTAAGAAGGGCCTGGATTCTTTCTTAAATGTACATAATATAACTGGGTACCAACATTTATAGGTAAAGTTGATCCAGGGAAAATCTGATTGCCTCTCGGGGGATCAGGAAGGACCTTTTTTCCCCTGCTGTGTCAAATTGGATCATGCTTTTCTGGTTTTTTTTTTGCCTTCCTCTGGATCAACTGTGGGTATAGGATTCGGTATATGGTATTGTATGATATTTTTTATTTTTTTTATGGTTGATACAGTTCCGCACACACGGCTCATGTGTAAGGTAAAGTCTACAGGTTTGGAAATATCAGTTTGTAAATGGATAGAAAACTGGATAAAAGACAGAATTCAGAGAGTAGTGGTTAATGATTCTTACTCTGAATGGTCTAAGGTTATCAGTGGTGTACCCCAAGTTCAGTGCTGGGACCCTTACTTTTCAATATCTTTATAAATAATATTGGGTCTGGGATCAAAAGTAAAATTTCTGTCTTTGCAGATGACACTAAGCTATGCAGTGGCATAACGTCCTTACAGGATGTCTCCAACTTACAAGTCGACCTCAATGCTCTGTCTAATTGGGCGACTATGTGGCTGATGAGGTTTAATGTTGATAAATGTAAAGTTATGCACTTGGGGGGCTATGAATATGCATGCATCATACATACTAGGGGGAGTACAACTTGGGGGATCCATAGTGGAGAAGGATCTGGGGGTTTTGGTAGATCATAAGCTCAATAGTAGCATGCGATGCCAAGTTGCCAGGGCCGGACTGGGAATAAAATTTAGCCCTGGAAAAATTTCATTCCAGCACCACAGCATTATTATACCAGCGCAACAGCATAACGTCATTATTTTCTGGTTCAAGAAAGGGAAAACCATACATTTTAAAGCACATTTGAAGAGTGTATTATATACAGAAAAGACAGATATGAAATCACATAGGGCTTTATATATATATAAGCAAATTCCAGTTAAAAGTGGTCAATCATCAAGGGGGACCCCAGGAACTCAGAACGTGGGGGGAGGGACCACCTTCCACAGAAAGAATACACTAAGGTAAGGGGGGGTGGATTACTGATATAAGGGGGAAACCCTTTATATCAGTGCCCCCTTACATTATCGTATTCACTCCCCCCTTACATCAGTGACCCCCCCCCCCCTTCAGACTGGCCTGGTGGTGCTGTCACTGACCTCCTCTCAGGTGCACCAAGCAAGGCTCAGTCAGTCGGCTTCAGCTTGGTGGCTCTGGTTTTATCCTATAGTCTCCTCTCTACAGTCCACACACGTCTGACTTCTCCCATGACCCCCATCCTGGCGGCGCTCCCACTCTTGACTCCTCTCCAGACTCCCTCAGAGACTGCAGACATGATACAGGAGATGGTCAGAGACTGCATACATAATACAAGAGCTCAATGCAGCCTCACCAGTGCCCATCAAATGCAGCCTCGCTGTGCCCATCAAATGCAGCCTCACTGTGCCCACCATTGCAGCCTCACTGTGCCCATCATTGCAGCCTCACTGTGCCCATCATTGCAGCCTCACTGTGCCCATCAATGCAGCCTCACTGTGCCCATCAATGCAGCCTCACTGTGCCCATGAAATGCCGCTATACTGTGCCATGAAAGCAGTCTCACTGTACCCATGAAGGCAGCCTTACTGTGCCCATGAATGCTGCCTCACTGTGCCCATCATTGCAGCCCTCCTGTGCCCCATGTCCCAGTCTGCAGTCCCTGTCTGTGGGAAGGTGTGTTGTTGATGCTCGGTACAGTACCTTGCATGCCAGCAGGATATCCATGATGGCCAGCAGCAGGCAGGGGCTGTTCTCATTTTGGATGGGGACAATGCTCCTTCCAGAGGATCTGTTTGCTGTGAGATGGAGTGGTCCCTGGCCACCTGCACTTTCAGCCGTCCTCATTTTCCGACCCCAGTCAGCCTGTCCTCTGGTCCTGGGAAGTGGAGAGCACTGGGTGTGAGCTGGAGAGAAGGGGGACAAAGAGTACTGGCGGGGTTAGAGAGCACATGGGTGGGGGCAAAGAGCAGGAGGAGTAGAGATCACAGGGGTGGGGAGTGCAGATCACTGGGGGGGGGGCAAAAAGAACAGGGGTGGAGAGCACGGGAGGCTGAGAGCACTGGGGGGGGGGGGTAAGAGTGTGGGGTGGCGAGGAGCACTGGACGTGAGCTTGAGAGCACTGGGGGGAAGAAAAACAGGGCTGGAGAGCTCTGGGGGGTACAAAGAGCAGGGGGGAGTGGAGAGCAATGGGGGGGGAGCTTGAGAGCACCGGTGGGGGCTAGAAAGTACAGGGGTGGAAAGCACGGGGGACTGAAGAGCACTAGTGGGGTTGGAGAGCACATGAGTGGGGGCAAAATGCAGGGGGGAGCACTGTGGGGGGTGGAGAGCACTGGGGTGGGAGCTGGAGACTGGTGGAGATAGCTGGAGAGCACCGGGGACAGAAAGAACAGGGGTGGGGAGCACGGGGGGCTGGACAGCGATGTGGGGGGTGGGGAGCACGGGGGGGGGCTGGAGAGCACTGTGGGGGTTGGGGAGCATGGGGGGGGGGGGGCTGGAGAGCACTGTGGGGGGTGGAGATCACTGGGGTGGGGGCTAGAGAAGGATGGGGAGAGCTGGAGAGCAGGGAGGCAGAAAGAACAGGGGTTGAGAGAACTGTGGGGGAGGGGGCTGGAGAGTGTGGTGGGGAGGAGAGCACTGGGGGGAGCACAAGGAGAACTGGGGGGGGGGGGCACTAAAAGAAGTTGGATGGGGGGATCAGCAGGGGGGCGGCATATAGAGGAAATTAGCTTTCTATATTCCTCCATGCAGCCGCTGAATGCTTGATTCTCCCTCCTGCAAGCATTCAGCGGCTGCATGGAGGAATATAGAAAGCTAATTTCCTCTATATGCCGCCCCCCTGCTGATCCCCCTATCCAGGCACACAGGGCGGACTATACTCGCAGGCATCTCCTCCTGTTATCTCGGAGCTGGCTGGCTCTGGGTTCGGCGGCCACGCTGTAACGCGATCCCACCCCCCTAGACCGGCTCGTGTGATAGGTGGAACACTGATTCTATCTACTATCACACGAGCCGGTCTAGGGGGCGGGACCATGTTACAGCGCGGTGCACAGCCGCCGAACACAGACCCAGCCAGCTCCGAGATCACAGGAGCAGGAGGGAGGGGAGCACTGCAGCTGCAAAGCGGCCCCAGGGCAGGCAGCCTACCGGGAAATATCCTGGTATCCCAGTAGGCCAGTCCGGCCCTGCAAGCTGCGGTTTCCAAAGCGAGCAAAGTCTTTTCTTGTATTAAGAGATGTATGGACTCCAGAGAGAGAGATATCATTTTGCCCCTGTTCAAATCATTAGTAAGACCTCATCTGGAATATGCAGTTCAGTTTTGGGCACCAGTTCTCAAAAAGGATGTTGGGGAACTGGAGAAAGTGCAGAGAAGGGCAACCAAACCGATAAGAGGCATGGAGCTATGAGGAAAGATCAGAGGAACTGAATGTATTCACTCGATAAGAGGAGATTAAGGGGGATATGATCAACATGTACACATATATAAGGGGTTTATATAGTGAACTTGGTATTGAGTTATTCACTTTACAGTCAACAAAGAGGACAAGGGAGCACTCTTTATGTCTAGAGGAAAAGAGGTTTCATCTCCAAATACGGAAAGGTTTCTTCACAGTAAGAGCTGTGAAAATGTGGAATAGACTCCCTCCAGAGGTGGTTCTGGCCAGCTCAGTAGATTGCTTTAAGAAAGGCCTGGATTATTTCCTAAATGTACATAATATAACTGGGTACTAACATTTATAGGTAAAATTGATCCGAGGAAAATCTGATTGCCTCTCGGGGGATCAGCAAGGAATTTTTTTCCCCTGCTTTAGCAAATTGGATCATGCTCTGCTGGGGTTTTTAGCCTTCCTCTGGATCAACTGTAGGTATAGAATTGGGTATATAGGATTGTATGATATTATTTTTTTTATTTTTTTTTTTGTGGTTGAACTGGATGGACTTGTGTCTTTTTTCAACCTGACTAACTATTTAACTATGTAACATGTCTGCAGTCTTTGACCATCTCTTGGAGCATGTCTGCAGTCTCTGACAGTCTCTTGTATGATATCTGCAGTTTTTGACTATCTCTTGTATCATGTCTGTAGTCTCTGATCATCTCCTGTATTAGATCCATACCTCTGCTATGCAGTCTTTGACTATTTTAATGAAGTTCTTTAAGTTAGGCTCAGACAAAGAAATAAAAGCATACCGTATTTTATAGGTACAAGGAAGCATGGGTTTTGTTTAAAGTGGAGGGCCACCCTAAAAAAAAAGAGCATTAATATTCTGGAAAAAAAAAAAAAAAAAAAAAAAAAAATTTTTTTTTTTTTACCTGATCCAAAATCCCTGTTGCTAGGCAGTTTTCCTAATCTGCCTCCTTCCTACTCCGCGGTGATCTTCGGTCTTCTGTCCTCCGCCGCGTTGTCTTCTGGGTAATGGGGCGCGCTGTGTTCTGGGAACTGTGTGTTCCCTAACACAGCGCGTCCCATTCACAAAGCGCCGTGCGACTCGCGCATGCGCAGTAGGAAATGGGCAGTGAAGCCGAAGTCTCCACTGCCTATTTCCCTTACTGAGGATGGCGGCGCTGGGACCGGAGCGCCGAGGAACATGTCGGCCTCTGCGGCCGACATTGCGGGCGCCCTGGGACGGTAAGTGTACTTATTAAAAGTCAGCAGCTACTTTTTTTTTAGCTGCTGACTTTTAAAAAAAAAAAATTTTCAGCTGAAACACTGCTTTAACCACATCACTTAAGCCCCTCCCACTGCTAGACACTTGACCACGCTCACAATTTACGTAGTGTGCTGCAGGTCTTTTTACTCGTCCAGTGTCCCTCATTCTGAAGTTCAAAAGTTGGGAGGTATGTAAGAGCACTTTAGTTATGGGGCTAAAGAAATACTAAAGTAAACAGGAAACGATGCAGCGTAGTGCAGGAAAAAATTGCAGAATTATAGAGTGTATGTGAGCAGTATGTCAGTGCAGGGCAGTCAGTGAGCAGTATGTCAGTGCAGGGCAGTCAGTGAGCAGTATGTGTGCAGGGCAGCATGCCAGTGCAGGGCAGTCAGTGAGCAGTATGTCAGTGCAGGGCAGTCAGTGAGCAGTAGGTCAGTGCAGGGCAGTCAGTGAGCAGAATGTGTGCAGGGCAGTATGCCAGTGCAGGGCAGTCAGTGAGCAGTATGTCAGTGCAGGACTGTCAGTGCAAGGCAATATGTCAGTGCAGGGCTGTCAATGAAGGACAGTATGTCAGTGCAGGGCAGTCAGCTGCTCCAATGAGATACACACCCCATTACAGCAACTGCTGCCCCCCCCCCCCCCCCAGAGAAAAAAACACACACACACACACACACATAGAGGACAATCCATCTCCCCCCCAGCCCCTCAGAGATGCTGAGACCCCCAAGGGCAGCACTAAGGGGCTGGGGGGAAGATGGATTCTCTTCTGACATGTCACATGTGCAGCACCAGTAGGTAGGCTGGAGTGATCTCCTCCAAGGCTCCTTCACCTCTGCCTGCTCCCGGAGTCCTTCCCAACTAGGCTGCTTTCACACTGGGGCAGTTTGTAGGCGCTATTGCGATAAAAATAGCGCCCGCAAACCGACCTGAAACAGCTGCTGCTGTGTCTCCAGTGTGAAAGCCCTGAGGGGTTTCACACTGGAGCAGTGCGCTAGCAGCACTGTAAAAAAAGTCCTGCTAGCAGCATCTTTGGAGCGGTATAGGAGTGGTGTATTCACTGCTCCTATACCGCTCCTACCCATTGAAATCAATGGGATACCGCCGGCAAAGCGCCACTGCAGTTAAAACCACCCCGCTAGCGGCCGCATACTGCGGGTAAAACGACAGTACAGCAGCGCTAAATATAGCGCTGCTTTACCGCCGCCGCCCGCACCGCTCCGGTGTGAAACCAGACTTACTGTTGTGAGCCTTGCATCCGCCAGTGAGAGAAACACGTTGAAATAAGCTTTACTTTTTCTACTATCTTGAATTGTCGTTCTCTATTCTGTGCTGGAAAACTCACAAATGCATTTTTTTTTGTGCTTTATGTCACCCAGTTGCTTTCAGTAAAAATAAAAGGTAAATGTCAAAATATGAAAATAAAACACCTGAATGTCAATGTGTTTGCATTGGAAATAAACAAATCCATTTTTTGTCCATTTTTCAGGTATGTCAGCTGCGGAAGTTGATTCAGGTAAGGTGAAATTTTATATATATATATATTTTTTTTTTCTATTTAATTTTTTTTTAATGATACATGAAAAAATTAGCTTTTGCTGGCTTTTTTATTTCATTTTGGATAGAATAAGGGATTTCTTTTGCTATCTCCACAAATTAGGGAGAGTTCTCTTCACTTCTTGTCCCATAGTCAAAACAGGAAATAAGAGGTACATCTCTCAAAAGTAAGAGAATCCCTGTTGTCACCAGGGCCACCAGAACTAGTGTCCCCATTGAAAGATTTCCCCTTTATTCCTGTTCTGGTGACAACCCAAAATGTGAGATTTTCTTACACTTTCATTCTCAGTGATAACAATAAACAAGAGAAATAGAGAGGGTGAATCTCCCCAACGCTCCAATTAAAGTGGTATTAAAGGCTAAGTTCACCTTTTTGAGCAGAATTTCGCTTTTCATAATAAATAGCAGCCTTTTCCAATGCCATTTCTGCCCCAGCTATCCCAATGGCCTTTTCTCTCACTTACCTCAGCTTTGAACTTCCATCTGTCTATTTGGATTTTTAAAAATGTTTTTAGATTCCAGTAGATTGTATCCCACCGCTCTGGACCACACCTCTTTCATTACTATACCTCTTGTTTTATTTCCACCAACTTCCTATACAATCCGATTGTACAATCTCCTCTAGATATCCCATCAGATATGTAGTACAAGGGCCTGCCTGATTTGATACAAATTGAATGGATTGGTCCGGTGTATCCTCCTATTCCATTGTACTGGTAAATATACAGGAAATTGTGCAGAGATTGTAAAATCAGATTGCATAGTGTATGTCCATCTTTATACAAGTGCATAGCAGGGAGTATATGGAGACATTCAGCTGTCAGGCTCCATCTAAATCTCCACACAGTGGGTGCTCACATTCCCACATGCGTTTTTTCAGGGGCGTTTTGGAGCATTTCAGCTTGTCATACATAGGGCAGCCATTCATTTGTATAGGCTGCCCTACATGTGGCAATCACCCCAAAGAAGCTCCAGAATTTGTTTGAGTGGAGCGTGGTGTGTTTTTACTGCAGTTTTTGGTGCATTTGCAGCACGTTTGTTGCACAGCAAACACATGCTTGCTACCCGTGCTTGGGGTGCCTTTAACATTTAATGACAACACAAGCAAGATGTGCATTTGCAGCATGTTTCTGAAACGCATGGCAAAGCACATGTTTTCTGTGCAGTTTGCCATGCGTTCGGAAACACACAGATGTAAATGGAGCCTCGTTGTTCTTGTGTAAACACACCAATTTCACTTCCAGGCCCCATTCACACCAAGCGTAGTGGGAGTGCATGTTTTTTGGCACGTTTTTCCTGTAACACGCATAGTGGAGCTCATCGATTTCAATGGGCTGCCCTACACGTGGCAAAGTAGCTCATGGGACATTTTGGCATGTTGCAGTCTACATGTTTTTTACTGTGAGTTCTGCGGCATTTGTTGCTAGTTTTTTCACGTAGCAAAATGTGTGTTTGCTTCTGTGTTTGGTGTGCTGTTAAAGTGTTACTAAACCCACAACAGTAAAATCAGTCTGTATATGCAGTAAAGCATGCTTGTTATACTCACTGTGGAACCTAAGGGGTTAATCATCTGCATTGTGTATAAAGGCTGTTTGATCCTGTCTTCTCTGATCCTCCTCTTCTTTAACTGACTCCAACCCATCTACTGGTAGAACAGAGCATTAGGAGTCTGGAGTCAGGCTGCACATGCTCAGTTTGGTGTGCATTGCTAGAGAGTTTTTTTTTATCTTGGGAGAGTGCAATCAGCAAAGGGCCAATCCGCACTGTCCAGACAGAGGATCAGGGGAGAATAAAAACTCCTCTTACAAGCTTTAAGCAGATACTGATACAAGTCACAAGAATTCTCTAATTGCTGATAATAAAAAGGTATTTACCAGTTTATATTTACTAAAACTATTGCATTTCCATGTTCTGTGTACTGTTTGAGACCAGATATAATGAATGCAGGGTCCTGGGTATGATAACACTTTTAGAAATAATGGCACTGAAAGTACAACTAGGTCATTTTAGGTGTATAAATGTGGCCATACGCTATACAATCTGATTGTACAATTTCTGTACTATCTCCTTTAGATTTACCAAAATGATATAATAGGAGGACACACCATCTATCCAATTACTCTGTATCCAATTAGGCAGGCTCTTGCACTACATAGTTTATGGCAGATCTAAAGGGGATTGTGCAATCAGATTGTATAGTGTATGGGGAGCTTTACAGACTTCCAGGATACACTTCTGTTTTTAATACTACAGCTCTGCTCCACTTAAGCAGTGATCACTCAGCTCCTGAACACTCTGCCAAATGAGCGATCGATGGTAAGGTGCAAAACGAGGAAGACCCTGGCTGTGCATTCAGTGAAAATGTTGTTCTTTGACATTGATTGTATGTGTGTACAGAGGTGGATGGGAGCCATCTCGTGGGGGGGGGGGGGGGGGGGGGGCATCCAGGAATTAATGTTCTACAACAAGCTGGAGGCTGAGGTAGTGCCTGGTGTAGGTCATATAGAAAGCTTTTTCTTTTCTGCAAAAGAGGTACATTAATGGTACTGTATATTGGTACATAGGGAAGCTGTAATTTGGAAAAAAAAAGTGAACTTTGCCTTTAAACCCAAAAGCAAACATTATTTATTCCAGCTTACAATTTTTTAGATGATGGCTGCATTAGTTTTCTTTTTTAGGCTTTCTTTATTCTATTTTCATCTGGTGATCTTGTTTTTTAAAATACCATACTCTTCAGCACAATGTATCCGTTACAGCGATGAGACAAACCATTTACCACTGACAGGGCTGTTTACAATGATCAGCTTTTATTTATTTATATAAAACCTTTATCCCAAAAACGGAAAAAATGCTGCTGTTTAAAGTTGCCCCCTGTGCTCCTTCATCCAGAGTGGGGGCACTCTAATACGAAAGGTGTGTTACTGGCCAGATCACCAGGTGAAAACAGAGGGAAAAAAGCCTATAAAAAATAAAACGAATGCAGCCACCACATCTAATGATTGCTAAGCTGCTATATATTACATTTTTAGCTTTGGGTTTAATACTGCTTTAAGCTCTTCAACTTGATAGTGAATAAATCTAGCTCAATCAGTCTTAGGGCCCATTCACACCTGTCCAGTGTGTTGTTTTGGGGAAACATTTTCATTGTAGAAGGATATGCAATTTTAGGTAGGCAGTAATCTGAGCCAAACACTTTTTAGTTACCCTTAACCCCTGTAACATTCACTTTTGCTGGACAGCTTGGTCTGCATGTACTGTAAATGTGGAAAATATATAAATAAAGGCATGTGAAATAAAAAAAAAATCATATACAAAATTATATTATTGTTAAAAATAGTACAGCTATCAAAGTGGAATTCCAGACTGAATTTAAAGCGGTTCTGCACACATTTCATTTAGTAAATCTCTTTGCCTTCCAAATCAGGCAAAGAGTACTAAATGAAGTGTGTTTTTTTTTTTTTCACTTACCTTGTAACTTCCTGTACTTCCTGTCCTCTGTCTCTGCGGGGGGGTGGGCGGGGTCTCTGCGTCGATCGTCGTCACACACTGTCTCCTGGGATCTGGTGTCATTGATCCCAGGAGTCTGTGCGGGCATCTTCCGAAATCTCGCGAGATTTCAGACACATCTTCCGAAATCTCGCGAGATGTCGGCAGATGTGCCGACATCTCGCGAGATTTCGGAGAACGTGAGCTGCACTTTGCCTTTACTGCGCATGCGCGAGCTCGGCGCAGTAACGGCGGTGCATGCTGGGCCATCTAAAGTGCCTGTGGGGTTTCACATGCCCACAGGCAAGATGGCCCCCAGCAGAAAAGCAGCATATAAATAATTTTATTGGAGGAAAACCGGCTGCGATTGAGATGGAAGATGGAACAGGTGAGTCCCCCAATTTAGCTATTAATCCTTGGCATATTCCCCAAAAAAAACCCCAAAAAAAACACAGTGCAGAACCGCTTTAACTCGTTTTAAAAATGCCCCCTCCCCCTCCTGACACCTATACCGACTAACCTGCGTAAAAGAGATTTATCTACTTACCTAGTTCCAGCCTGCCCCTATCCGGTCACATGATCCCCTGTGCCAGTCAGGGGCGGCTGCAGGGGAGAGAGCGTTCAGGAAGGCCTAGGAGCGGTGACATCACCACATTGTCCTGGTCATTGTCCCCCCTCTCTCCTGCAGCCGCCACTGACTCACACAGGGGGACGGGGTCACATGACCGGACTGGAGTGGGCTGAAAATAGGTAAGTATGTTCATTTTTTAGTGAGTCTGCATAGGTGTTAGGAGGGGGGAAGGGGACATTTTTAATACTTTAACGTGGAGCTAGAGGGAAACAAAAGCTGAAGGTTTATTACTACTTTAAAGCCTTCCATACATGGATCAAAATTTGCCCAGTTCAGGAGGTACTAGTCAAATTTCAGTACATGTATGGGCACTTGATGTACCGATCGACTTCTGTACAACCATCCTGTCGGATTTTGGCTTCTCAAGCTGGCTATAGCCGGCAGAGCTGGTCAGTGTATTCTGATAGTGGGGAAGTCTCCCTGCTGTCAGAATACAATAGCTCAGCGGGAGGATTTCACCATCCACATGAGTGTGTGGATGGGAGAATTTTTTTTTGTTCATCTCCCTGGTTGACTCATCTGTATGGGCTGCTTTAGTTTCAGCACCCTGTGCCCCAAGGCCAGCCGTTCTTTTTCGAAAAAATTTTATTTCAGAAAATGCGTCAATCATACAAACATGAAACGTCAGAACATATTAACCATAATACGTAAAATGAGGTCTTGTAACAGCAATACAATGGAGGACATTTACGCATCAGACAGTATTAGATCCTATAAGAGTATCAGCTGGCCTTAAGTCAGAGATAGGGTTAGAATTACTCAGAAGAGGGGGTTCAGGGTCCAGTGCCCCCCATCCGACACCCCTAACGGGAACACGCTGTGCCGGACTGGGAGACCTCGACCCCGCCAACCCTCCGAAGCCCTATAATCAGGCAGAGACTTAACCTAGATCTGAGGCAAAAAACTAAGCATAGTTAGGAACATTAGTCTAATCAGCATAGAGTGTGGTGCAAATGATGCCGGTCCTGCCAAACGTTAAAAATTTGTAGACCTCTCGTCTAATATAGCTATGGTCAGAGGAAAGAAAAGGGAAATAGAAAAGGAAAAGTAAGCAAGCTCAGAATGAGCAGAAGAGAGAGAGGAAGAAGAGCAACGCCTAACACACATAGGTTGCATTGTTCCTGCCGTATGGGGAGACCCCTGTTTGTTGGGCCCAGGGTTCCCACACCAAGTCAAATTTTTCAGTCGTATTTAACAGTATACTGGATAGCTTTTCTTGTGACATAATCCAGGAAATCTTCTGTTTAGCAGCAGAAAACGAAACCGTCGTTTTTTTCCAAGCCCTAGCAATAGTGAGTTTGGCTCCTTGTAAGATAAAGTGGGTTAGTCTCCTAGAGGGTTTAGAGAGCAATGGTATTTGATCATTTAAGAGAGCAATCATAGGGGTCCTGGGAATCCGACTTCCAACCATCTGGTCAATTACTTTGAAGATGCGCTTCCAGAAGGGGCATATTCGTGGACACTCCCACCATATGTGGGCCATGGTGCCAATATGGTGACATCCCCTGAAGCACGTGGGATCCGCTGTTGGGAAGATGGAGGCTAGTCTAGAAGGGGTGTAATACCACCGCATGAGTACTTTAAGGCTAGCTTCCATAAGTGCAGTATTGAGGATTCCTCTCATAGAAGTAAATGAGGCCGTGTGCCATTTGTCTAGCTCCCAATGGAAATTAAAGTCGGATTCCCAGGCATGAGGCCAGCCGTTCTCAATACAGAGGACCCTTGAAATAACTTTCCAGTCTCAGGGAACCCCTACTAAACCCCTAAACCCCTACTAAAAATGTCTATATCTACAACTCATGATACATTAGTGTGATGGTCAGATGGAAGAATGTTCTGTACACTTGTGGTCACTGGGAAGAATTACCCCTTTACAGATAGCTAAAAGATCAGTGGTGTCAGTGGGAACTTATCTAAGAGACAGAAATTGCTCATAGCTCAAGGAATCCCTAGCCACTTCTGGAGGAACCCAAGTTCCTTAAAAACCTGTTTGAGAAACCCTGTCGTAGGCTAAAATTCTAATTCACAGTCCCAATGCACCTATCTTGGCTGCTTTACCAGTCAATGACCGGACTTCACATTTTGTGTGTAGCACCCTGATGTTTAGGCAGGGTTTCTATTACGTTTATTTGCCAAGTTATAGTTGCCTTGGCCAACTGTTAGGAGGTCAATAGATTTCACCCTAATTCTGGAATTGCTGCACTTCTCTCTTCTGTCGCTAGATGGCCGGGTATATGGTGATATTAGATAAGACAAGAGCATTGCAAGGACAGATTAGGAATGAATGGAGTGTCTCAGCCAATGGGCATGGATTTTATTGGGTCCCTTAGCCTGCTGGGAGAACCTATTTATTTGGGTGGAGTCAGGTGATCAGGGTTCTGTGCCACCTGGACGGCTGTCTGGGTGGACGTGTGTTGTATTGCCCCGGTCTGCTAGGCCAGAAACCTAAGACCTATCCCGGGGACATCTGGCTTCTAGGCTGTCTGAGGGCTTATCCAGAAGCAGGAAAGCAGCGTAGGGTTGGGACTGCGGGCTTGAAGTCCAACCAGAAGTAATGGTTCTGCAGGCCGGGGGAACTAGTCATGGTCGGAGGTAGAAGGAAAGCTGTCGCCAATAAGGGACCATCCACCTTGCTACCGGAGACCATTGTGAGTAAGCTGAGGCCAGTACCAGAGCAGACTTCTCACCAGCTGGGGACGGCGAAGAAGTGGGAAAACTTCAGCAAGTGCCAAGTCAGGGACCCAGCGGGACAGCAGAGGTGATGCTTGTGGAGTTCCAAGCCAGGGACCTAATGTGTCAGCAGGGGTGAAGCTTGAAGAGTACCTGTGAGTGCCAAGCCAGTGACCCAGCAGTGAGGCAGGGGGGACGCTTGAGGAAGATACTGAGTGCTACAGTGAAAGAGCTCAGGGGATCCAATGGCTAGTGGATCTGAAGTCTAGTGAGAGAGACTGGGAGATCATTGAGTGAAGACTCGCAGTGAGTGAGTGTGGGGTAAAGACAACTGTTCGTGTTGCAGATAGTTGGATACCTTTACCGTTAGTAACAGCTACAAGATTGTTGCCATACTATCTACAAGATTGTTACCATAGGAGACAGGGTCCTACCTATACAGAAGTGGTGTCCAGCTGGAGGCCTTCACTTGTATAACTGTCTACCTATTGAAGTATCGGAGTCTCGGAGCCTGGCCTTAACTCTCTCTCCCACTGTTCTGTTTAACCACTTCAGCCCCGGACCAATTGGCAGCCAAAGGACCAGGCCCCTTTTTGCAATTCGCCACTGCGTCGCTTTAACTAACAATTGCGCGGTCATGCGACGTGGCTCCAAAACAAAATTGGCGTCCTTTTTTTCCCACAAATAGAGCTTTCTTTTGGTGGTATTTGATCGCCCCTGCGGTTTTTATTTTTTGCGCTATAAACAAAAATAGAGCGACAATTTTGAAAAAAATGCAATATTTTTTACTTTTTGCTATAATAAATATCCCCAAAAAATATATAAAAAAAATTTTTTTTCCTCAGTTTAGGCCGATACGTATTCTTCTACATATTTTTGGTAAAAAAAATCGCAATTAGCGATTATTGATTAGTTTGCGCAAAAGTTATAGCGTTTACAAAATAGGGGATAGTTTTATAGCATTTTTTATTAATATTTTTTTTTTATTAGTAATGGCGGCGATCAGCGATTTTTATTGTGACTGCGACATTTTGGCGGACACATCGGACATTTTTGACACATTTTTGGGACATTTGTCATTTATACAGCAATCACTGCCATTTAAATAGCACTGATTCCTATGTAAATGACAGTTGTAGTTAGGGGGTTAACCACTAGGGGGCGGGGAGGAGTCAGTGTGACGTGTTGTGTTTTTTTTTACAGTAGGGGGGCGTGGCTGTACGTCTGACGTCATTGATCGGCGTTCCCGATGACAGGGAACCGCCGATCACTGACAGTCAGTGTAGGAAGCGCGGGGAGAGGTTTGTTTACATAGACCTCTCCCCGTTCTTCAGCTCCGTAACCCGATCGCGGGATACCAGCGGCGATCGGGTCCGCTGTTCCCGCGGCCGTGGTCACGGAGCTCCCGACCGGGTCGCGCTTTCTCTTTTGCCTGCCCGTGCCATTCTGTTGACGTATATCTACAGGAGGCAGTCGGGAAGCGGTTAAGAGACAATAAATCTCTTTGCATTCAAAAAGTGTCTGGCGCCCACCTGTTCATCTTGCATTAAACCCACCATGCCTTGTAACCCACTCTACACTGAAGGATGTCAGCTCTCCCTTACTATGGAGGTAACCATTAAGCCAAAAGAGGCCCGCAACAATGCTATATGTGAAACATATAAAATAGCTTTACTCATCTTAGTTTCGGAGGACAAATTAGACTTGCCATATACCTGTATCCCTTGATAGGACATGGGAGACAAATACTAAAGTCTGCAGTAAAAAGGAAGTATCCAAGACTGGATACTTCCCAATCTTAAACTGATGAAAAATGTTTATCCCCACAAAATACTTTAAAGTTGTACAAATGCTTATGTGTCATGGAATAATTACAAATACCCTATGTGCAAACTATGTCAGTTGTGTCATATCATTCTACTTAACATGCTTCCATATTGTTCTTAGTCAGTGAGCAGTATGCTAGTGCAGGACTGTCAGTGCAGGGCTGTCAGTGCAGGGCAGTCAGCAGCTCCAATGAGATACACACCCCATTACAGCAACTGCTGCCCCCCCCCCCCCAGAGAAAAAAACACACACACACATAGAGGTCAATCCATCTTCCCCCCAGCCCCTCAGAGATGCTGAGACCCCAAGGGCAGCACTAACATAGCTCTTCTGACATGTCACATGTGCAGCACCAGTAGGTAGGCTGGAGTGATCTCCTCCAAGGCTCCTTCACCTCTGCCTGCTCCCGGAGTCCTGCCCAATTAGGCTGCTTTCACACTGGGGCAGTTTGTAGGTGCTATTGCGCTAAAAATAGCGCCTGCAAACCGACCTGAAACAGCTGCTGCTGTGTCTCCAGTGTGAAAGCCCTGAGGGGTTTCACACTGGAGCAGTGCGCTAGCAGGACGGTAAAAAAAGTCCTGCTAGCAGCATCTTTGGAGCGGTACAGGAGTGGTGTATTCACTGCTCCTATACCGCTCCTACCCATTGAAATCAATGGGATACCGCCGGCAAAGCGCCGCTGCAGCAGCGCTTTGCGGGGGGTTCTAACCCTTTTTCGGCCGCTAGCGGGGGTTAAAACCACCCAGCTAGCGGCCGCATACTGTGGGTAAAACGACAGTACAGCAGCGCTAAATATAGCGCTGCTTTACCGCCGCCGCCCGCACCGCTCCGGTGTGAAACCAGACTTACTGTTGTGAGCCTTGCATCCGCCAGTGAGAGAAACACGTTGAAATAAGCTTTACTTTTTCTACTATCTTGAATTGTCGTTCTCTATTCTGTGCTGGAAAACTCACAAATGCATTTTTTTTTGTGCTTTATGTCACCCAGTTGCTTTCAGTAAAAATAAAAGGTAAATGTCAAAATATGAAAATAAAACACCTGAATGTCAATGTGTTTGCATTGGAAATAAACAAATCCATTTTTTGTCCATTTTTCAGGTATGTCAGCTGCGGAAGTTGATTCAGGTAAGGTGAAATTTTATATATATATATTCTTTTTTTTTCTATTTAATTTTTTTTTTAATGATACATGAAAAAATTAGCTTTTGCTGGCTTTTTTATTTCATTTTGGATAGAATAAGGGATTTCTTTTGCTATCTCCACAAATTAGGGAGAGTTCTCTTCACTTCTTGTCCCATAGTCAAAACAGGAAATAAGAGGTACATCTCTCAAAAGTAAGAGAATCCCTGTTGTCACCAGGGCCACCAGAACTAGTGTCCCCATTGAAAGATTTCCCCTTTATTCCTGTTCTGGTGACAACCCAAAATGTGAGATTTTCTTACACTTTCATTCTCAGTGATAACAATAAACAAGAGAAATAGAGAGGGTGAATCTCCCCAACGCTCCAATTAAAGTGGTATTAAAGGCTAAGTTCACCTTTTTGAGCAGAATTTCGCTTTTCATAATAAATAGCAGCCTTTTCCAATGCCATTTCTGCCCCAGCTATCCCAATGGGCTTTTCTCTCACTTACCTCAGCTTTGAACTTCCATCTGTCTATTTGGATTTTTAAAAATGTTTTTAGATTCCAGTAGATTGTATCCCACCGCTCTGGACCACACCTCTTTCATTACTATACCTCTTGTTTTATTTCCACCAACTTCCTATACAATCCGATTGTACAATCTCCTCTAGATATCCCATCAGATATGTAGTACAAGGGCCTGCCTGATTTGATACAAATTGAATGGATTGGTCCGGTGTATCCTCCTATTCCATTGTACTGGTAAATATACAGGAAATTGTGCAGAGATTGTAAAATCAGATTGCATAGTGTATGTCCATCTTTATACAAGTGCATAGCAGGGAGTATATGGAGACATTCAGCTGTCAGGCTCCATCTAAATCTCCACACAGTGGGTGCTCACATTCCCACATGCGTTTTTTCAGGGGCGTTTTGGAGCATTTCAGCTTGTCATACATAGGGCAGCCATTCATTTGTATAGGCTGCCCTACATGTGGCAATCACCCCAAAGAAGCTCCAGAATTTGTTTGAGTGGAGCGTGGTGTTTTTTTACTGCAGTTTTTGGTGCATTTGCAGCATGTTTGTTGCACAGCAAACACATGCTTGCTACCCGTGCTTGGGGTGCCTTTAACATTTAATGACAACACAAGCAAGATGTGCATTTGCAGCATGTTTCTGAAACGCATGGCAAAGCACATGTTTTCTGTGCAGTTTGCCATGCGTTCGGAAACACACAGATGTAAATGGAGCCTCATTGTTCTTGTGTAAACACACCAATTTCACTTCCAGGCCCCATTCACACCAAGCGTAGTGGGAGTGCATGTTTTTTGGCACGTTTTTCCTGTAACACGCATAGTTCAGCTCATCGATTTCAATGGGCTGCCCTACACGTGGCAAAGTAGCTCATGGGACATTTTGGCATGTTGCAGTCTACATGTTTTTTACTGTGAGTTCTGCGGCATTTGTTGCTAGTTTTTTCACGTAGCAAAATGTGTGTTTGCTTCTGTGTTTGGTGTGCTGTTAAAGTGTAACTAAACCCACAACAGTAAAATCAGTCTGGATATGCAGTAAAGCATGCTTGTTATACTCACTGTGGAACCTAAGGGGTTAATCATCTGCATTGTGTATAAAGGCTGTTTGATCCTGTCTTCTCTGATCCTCCTCTTCTTTAACTGACTCCAACCCATCTACTGGTAGAACAGAGCATTAGGAGTCTGGAGTCAGGCTGCACATGCTCAGTTTGGTGTGCATTGCTAGAGAGTTTTTTTTATCTTGGGAGAGTGCAATCAGCACAGGGCCAATCCGCACTGTCCAGACAGAGGATCAGGGGAGAATAAAAACTCCTCTTACAAGCTTTAAGCAGATACTGATACAAGTCACAAGAATTCTCTAATTGCTGATAATAAAAAGGTATTTACCAGTTTATATTTACTAAAACTATTGCATTTCCATGTTCTGTGTACTGTTTGAGACCAGATATAATGAATGCAGGGTCCTGGGTATGATAACACCTTTAGAAATAATGGCACTGAAAGTACAACTAGGTCATTTTAGGTGTATAAAGGTGGCCATACGCTATACAATCTGATTGTACAATTTCTGTACTATCTCCTTTAGATTTACCAAAATGATATAATAGGAGGACACACCATCTATCCAATTACTCTGTATCCAATTAGGCAGTCTCTTGCACTACATAGTTTATGGCAGATCTAAAGGGGATTGTGCAATCAGATTGTATAGTGTATGGGGAGCTTTACAGACTTCCAGGACACACTTCTGTTTTTAATACTACAGCTCTGCTCCACCTAAGCAGTGATCACTCAGCTCCTGAACACTCTGCCAAATGAGCGATCGACGGTAAGGTGCAAAACAAGGAAGACCCTGGCTGTGCATTCAGTGAGAATGTTGTTCTTTGACATTGATTGTATGTGTGTACAGAGGTGGATGGGAGCCATCTCGTGGGGGGGCCGTCCAGGAAGTAATGTTCTACAACAAGCTGGAGGCTGAGGTAGTGCCTGGTGTAGGTCATATAGAAAACTTTTTCTTTTCTGCAAAAGAGGTACATTAATGGTACTGTATATTGGTACATAGGGAAGCTGTAATTTAGAAAAAAAAAGTGAACTTTGCCTTTAAACCCAAAAGCAAACATTATTTATTCCAGCTTACAATTTTTTAGATGATGGCTGCATTAGTTTTCTTTTTTAGGCTTTCTTTATTCTATTTTCATCTGGTGATCTTGTTTTTCAAAATACCAAACTCCTCAGCACAATGTATCCATTACAGTGATGAGACAAACCATTTACCACTGACAGGGCTGCTTACAATGATCAGCTTTTATTTATTTATATAAAACCTTTATCCCAAAAACTGAAAAAATGCTGCTGTTCAAAGTTGCCCCCTGTGCTCCTTCATCCAGAGTGGGGGCACTCTAATACGAAAGGTGTGTTACTGGCCAGATCACCAGGTGAAAACAGAGGGAAAAAAGCCTATAAAAAAAAAAACGAATGCAGCCACCACATCTAATAATTGCTAAGCTGCTATATATTACATTTTTAGCTTTGGGTTTAATACTGCTTTAAGCTCTTCAACTTGATAGTGAATAAATCTAGCTCAATCAGTCTTAAGCCCCATACACACGGTCGGATTTTCCGATGGATTCTGTCCTATCAGACAATGTTGTCGGAAATTCCGACCGTGTGTAGGCACCATCGGACAGTTTCCATCGGATTGTCCGTCGGACAAAGTCCTATCTCCTGCTGGATAGATTTTTTGACAACAAAGTCCGATCACACCAAATCCGATCGTGTGTAGCGAATTCCGACGGACAAAGTGCTACGCATGCTCAGATCACATTACAAGACCAAAGCTATTGGCTACTAGCCTCTACGTAGTCCCGTCGTAGGCAACAAACGTCACCACGTTCAGAATGATCGGATTTTCCGACAACTTTGTCCGACCGTGTGTACGCAAAACCAACATCGGACAAAGTATGACGGACATGATCCGACGGACCTGGTCCTCGGATAATCCGCGCGTGTGTATGGGGCTTTAGGGCCCATTCACACCTGTCCAGTGCGTTGTTTTGGGGAAACATTTTCATTGTAGAAGGATATGCAATTTTAGGTAGGCAGTAATCAAATCTGAGCCAAACACTTTTTAGTTACCCTTAACCCCTGTAACATTCACTTTTGCTGGACAGCTTGGTCTGCATGTACTGTAAATGTGGAGAATATATAAATAAAGGCATGTGAAATAAAAAAAAATCATATACGAAATTATATTATTGTTAAAAACATATAGTTACCAAAGTTCAATATTTGTTAAACAATTGCAAAAAAAAGGCTTTGTCAGTACAGCTATCAAAGTGGAATTCCAGACTGAATTTAACTCGTTTTAAAAATGCCCCCTCCCCCTCCTGACACCTATGCCGACTAACCTGTGTAAAAGAGATTTATCTACTTACCTAGTTCCAGCCTGCCCCTATCCGGTCACATGATCCCCTGTGCCAGTCAGGGGCGGCTGCAGGGGAGAGAGCGTTCAGGAAGGCCTAGGAGCGGTGACATCATCCCATTGTCCTGGTCATTGTCCCCCTCTCTCCTGCAGCCGCCACTGACTCAGGGGGACGGGGTCACATGACCGGACTGGAGTGGGCTGAAAATAGGTAAGTATGTTCATTTTTTAGTGAGTCTGCATAGATGTTAGGAGGGGGGGAAGAGGACATTTTTAGTACTTTAACGTGGAGCTAGAGGGAAACAAAAGCTGAAGGTTTATTACTACTTTAAAGCCTTCCATACATGGATTAAAATTTGGCCAGTTCAGCAGGTACTAGTCAAATTTCAGTCCATGTATGGGCACTCGATCTACCGATCGACTTCTGTACAACCATCCTGTCGGATTTTTGCTGCTCAAGCTGGCTATAGCCGGCAGAGCTGATCACTGTATTCTGATGGCGGGGAAGTCTCCCTGCTGTCAGAATACAATAGCTCAGCGGGAGGATTTCACCATCCACATGAGTGTGTGGATGGGAGAATTTTTTTTTGTTCATCTCCCTGGTTGACTCATCTGTATGGGCTGCTTTAGTTTCAGCACCCTGTGCCCCAAGGCCAGCCTTTCTCAATACAGAGGACCCTTGAAATAACTTTCCAGTCTCAGGGAACCCCTACTAAACCCCTAAACCCCTACTAAAAATGTCTATATCTACAACTCATGATACATTAGTGTGATGGTCAGATGGAAGAATGTTCTGTACACTTGTGGTCACTGGGAAGAATTACCCCCTTACAGATAGCTAAAAGATCAGTGGTGTCAGTGGGAACTTATCTGAGGCAGAAATTGCTCATAGCTCAAGGAATCCCTAGCCACCTCTGGAGGAACCCAAGTTCCTTAAAAACCTGTTTGAGAAACCCTGTCGTAGGCTAAAATTCTAATTCACAGTCCCAATGCACCTATCTTGGCTGCTTTACCAGTCAATGACCGGACTTCACATTTTGTGTGTAGCACCCTGATGTTTAGGCAGGGTTGCTATTACGTTTATTTGCCAAGTTATAGTTGCCTTGGCCAACTGTTAGGAGGTCAATAGATTTCACCCTAATTCTGGAATTGCTGCACTTCTCTCTTCTGTCGCTAGATGGCCGGGTATATGGTGATATTAGATAAGACAAGAGCATTGCAAGGACAGATTAGGAATGAATGGGGTGTCTCAGCCAATGGGCATGGATTTTATTGGGTCCCTTAGCCTGCTGGGGGAACCTATTTATTTGGGTGGAGTCAGGTGATCAGGGTTCTGTGCCACCTGGACGGCTGTCTGGGTGGACGTGTGTTGTATTGCCCTGGGCTGCTAGGCCAGAAACCTAAGACCTATCCTGGGGACATCTGGCTGCTAGACTGTCTGAGGGCTTATCCAGAAGCAGGAAAGCAGCGTAGGGTTGGGACTGCGGGCTTGTAGTCCAACCAGAAGTAATGGTTCTGCAGGCCGGGGGAACTAGTCATGGTCGGAGGTAGAAGGAAAGCTGTCGCCAATAAGGGACCATCGACCTTGCTACCGGAGACCATTGTGAGTAAGCTGAGGCCAGTACCAGAGCAGACTTCTCACCAGCTGGGGACGGCGAAGAAGTGGGAAAACTTCAGCAAGTGCCAAGTCAGGGACCCAGCGGGACAGCAGAGGTGATGCTTGTGGAGTTCCAAGCCAGGGACCTAATGTGTCAGCAAGGATGAAGCTTGAAGAACACCTGTGAGTGCCAAGCCAGTGACCCAGCAGTGAGGCAGGGGGGACGCTTGAGGAAGATACTGAGTGCTACAGTGAAAGAGCTCAGGGGATCCAATGGCTAGTGGATCTGAAGTCTAGTGAGAGAGACTGGGAGCTCATTGAGTGAAGACTCGCAGTGAGTGAGTGTGGGGTAAAGACAACTGTTCGTGTTGCAGATAGTTGGATACCTTTACCGTTAGTAACAGCTACAAGATTGTTACCATAGGAGACAGGGTCCTACCTATACAGAAGTGTTGTCCAGCTGGAGGCCTTCACTTGTATAGCTGTCTACCTATAGAAGTCTCGGAGTCTGCTAATTATATTTGCATCTACCTAAGGGTGTCCTGGCCCTATTAATACTAAAGTCTGCAGTAAAAAGGAAGTATCCAAGACTGGATACTTCCCAATCTTAAACTGATGAAAAATGTTGATCCCCACAAAATACTTTAATACTTTAAAGTTGTACAAATGCTTATGTGTCATGGAATAATTACAAATACCCTATGTGCAAACTATGTCAGTTGTGTCATATCATTCTACTTAACATGCTTCCATATTGTTCTTAGTCTATATTAATTCCACTCTGCCATTTTGCAAACTCTTCTTTATATTATAGGAGACAAACATAAATTTAAGGTGGAAATCTCTGGTCTTTCGGTCAAGATCATTTGCCCTCAAGGTGATGAAGCTAAGAAGCTGACAAAAAAGGATCAAACTAATAACCTTTTGACTAATGGTGCATATAAAAAGAACCCATTTTCAGAAGTTGATGATGGGGAGTATTACTGTGACGGCAAGCATCTCTACCTTAAGGCATATGGTGAGTATCAAAAAGTTGTTAAATATGTCCCTTCCAGCTGTCCTGCCCTCCTATATTTTATAACATTAGAATTCTTGCTCAGAGAAAGCCAAAAACACTTGACTCCAGCCATCTATCCCAGAGCTAAGCCATCTATCTAGAACAAAGCCCTGATCCAAGTAAAAAAAAAAAAAAGATGCCCCAGGATGTGCAAAATCAAAAAGTGGCTTTGGCTGGACTGGGCTGTTGGTAAAATGTTGTTCAATTAGCGCTGCAGCTATTAGAGTCCCTGCTGTCAGAATACAATGGCATAGCGGGGAGGATTCCTCCTTCCACCATGCTTGTGTGGAGGGCGGAATCAGCCAATGATTTTTTTTTGATCAGCCAACGTAGTCCACTATGGTCAGCTTTAGGCTGCATGGACAGTGGGCTTAAAAATACTCACCTCCTTTCTGGTTCTGCCCCCCACATTAATTCCTTTACGTCACTAGGTGTCCTCAGTCTGCTGGTGTAAAATGATGCCCCATGGGACTTCACTAAAACTCCTTGCACTGATATCCAATGATGCAGACAGTGACACTGATGTCATAAGATCCTCACTGCTCTCTGCATCAATGATAATCACCCAGCACTGGAGAAGAGGCAAAGAGGGCCCTGTATGTCAAATGACCTGCCTGAAGGCATTTTTAAATATTACATTAAAAAAAAACATTTAGTACAAGATGGGGTGGGTGGGGGCATTCAAGGGGAAAAGGGCAACTGTGGGGTGAGGATCCCAGAACTCCAATATTTGTCAGTATGTTTTAATCTACTTCAACACAGGGCACATTTACCCCCTTCTTGCTCAGGCCAATTTTCAGCTTTCAGCACTGTCACATTTTGAATGACAATTGTGCAGTCATGCAACACTGTACCCAAATTAAATTTTTATTATTTTCGTCACACAAATAGAGCTTGATTCAATGTAATCACCACTGGGTTTTTCATTTTTTGCTAGTTTGTGTCAGTAAATTTTGTAAACAAGTAATTTTTCTCATTCACTGCTTCACTGATGTGCACTGATGAGACAGCACTGATAGGCTGCACTGATGGGCACTGATGAGGCGTCACTTATGGAAATTGATGAGGCAGCACTGAAGGGCACTAATATGCCGCACTATTGGGCACTGATAGGTGGCACTGATGGGCACTTATGGGCAATGATAGTGGGCACTGATGGATGGCACTAATGAACAGGCACTGATGGGCACTTAAAGGCAGCACTGACTGGTATCACTGATGGGCACTGATCGGTGGCACTGATGGGCACTGATTGGTGTCATTGATGGGCACTGCTGGGGCTGCATTGATGATCAGTGCCCTGATTACCTGTATGGGTCTCTCCTGTGAGGAGACACCGCTGATCGGCTCTCCTCGTCGCTCACACTGTCAGTGTGAGGTGAGGAGAGCCGATAAACAGCACTTCTGTGTTTACATGTGATCGGCTGTGATTGGACCTAGCTGATCACATGGGTAAAGAGCCGTGACTTCACTGCGCTGGCGCCCCTGCTGGCGCGTGAGAGCTGTGACACTGGTGCGACGTCATATGATGTCACCCCAGAACAAGAGGGGAACCCGCCCGTCATCATTTAACTATACGACGAGCAGGAGGTAGATAAGCAAATCCAGTTCAGGTTTTCTAAGTTCTCATGTCCTGTTCAATATTGGCATAGACCCACCTATATAGTTAAATAGAAGGCAAGGTTAAAAAAAGACACAAGTCCATCAAGTCCAACCTATGTGTGTGATTATATGTCAGTATTACATTGTATATCCCTGTATGTTGCGGTCGTTCAGGTGCTTATCTAATAGTTTTTTTAAACTGCTGATGCCCCCCACTGAGACCCAGGGGCGGATCCAGGGGGGGGGCAACGGGGCAATTGCACCCCCCGAGAAAACATTAAAGACTGAGCCTGAACGTGCCCCAGGTAACCAGATCTGCTCTGGTTACCCGGCCAGCAGATGGGCTGAACAACTAGCAGCCCTTCTCAGCATGAATTGCTTTTCAGAACCCTCGGGACTGCACTCTCCGCCCCCTGTACCTCCCCCTGAAGTTTTTCAGCCTCTCTCCTGCAGGCTGCTGCTTGAGTGGGCGGGATGGGGGTGTGCCTTTTCCCCCAGATCACGCTTGTCTGGAAGAGGGAGATGTGTGCAGCTGCTGAGCAGAGAGATCTGTGTGAAAGTTCCTGGAGGTGAGCTTGGCTGCTAGCACTACAGTGTGGGTTTGTTTAAAGGCACCTCTATGCTGAGTTACTGCAGCTTATCATAGAGGTGCTGTTAGATGACAAATGAGAACCTCCTCTATTTTCATGACAAGTGAAAAATGTAACTCATTAAAAGATTATGACTGCCCCCAGTGTATCTGTGTATGCCTTCCTGAATCTCCCCCCCCCCCAGTGTATCTGTGTGTGCCTTCCTGAATCCCCCCCAGTGTATCAGTGTATGCCTTCCTGAATCCCCCCCAGTGTATCAGTGTATGCCTTCCTGAATCCCCCCCAGTGTATCAGTGTATGCCTTCCTGAATCCCCCCCAGTGTATCAGTGTATGCCTTCCTGAATCCCCCCCAGTGTATCAGTGTATGCCTTCCTGAATCCCCCCCAGTGTATCAGTGTATGCCTTCCTGAATCCCCCCAGTGTATCTGTGTATGCCTTCCTGAATCCCCCCCAGTGTATCTGTGTATGCCTTCCTGAATCCCCCCCAGTGTATCTGTGTATGCCTTCCTGAATCCCCCCCAGTGTATCTGTGTATGCCTTCCTGAATCCCCCCCCCCCCCCCCCCCCCCAGTGTATCTGTGTATGCCTTCCTGAATCCCCCCCCCCCCCCCCCAGTGTATCTGTGTATGCCTTCCTGAATCCCCCCCCCCCCCAGTGTATCTGTGTATGCCTTCCTGAATCCCCCCCCCCCCCCCAGTGTATCTGTGTATGCCTTCCTGAATCCCCCCCCC
This sequence comes from Lithobates sylvaticus, assembly GCA_028564925.1. Taxonomy (NCBI): domain Eukaryota; kingdom Metazoa; phylum Chordata; class Amphibia; order Anura; family Ranidae; genus Lithobates; species Lithobates sylvaticus. The sequence continues at coordinate 112,890,905 of CM053035.1, read as the reverse complement.
CCCCAGTGTATCTGTGTATGCCTTCCTGAATCCCCCCCCCCAGTGTATCTGTGTATGCCTTCCTGAATCCCCCCCCCAGTGTATCTGTGTATGCCCTCCTGAATCCCCCCCCCCAGTGTATGCCCTCCTGAATCCCCCCCCCCAGTGTATGCTCTCCTGATCCCCCCCCCCAGTGTATGCCCTCCCGACCCCCCAGCGTGTGCCCTACTGTTCCCTGCACACCCTACATACTACTGACCTCTGTACACTACCCTTCCTACTACTGACCTCTGTATACTACCTTACATACTACTTACCTCTGTACACTGTATTACACGGTATTATACATTAAATTCAGTTCCGTAAGCAACATCTTATTTTCTGGCAGTGCCCCTCCCGAGACTAGACTCTGGATCCGCCCCTGCTGAGACCACCACCTGTGGAAGAGAATTCCACATCTATGCCGCTCTTACAGTAAAGAACCCTCTACGTAGTTTAAGGTTAAATCTCTTATTCTTCTAATTTTAGTGAATGGCCATATGTCTTAATAAATTCCCTTTCGCGGAAAAGTTTTATCCCTATTGTGGGGCACCAGTATGGTATTTGTACATTGAAATCATATCCCCTCTCAAGCGTCTCTTCTGCAGAGAGAATAAGTTCAGTGCTCGCAAACTTTCCTCATAACTAATATCCTCCAGACCCTTTACTAGCTTTGTTGCCCTTCTCTGGACTTTCTTCAGTACATCCTTCCTGAGGACTGGCGGCCAGACCAGAGTCGTGTAGACCTACCTGTTTTACAATCTGGTATGACTGAATGTGGCCATACATTCTGATTGTACAACCTCTGTACAATCTCCTTTAGATTTAAAAAACAATATAATGTAATAGGTTGACACAGCTAATCAATCTGTATCCAGTCTGGTAGGCCCTTGCACTAAACAGTGGATCCAAAGGATATTGTACAGACAGATTGTATAGTGTATGGTGAACTTAAGGCTGGCCATAGATGGATCGAAAATTGGGCTTGTTGAGCAGGGATCTATCTACTGCCATTCTCATTTGATAGGAGTTGATCTAATGATTTTTCTTTGCTGTCTTTAAAGGGTAAGTTCACCTTTACAAAAAAATCTTTAAGGTGAACATACACAGGACCCCCTCCTTACCCCCCCCCCCCCAGTCCCGCTGACCTGAATTGCGGCGATCTCCCGTTCTGAGCCCCGGTATAGCCGCCTCACGGGTCTGGGGCTTAGAAATCCCCGCAGCTGAATCTCCAAAACGTACCCTGTCAACTCTCGAACTGGACTGTTGGTAAAATTTTGTTCAATCAGCGCTGCAGCCAGTGGCGGCTGGTGCTCAAAATTTTTGGGGGGGCGCAAACAAACAGCCTCACTGTGCCATCAAACGCTGCCACTGTGCCCATTAAATGCTGCCACTGTGCCCATCAAACGCTGCCACTGTGCCCATTAAATGCTGCCACTGTGCCCATCAAACGCTGCCACTGTGCCCATCAAACGCTGCCACTGTGCCCCTCAAGTGCTGCCACTGTGCTCCTCAAGTGCTGCCATTGTGCCCCTTCAAGTGCTGCCAGAGTGCCCCTTCAAGTGCTGCCAGAGTGCCCCTTCAAGTGCTGCCAGAGTGCCCCTCAAGTGCTGCCATTGTGCCCCTCAAGTGCTGCCATTGTGCCCCTCAAGTGCTGCCAGAGTGCCCCTTCAAGTGCTGCCAGAGTGCCCCTTCAAGTGCTGCCAGAGTGCCCCTTCAAGTGCTGCCAGAGTGCCCCCTCAAGTGCTGCCAGAGTGCCCCCCAAGTGCTGCCAGAGTGCCCCTCAAGTGCTGCCAGAGTGCCCCTCCAAGTGCTGCCAGAGTGCCCCTCCAAGTGCTGCCAGAGTACCCCTCCAAGTGCTGCCACTGTGCCCGTCCAAGTGCTGCCACTGTGCCCCCTGCCTGCCCTCTGCACTTACCTTGTCTCGATGTGCAGCTGGTGACGGCGTCAGGCGGCGAGCGGTGTCTCATCGTCCGAGGTCTTCTTCTCCCGCGCTCCTCCTGTCTTCTGCTATCGTCCAAGGTCTTCTTCTCCCGCGCTCCTCCTGTCTTCTGCTATGATTGGACGCCTAGCGTCCAATCACAGCGCCTGTGACTTCAGCCAATCAGGTTACAGGTAACAGACCTGGCAACCTGATTGGCTGAGAGGCGGGTCTGTGTTAGGGAAGTGATGTATTCGCTTCTCTAACACAATACTGTGTAATCAGCGAACGCACAGCATTGCGCCCGCTGTTTACACTTAGGGAAGCCTATTAGAGCACACCGCTCTAATAAGGTCCCCTATTAGAGCTTACAGCTCTAATAGGGGCGCTTCCAGAAACACCCCCCCCCCCACTGTAATTCAGATGCCCGGCGCCCGATCAGGGGCCGGACACCTGAATAGGGGGCGGCAGCGGTGACAATAGATAGATTCATGCAATGCATGAATCTATCTATTGGTGATAGAGCGGTGCATACTGCACTGTGCCCGGCGCCCGGCGCCAGGATACAGTGCACATAAAAACGAAAAAATATATATATATTTTTTTTTTAAAGGGACATGTTTAAATAATTTTTTTTTTTTTTTAGAACTTTTTTTTTTTTTTTTTTTTTTTTTAACTGCAAGGAGGGGGGGGGGGGGGGCGGCCGCCACTGGCTGCAGCCATTAGAGTCCCTGCTGTCAGAATACAATAACACAGCGGGGAGGATTCCTCCTTCCACATTGCTTGTGTGGATGGGGGAATCAGCTTCATTTATTTTTTCGATCAACCAACAGAGTCCACTATGGCCAGCTTTAGGCTGCATGGACACTGGGCTTAAAAAAACTCCAGTTCCCTTGACAGAAAGAAAATCCTCATATAGAGCATTTTTGGACAGGAGTGTAGGAGAGCTTAGGAGAATTTAGCGTTTTTTCTGCTTAAAGGCTCAAATCAAAAACGCAAACCAGAATTTTTTTTAATAAACGTTGAGTTTAAAATATGCCTCTAATTGTCCTAATGTGCATGGACACATAGGATAATACTGATCTGCTTCTACAGGCAAAACACAAAACTCCTGAAGAAGCAGTGATTTTTAAAGTGGTTGTAAACCCTTACACACCACTTTTCCCTACAGGTATAATAAGGCTTATCTGTAGGTACTGGAAATATCTTCTAAACCTGCACGGTTTAGGAGATATTTACCATATACACTTGCACCAACGTCATTGTGTCAATTGTGCCCTTTCTAAAGGGCCCGTGCTGTGACTGTTGGCTCCTGCATGCATGCGCGGGAGTGACATCACGTGACTCTGGCTAGTCACAGAGCCGGAGTCCATGCCCCCAAAAGGAAGAGGGTTGAAGATGGATGCCGTCACCAGTGAGGACATTGCGGGCTTCGTTTGCAGGTAAGTGCAACATAATGGGCTAGTATGCGATGCATACTAGCCCATTATGCTTTTACTTTGCAGGGGAAAAAAGCCAGTGTGCATGGAGCTTTAGATTAGACGAGGTGTGGCCTAAACACGTAAGCATGGTTGACCTACAAGATGCTACAATAAAGGAAGGTTAGGCTGCAAATGACAAGTAACTCAAAGCTTTTTCTATTGTATTAGATTCTTGATCTTAAAAACTGAATGTCTTACAAAGTGCAGTGCAGATCACTGATAATGGCATTTCTTTTGGCACATGTAACGTATTATATTATATGAGAGAGGTGCAGCGCTTGTATATGTCAGGGACCCAGCGCCGGACGAACGGCCCGCTCTCCGGTGCGCATGCGCGGCGGCCCGGCTCTCCGGGGCATGCGCACTCGCGGCTCGGCGGTCCGGCGCTCGCGCATGCGCACTGGCGCCCGTTTGTGCGCCATGGCGCACAATTAGCGTCCACTGGGCGCCTATAAAAGCTGCCTGACGCACAGGCACTTTGCTGGTCTGCCTTTCCAGCTCAGTGCCTGTGTGTCTCCTGTGTTTACCAGATCTGATCCTGCATCCTGACCCCTTGGCTTGTTTAACGGACTCTTGCTGCTCTCTCCTGTGTTTGACCCCCTGCTTGCTCAACGGACTTTGCTGCCTGATCCTGTGTTTGACCCCCTGCTTGCTCAACGGACTTTGCTGCCTGATCCTGTGTTTGACCCCCTGCTTGCTCAACGGACTTTGCTGCCTGACCCTGTGTTTGACCCCCTGCTTGCTCAACGGACTTTGCTGCCTGATCCTGTGTTTGACCCCCTGCTTGCTCAACGGACTTTGCTGCCTGATCCTGTGTCAGACTCCCTGCTTGCTTCCACGGACTTGCATTATACCTGTGTTTGACCCCCGGCCTGCTTTCCGGACTTACATAACTATTGACTGCTCAGTGACCGGTGTCAGTTCATCAACCAGGTGTTTGGGCTCCTGCCTCTCCTCCCTGCCATCTGCCGGTCTGCCCAGGCCAGGTCCACATCTCTCCCAGGCATCCCACTGGTCCCACCTGCCGGAGGTGACCTGTGCCTCCTGGTGCCGTTTGTTCCCTGTTTCACCTCCAGGGGGCAGATTGCGCCGGGTCGCAAGGGTGAACCGCTCTCAGCATCTCGGTCTCGGTAAGTACATCTCTGATAGTACAGACCAGCCATGTCTGAGACCGACAGAGCGTGTTCACCTCTTGAGATCCTGTGTCAGCAGATGGCAGCACTTACTGAGGCTGTCCAAAAACTGCAGATGGGCTACGCTCAAGTTGACAGTCGCCTACAGCAATTAACCGGGCCATCTGCCCCTGCAGCCGGCAACTCAGCCACCATCAGCGGGGTTCCTCCATCAGCAGCCCCCATCAACCCCACTGTGGCCGTGGCTTCCCCTGAACCTAGGGTGCCTACACCCGAACGCTTCTCGGGTGATCGAAAGAGATTTAGGGCTTTCAAAAATGCCTGTACCCTGTACCTGGCCCTGCAGCCCAGAACCTTCTCCTCTGAGGTGGTGAAAGTGGGGTTCATCATCTCTCTCCTGGCCGAGGAACCCCAGGCTTGGGCCCATAGCCTAATGGAACAGAGAGACCCCGTGTTGAACTCAGTTGACACTTTTTTTGAGAGTATGGGTCAGCTCTACGACGATCCCCAGAAGGGGGCCACCGCTGAAACCACCCTGCACAATCTCTCCCAAGGCCGGAGACCGGTTGAAGACTACACTGCTGAATTCAGAAAATGGTCAGCCGACACAGGCTGGAATGGGCCGGCCCTCAAGTATCAGTTCCGCCAAGGACTCTCTGACACCCTTAAAGATGAACTTGCCCGGATTGATGTCCCGGAATCTCTGGAAGACCTCATACAAGCAGTCACCAAGATCGACAGACGCCTGCGTGAACGCCGCGCTGAACGTTTCCAGACGCCTCGCTCCAGTTGGATGATACCCAAGCCGAGTCCTGCCCAGCCTTCTTATCATTCGCCACCTGTGCCCTCTTCTGGAAGTGAGCCCATGCAGCTAGGCCTGGTCCGCGCCCCTCTGACCCCAGAGGAGCGTTTACACAGACGCCAGGCCAACCTGTGCCTTTATTGCGGGGGTTCCGGGCACTATCTTCGCACCTGCCCCATTAGGCCCAGTAAGTCCCTTCCCAAGTTTAACTTAAACTACCAAGTCTCCGGTCTATCTCACACTTACATTACCCTCTTTATCTCTTTGCAGTTAACGGGAAAGGAGGTCCGCCTCCCGGCCATAATTGATTCCGGGGCTTGCAGCTGCTTCTTGGATTCCTCCCTTGCCACTCGGCTCCAGCTTCCCCTGGTCCCCAAGAAGCAGTGCCTCCAGGTTCATCTAGCCGATGGATCCCTTCCGCGCTCCGGCTTGATCACTTTGGAAACCAACCCTATTCCTGTTACTACCGATTCCGGCCACAAGGAGCTCCTCCGCTTGGATATTATTCCGTCCCCTATGTTTCCCATTATCCTGGGGCTCCCTTGGTTGCAGGCACATGAACCCCTGATTAACTGGCGGACGAAGGAGGTCTCCTTCCCTTCCCAATACTGTTCCCAAAACTGCTCCCCCGCAACCCTGGCTTCCTGTTCAGCTCTAGTACCAGTACCCGACAACCTGAAACATGTTCCACCTACCTACCTAGAATTTAGGGATGTTTTCGACAAACAACAGGCCGACCGCCTACCACCTCACCGACCCTATGATTGTCCTATAGACCTCTTACCCGGTGCTGCGGTTCCTTTTGGCCGTATTTTCCCTCTGTCCGAGACCGAGTTAGCCACTCTCAAGGCCTACATTGACGACAACCTGGCCAAAGGTTTCATCCGCCCTTCCTCGTCACCTGCTGGGGCCGGCATTTTCTTTGTCGAGAAGAAGGACGGTTCCCTGAGGCCCTGTATCGATTATAGAGAGATTAACAAAATTACCATTAAGAACAGGTACCCTCTTCCCCTCATCCCCGAACTGTTCCAACGGTTTCGGTCCGCACAGGTCTTCTCTAAACTTGACCTCCGAGGGGCCTACAACCTCATACGGATCAGGGCGGGCGATGAGTGGAAGACCGCTTTTAGATCAAGGTTCGGGCACTACGAGTATCTCGTAATGCCATTCGGGCTCTGTAATGCCCCGGCAACATTCCAACACTTAGTGAATGATATTTTCCGGAGATACTTGGATGACTTCCTAGTAGTCTACCTGGATGATATACTCATTTTCTCGGCCTCTCCCGAACTCCACCGTACGCACGTTAAAATAGTCCTCACCATCCTCAGGCAGCACAAACTTTACCTGAAAGCAGAGAAATGCGAGTTTGAGAAATCCACGGTCCAGTTCCTGGGGTTTGTTATCTCTACCAGTGGGGTTGCCATGGATCCACAGAAGGTACAGGCCATTCAAGATTGGCCGGCCCCCAAAGATAAAAAGGGAGTTCAGAGATTTATTGGGTTTGCCAACTTCTATCGGAGGTTTATCGTGGGCTTCTCCTCCATTGTGGCACCAATCACCCTACTCACCCACCAACACAGTCGGTTCAGTTGGTCCCCAGAGGCCCAGGCGGCCTTTGTCCAGTTGAAATCCTTGTTTTCATCCGCCCCGATCTTACGGCACCCAGATCCCGCATTGCCCTTTGTGTTGGAGGTGGATGCCTCTGAGACTGCCCTCGGTGCCATCCTCTCCCAGCGCCAGGGCGCCAAGGCCCTCCTTCACCCAGTGGCCTTTGCCTCCCGAAAGCTGAGCCCGCCAGAGAGAAATTATGATGTGGGGGATAGGGAACTGCTGGCCATTAAATTTGCCCTCGAGGAGTGGCGGTACCTCTTGGAGGGGGCATCTCACCCTGTTATGGTTTGGACCGACCATAAGAATCTCGAGTATCTCAGGACAGCCAAACGATTGAGACCCAGGCAGGCTAGGTGGGCCCTCTTCTTTTCAAGATTTAATTTCCTCATTGCCTACAGACCAGGTTCCAAAAACGGAAAGGCCGATGCTCTCTCCCGCATGTTCCTAGAATCTCCCCAAGAAACCAAACCCAGCACCATCCTGACTCCACAAAACTTCGGCCTACTGACACAAGTAGACCTTATGTCTACAATCAAGGCTGCGACCGAACACGACCAGGTCCCTACCAACCTCTCTCTGGCCAAACACGATGATCTCCTGTGGTCTGGGGAGAAGATCTTCGTGCCCCCTGGGGTAAGACACCTTGTGCTTGAAACCTTCCATGACCACAAATTGGCAGGCCACTTTGGTTCCAGGAAGACCTCAGAGCTTATTGCTCGTTCCTTTTGGTGGCCAGGCTGGAGGCAGGACTGTAAAGATTATGTCGCTTCTTGCGTCCCTTGCCAGCGCAGCAAGGGACCCAAGACCAAATCCTGGGGGCTACTGAGACCACTCCCCATCCCGGATCGCCCATGGGCAGAAGTCTCCATGGACTTTATCGTGGAGTTACCCCCTTCCAGGGGATACACCACCATTCTGGTCATTGTGGACCGGCTTTCCAAGATGGCTCATTTTATCCCTCTGGTGGGTACCCCGTCTGCCTCCACCACGGCTGACGTATTCTTCAGGGAGATCGTAAGACTTCATGGGGTGCCCAAGAGCATCACGTCCGACAGGGGTACCCAGTTTACTTCTAAGTTTTGGAAGGAATTATGCAAATCCCTTGAAATAAAGATCTGCTTGTCTTCTGCCTACCATCCCCAGAGCAACGGTCAAACGGAAAGGACCAACCAGACACTGGAACAGTACCTCCGTTGCTTCTGCTCTGATTCCCAGAATGACTGGTCCACCCTTTTACCCTACGCTGAATTCGCGTATAATAACTCCATTCATTCCGCCACCAAGCAAACACCCTTTTGGGCCAACTCTGGTTTCCATCCTTCTTTTCTCCCAGAATCTCCCCCGGAAAACTCGGTTCCTGCAGCTCAAGACCGTGTGGAGTCTTTACAGATCAATTTTAAAAAATTGCAAAAATGCATGCAGGAGGCTCAGGAAGGGTACAGTAAGCACTTCAACAAGGGGAGGAAGGAGAACCCGGCATTTGGGGTCAACGAAGAGGTCTGGCTGTCCTCCTCCAACCTGAAGCTACCTGTCCCCTCCCGGAAATTGGGGCCAAGGTTTATTGGCCCATTCAGGGTCAAAAGGATAGTGAACCCTGTGGCTTTTGAACTTGATTTACCTCCAAGTTACAGGATCCATCCTGTTTTTCACGCCTCCCTTTTGAAACCCACCACTCCCAGCCCTTTTCCTGGCAGAGAAGAACCACCTCCTCCTCCTGTTGTAGTCGAAGGCGAGAAGGAGTTTGAGGTAGAGGAGATCCTAAGTTGCAGAAAAAAGGGCAGGCAGCTCCAATACCTGATCAAGTGGAAGGGTTATCCTCCCGAGGACAACTCATGGGAACCCTCAAGGAACTTGCACGCCCCACGTTTGATCCAGGCATTTCATCAGGCACATCCTGAATTGATGGCCAGTTTGGGTGTCCAGAGGCCACCCCTCGGGGGGGGGGGGGCACTGTCAGGGACCCAGCGCCGGACGAACGGCCCGCTCTCCGGTGCGCATGCGCGTCGGCCCGGCTCTCCGGCGCATGCGCACTCGCGGCTCGGCGGTCCGGCGCTCGCGCATGCGCACTGGCACCCGTTTGTGCGCCATGGCGCACAATTAGCGTCCACTGGGCGCCTATAAAAGCTGCCTGACGCACAGGCACTTTGCTGGTCTGCCTTTCCAGCTCAGTGCCTGTGTGTCTCCTGTGTTTACCAGATCTGATCCTGCATCCTGACCCCTTGGCTTGTTTAACGGACTCTTGCTGCTCTCTCCTGTGTTTGACCCCCTGCTTGCTCAACGGACTTTGCTGCCTGATCCTGTGTTTGACCCCCTGCTTGCTCAACGGACTTTGCTGCCTGATCCTGTGTTTGACCCCCTGCTTGCTCAACGGACTTTGCTGCCTGACCCTGTGTTTGACCCCCTGCTTGCTCAACGGACTTTGCTGCCTGATCCTGTGTTTGACCCCCTGCTTGCTCAACGGACTTTGCTGCCTGATCCTGTGTCAGACTCCCTGCTTGCTTCCACGGACTTGCATTATACCTGTGTTTGACCCCCGGCCTGCTTTCCGGACTTACATAACTATTGACTGCTCAGTGACCGGTGTCAGTTCATCAACCAGGTGTTTGGGCTCCTGCCTCTCCTCCCTGCCATCTGCCGGTCTGCCCAGGCCAGGTCCACATCTCTCCCAGGCATCCCACTGGTCCCACCTGCCGGAGGTGACCTGTGCCTCCTGGTGCCGTTTGTTCCCTGTTTCACCTCCAGGGGGCAGATTGCGCCGGGTCGCAAGGGTGAACCGCTCTCAGCATCTCGGTCTCGGTAAGTACATCTCTGATAGTATAGAAGTCCACACAAAATAAATCCAGGAGACCGTGTTCAACACAGTTCACAAGTTGGTCAGCAGAAGGTGAAACATCACCGGCCATCTCCGGCACCCAATCACACTGCCGCTTACCCTTAGTGGATCCTCATTACAAGGACCACATAAGCATGTAAGTGAAACAGGAAGCCCATCAATCTCCACACATACTGATCTTAGGACAGCTCGCCGGAATATGGATACACCAGCCCCAAGTAACAGCTTTCCTTTTCAAACATTCCAATAGTGGTCACCACAAGTAATTCATCCCATGTAGATAAAAGGAGATAAACCTCATGGTGCAGCATGTCAACCAACATTTTATTGTAAGTAAAACAGGAGTTGAACTCACATACTCCAAGTTAAAAACACACTTGTGTTTGCATAATCATCCAGCAGTTCCACCAACAAGATGGCCGCCGCGTCCCAGCATACAGCAATGTCACGTCACCAACTCCCCTCTACGTCATTTTGGCACAGAATTACATAGTCAGGAGCGAAAAGACATAGGGAGTAAATCTCCTGGGTTTATACCTTGTGGACATCTATACAAGCGCTGCACCTCACTCATATAACTTTTATAACTTTTTATTGTCATTACTTCAATATTGCAGAATCAGTAAGATCTCCGGAGAGGTCACAAGAGTATTTTAGCAGTCTTTATTGGTTCCTATATAGTAATCTATAAGATGAAATATATAATGAATGTTTTCTAGTCACTTGAAGACCAGGCCTATTTTGTCACTTTAAAGTGGAGGGCCACCCAAAAAAAACAAATTGCATTAATAAAAAAAAAAAAAATGTTTTCACTTACCTAAAACACTGTTACTAGGCAGTCTTCCTAATCTGGCTCTTCCTATTCTGCGGCGCTTCCTCCTCTTCGGTGAGCGGCCCCATTGCCTTCTGGGACATGTGTGTGTCCCAGAACACAATGGGGCTATTCACAAAGCGCTGCGCAAGCAGCAAGGCTCCACTGCCTGTTTCCCTTCATTAGGATGGAGGTGATGGCAGCTGATCCGATGGACAGATCGGTCTCAGGGTGGCCGACATTGCGGGATCGCTGGACAGGTAAGTGTCCTTATTAAAAGTCAGCAGCTACAGTGTTTGTAGCTGCTGACTTTTAAAAAAATTATTTGTTGGCCGAAACGCCCCTTTAAAAATAAAAAAGAATTTACAAAAAAATACCCACCTCTGACCATTCTGAGTACTCCCCATTTATCATCACCCTCTGAACTCGCCCTTGTAGACAGTTTTCAATCCATGTACTCACCCTATGGTCCATGCCAACGGACCTTATTTTGTACAGTAAACGTTTATGGGGAACTGTATCAAATGCTTTTGCAAAATCCAGATACACCACATCTACGGGCCTTCCTTTATCTAGATGGCAACTCACCTCCTCATAGAAGGTTAGTAGATTGTTTGGCAAGAACGATTCTTCATGAATCCACGCCGATTACTGCTAACTATACTGTTTTCATTACTAAAATCTTGTATATAGTCCCTTATCATCCCCTCCAAGAGCTTGCATACTATTGATGTTAGGCTAACTGGTCTGTAAGACCCCTTTCACACTGGAGTAGTTTTTCAGGCACTACAGCGCTAAAAATAGCGCCTGCATAGCGCCTGAAAAAAGCCTCAGCTGCAAATACAGTGTGAAAGCCCGAGTGCTTTCACACTGGGTCGCTGCGCTGGCAGGGCATCACAAAAAGTCCTGCCAGCAGCTTCTTTGCAGTGGTGGAGGAGCGGTGAATACACCACTCCTACACCGCTCCTCCAGCGCTCCTGCCCATTGAAAACAATGGGGCAGCACTGCCATACCGATGGCAAAACGCTGCTGTAGGAGCGTTTTGCGAACGGATTTAACCCCTTTTCAGCCACTAGCAGGGGCTAAAACTGCCCGCTTGCGGCCGAATTCCTCTGCTAACATTATGGTAAAGCGGCGCTAAAAATAGCGGCGCTTTACCGCTGATGCCCAGGGTGGCTCAGTGTGAAAGGGGTCTAATTTCCAGAGATGTATTTTGGCCCTTTTTTAAATATTGGAGCTACATTGGCTTTTCTCCAATCAGCTGGTACCATTCCAGTCAGTAGACTGTCAGTAAAAATTAGGAACAATGGTCTGGCAATTACCTGACTGAGTCCCCTAAGTACCCTTGGGTGCAAGCCATCTGGCCTTGGTGATTTATTAATGTTAAGTTTTTCAAGTCTATTTCTAATTCTGTTAACCATGGAGGTGCTTCCTGTGATGTGTCATAAGGATAAACACTGCAGTTTTGGTTATTGAAACCCCCCGATTCCCTCGGACTGAGGAGAAGAATAAATTCAATACCTTCGCCATCTCCCCATCCTTTGTAACCAGATGTCCTTCCTCATTCTTTATGGGGCCAATATGGTCTGTCCTCCCTTTTTTACTGTTTATATACGTAAAGCGGAGTTCCACACACATTTTGAACATCCAGTATCCCTCACTAATCTGTGCACTGTAAACAAATTGGATTTTTTTTCAGCACCTACTGTATATATGCTGTATTCATTTTTCACTTCCTCCTCCCTGGCCACGTCCGCGCTTATCAATTCCGGTTTGCAATGCCTCCTGGGAGATGTATGTCATCAATCCCAGGAGGCATTAGGCATCGCTGGGCTGTAGCATCGCGTTATTTGCAAACCGGGAAATGACACGATGCAAGGCGGTGGCCAGCGCCATTTTTAAAAAGGGTAACCAGGCTTTTTTTGCCATGGTTACCAAAGCTTCTTCTACACAGTGATGGACGGTGGGGAGGCGGCTGGAGCATCTCAGCTCTGATTACATATAGAGCCTGGGGGAGAGCACAGCCACACCATTACTAATGATTTATAATAAAGGACGTTTTGATAGGGGCAGTATAATGGGGCAATTTTGATGGGGGCACTATGATTGGGCAATTTGATGGGGCATTTTTCATGAGGGCAATAGGATGGGGCAGTTTTTATGGGTCAATATGATGGGGCAATTTGATGGTGCAGTTTTGATGGGGACAATAGGATGGGGCAGTTTTGATGGGGGACAATAGGATGGGGCAGTTTTGATGGTGGTAGTATGATGGGGCAGTTTTTATGAGGGCAATTTGATGGGGCAATTTTGAGGTGGCCAATTTGATGGGACAGTTTTGATGGTGGCAGTATGATGGGGGCAATTTTGATGGTGGTAGTATGATGGGGCAGTTTTGATGGGGCAATAGGATAGGGCAGTTTTGATGGGGGCAATGGGATGGGGCATTTTTGATGGGGCAATTTTGATGGTCGCAGTATGATGGGGCATTTGATGGGGGCAGTATGATGGTGGCAATATAATGGGGTAATTTTGATGGGGGCAATATGATGGGGGAATTTTGATGGTGGCAGTATGATGGGGCAGTTTTGATGATGCAGTTTTGATGGGGGGCAATAGGATGAGGTCATTTTGATGGTGGCAGTATGATGGGGCAATTTTGATGAGGGTAATTTGATGGGGCAGTTTTGATGGGGGCAGTTTTGATGGGGACAATTTGATGGGGCAATATGATGGGGCAATTTGATGGGGCAGTTTTGATGGTGGCAGTATGATGGGGCAATAGGATGGGGCAGTTTTGATAGGGCAGTATGATGGGGGCAATTTTGATGGTGGCAGTATGATGGGGCATTTTGATGGGGCAATATGATGGGGCAGTTTTGATGAGGCAGTATGATGGGGCAGTTTTGATGGGGCAATATGATGGGGCAATTTTGATGGGGGCAATTTGATGGGTCAGTTTCGGTGGGGGCAATAGGATGGGGCAATTTTGATGGGGCAGTATGATGGGGCAATTTTGATGGGGGCAATAGGATGGGGCAGTTTTGATGGGGGACAATAGGATGGGGCAATTTTGATGGGGGCAATTTGATGGGGCAGTTTGATGGGGGCAATTTTGATGGGGCAATAGGATGGGGCAGTTTTTATGGTGACAGTATAATGGGGCAGTTTTGATGGGGCAATTTTGATGGGGCAGTATGATGGGGCAGTATGATGGGGCAATAGGATGGGGCAGTTTTTTGGGGCAATTTTGATGGTGGCAGTATGATGGGGCAATATGATGGGGCAGTTTTGATGGGGGCAATTTGATGGGGCAATTTTGATTGTGACAGTATAATGGGGCGATTTTGATGGTGGCAGTATGATGGGGCAGTTTTAAAGGGGGCAATAGGATGGGGCAATTCTTTAATTAGTTACGATTGGTTTTCTCCTTTTCAATTTTTATTTTATTTTATTTTTTACATAGTGCTGCATATTAGTATTGGGTATGGGCATTTTTTCCCATACTCAAGATGGCTGCGCTTGTCTAACTCCATGCAATTCAGGTGGAGGTTGGGCTACATATGGGTGGTGCGTTACTGCGTCGCCCGTTCCCCATTGACAACGTCATCTGTGACGAAACGACGTATGGGAAGGCACGCAGTGACGCTACCACGGAGATCGTGAACGGGGGACGGGTTTGCACTGACCGGCCGGCAGTGTGTGTATTGTGCTCGTTATTCTACATATATGTGTAAGTGTTTTTAATCTTTTAAAATAAACAAGTGTCTAGCAGTATCACGCTATGGGCGGTCCCTTGTTTTTATGTGCCTGAGATAACTAGTTGGATGTCCTTGAGCGGAGCAGAGGCTGTGGAGGTCCTTCTTGTCCTCTGGAGTGGTTGCCCTTGATCTGATCGGTCTCATCAATTACCCCTCACCTGGGATGTTGCAGGCTTCATAGGCAGTGCCTTTTATTATTAGATATCTGGTAAGCGCCAAATTCAAATGGTGGATGGGATTGCACAAAACTCTTGTATGCTTGTCACAGCGGTGTTCCATATACCATCTAATCAGCAGTCTGCCTACTATATACAACCTGGCTTAGTACCAAGGAAGACACTTAATCAGGATTAATGTGGTTCCCATTGGACTTTATTCACCATACCTTACGCACTCTTCTGTAGTTATATTGTGTATGTAATTCATTTTTTTGGCATATTATCATTTGGTCATTTGGGTTTTCTTTTTTATGTATGTTAAAAAAATTCTTTTTGCGCAGCTTTATCCATTTTGAATAGGATGGGGCAGTTTTGATGGGGCAATTTTGATGGGGGCAGTTTTGATGGGGCATTATGATGGAGGAAAAATAATGGGGCAATTTTGATGGTGGCAGTATGATGGGGCAGTTTTGATGGGGGCAATATGATGGGGCAGTTTTGATGGGGCATTATGATGGTGGCAATATAATGGGGCAGTTTTGAGGGGGCAATATGATGGGGCAATTTTGATGGTGGCAGTATGATGGGGCAGTTTTGAGGGGGGAATATGATAGGGCAATTTTGATGGGGGCAATTTGATGGGGCAAAAGGATGGGGCAAAAGGATGGGGCAATATTGATGGGGCAGTATGATGGGGCAATTTTATGGTGGCAGCATGATGTTGCAGTTTTAAAAGGGAGCAATAAGATGAGGAAGTTTTGATGGGGCAATTTTGATGGTGGCAGTATAATGGGGCAGTTTTGATGGGGGAAATTTGATGTGGCAGTATGATGGGGCAATAGGATGGGGCAGTTTTTATGGGGGCAATTTTGATAGTGGCAGTATGATGGGGCAATTTTGATGGGGGCAAAATGATGGGGCAGTTTGATGGGGGCAATTTTAATGGGGCAAAAGGATGGGGCAATTTTTATGGGGCAATTTGATGGTGGCAGTATGATGGGGCAGTTTTGATGGGGGCAATATGATGGGGCAGTTTTGATGGAGCAATTTTGATGGTGGCAGTATGATGGGGCAGTTTTTATGTGGCAATTTTGATGGTGGCAATATGATGGGGCAGTTTTGATGGGGGCAATATGATAGGACACTTTTAATGGGTCTGTTTTGATGGGGGGCAATAGGATGGGGCAATTTTGATGGCGGCAGTATGATGGGGCAATTTGATGGGGCAGTTTTGGTGGGGGCAGTATGATGGGCAGTTTTGATGGGGCAATTCGATGGGGCATTTTTGATGGTGGCAATTCGATGGGGCAGTTTTGATGGTGGCAATATGATGGGCAATTTTGATGGTGGCAGTATGATGGGGCAGTTTTAAAGGGGCAATAGGATGAGGCAGTTTTGATGGGGAAATTTTGATGGGGCAGTATGATGGGGCAATTTTGATGGGGCAATTTTGATGGTGGCAGTATGATGGTGGCAATTTTGATGGTGGCAGTATAATGGGGCAATTTTGATGGGGGCAATTTGATGGGGCAATTTTGATTGTGACAGTATGATGGGGCAATTTTGATGGTGGCAGTATGATGGTGGCAATATAATGAGGTCAATTTTGATGGGACAGTTTTTGATTGGGGCAATTTTGATGGTGGCAGTATGATGGGGCCGTTTTGATGGGGGCAATAGGACGGGACAGTTTTGATGGGGCAATTTTGATGGTGGCAGTATGATGGGGCAATTTTGATGGGGGCAATAGGACGTGGCAGTTTTGATGGGACAATTTTGATGGTGGCAGTATGATGGGGCCTTTTTGATGGTGGCAGTATGATGGGGCAATTTTGATGGGGGCAATTTGATGGGGCAGTTTAATGGGGCAATTTTGATGGCGGTAATTTTGATGGGGCAATAGGATGGGGCAATTTTGATGGTGGCAGTATGATGGGGCAGTTTTGATGGGGGCAATATGATGGGGCAATTTTGATTGTGGCAGTATGATGGTGGCAATATAATGGGGGCAATTTTGATGGGAGCAATATGATGGGGCAATAGGATGGGGCAGTTTTGATGGGGCAATTTTGATGGTGGCAGTATGATGGGGCAGTTTTGATGAGGCCAATATGATGGGCCAGTTTTGATGGCAGCAGTATGATGGGGCAATTTGATGGGGCAGCTCCTGCAAAAGGTAATTACTTTTTAAAAGATGCTAATTGTAAATGATATCCCTCGTTTCTGTGCCGATATATATATATATATATATATATATATATATATATATATATATATGTGTGTGTGTGTGTCCTTTAACCACTTGCTTACTGGGCACTTAAACCCCCCTCCTGCCCAGACCAATTTTCAGCTTTCGGCGCTGATGCACTTTGAATGACAATTGCGCGGTCATACAACACTGTACCCAAATGAAATTTTTATCATTTTTTTCCCACAAATAGAGCTTTCTTTTGGTGGTATTTAATCACAGCTGGAGTTTTTATTTTTTGCTAAACAAACAAAAAAAGATGGAAAATTAAAAAAATTTAAATCATGTTTAATAGTTTGTTATAAAATTTTGCAAACAGGTAATTTTTCTGCTTCACTGATATGCGCTGATGAGGCGGCATTGGTGGGCACTGATAGGCTGCACTGGTAGGCACTGATAAGGTGGCACTGATGGGGACAGATAAGCCGGTACTGATGGCACAGATAAGATGGCACTGATGGGCACGGATGGGTAGCATGGATGGGTGGCACGGATAGGCACTGATAGATGCCACTGATAGATGCCACTGCTGGGCACTGATAGGTGGCACTGCTGGGCACTAATAGGGGGCACTGATGGGCACTGGTAGGGGACACTGATGGGCACTGGTAGGTGACACTGATGAGCACTGGTAGGTGACACTGATGAGCACTGGTAGGTGACACTGATGGGCAGCACTGTAAAGGCACATTGTGGGCACTGGCACTGTGGGCACTGACAGATGGCACTGTAGGCACTGACAGATGGCACTGTGGGCACTAACAGATGGCACTGACAGGTGAAGCTGGTGGGCACTGACAGGTGGAGCTAGTGGGCACTGGTAGGCTGCACTTGTATAGGGCACAGGTGGGCACTGTTGTTATCACATGATCAGCTGTCATTGGCTGACAGCTTATCACGTGGTGAGGGGTCGGGATCGACCCCTTACTCGGATCTGTGATCCAGCGAGTCTCACAGACTCGCTGATCACAGAGCGCGTCGCGCGCGCCCTTCAGGGGGCGCGCAGGCCGCTCGTGAACGGGACGACGTCAATAGACGTCGTCCCGGCAAGTTAGATCCGCGCTGTAGCCGTCATTCGGCCCCGGACCAATTTGCAGCCAAAGGACCAGGCCCCTTTTTGCGATTCGGCACTGCGTCGCTTTAACTGACAATTGTGGGGTCGTGCGACGTGGCTCCCAAACAAAATTGGCGTCCTTTTTTTCCCACAAATAGAGCTTTCTTTTGGTGGTATTTGATCGCCCCTGTGGTTTTTATTTTTTGCGCTATAAACAAAAATAGAGCGACAATTTTGAAAAAAATGCAACATTTTTTACTTTTTGCTATAATAAATATCCCCAAAAAATATATAAAAAAACTTTTTTTTCCCTCAGTTTAGGCCGATACGTATTCTTCTACATACTTTTGGTAAAAAAATCGGAATTAGCGATTATTGATTTGTTTGCGCAAAAGTTATACCGTTTACAAAATAGGTGATAGTTTTATAACATTTTTATTAATATTTTTTTTTTTACTAGTAATGGCGGCGATCAGCGATTTTTATTGTGACTGCGACATTATGGCGGACACATCGGACATTTTTGACACATTTTTGGGACCATTGTCATTTATATAGAAATCAGTGCTATTTAAATGCAATGATTTCTATGTAAATGACAGTGGCAGTGAAGGAGTTAACCACTAGGGGGCGGGGAGGGGGTAAGTGTGACGTGTTGTGTTTTTTTACACAGTAGGGGGCGTGGCTGTAGGTCTGACATCATTGATCGGCTTTCCCGATGACAGGGAACAGCCGATCAATGACAGGCAGTGTAGGAAGCGCGGGGAGAAGTTTGTTTACACAGACCTCTCCCCGTTCTTCAGCTCTGTGACCTGATCGCGGGACACCAGCGGCCGTGGTCACGGAGCTCCCCACTGGGTCGCGAGCGTGCTGCCGACGGCGCGTGACCCCACGGCTAGGCAATTAAAGGGGACGTATATATACGTGCTTTAGCCTAGCCGTGCCATTCTGCTGATGTATATGTGCAGGAGGCGGTCGGGAAGCGGTTAAATCACCAATTTCACAGTGACAGCTTCTCGTCCTGTCACACATAATTTAGCTTATCCCGAGGTACAGTTCATAGGGTAGCGATGAAAACTATTTTTAATATTTTAATATTTTTTTCATCATTTGGTTACTTCTGAGAGAGGTTTAGTTTACTTTGAAACAGTGTTAGATGGTCCTCCTCAATTTTTGTACCATCTCCATGGCCTCTTGCTCCTCTCTTTCCCTACTACCTCTGACCTCCTCTCCCTTTTCTCTTGTCTTTGCTCTCCCTCTCTGGCCCTGCTCATTTACTATTCTTTACCATTTCCCTTTCTTCTCTAAGCCTGCTCTCCAATTCCTGCTCTCCATTTCCAGTTCTCCTTCTCACACAAGTCACAGAACAGCAACATCATGCAAAAAGTTCCAAATGCAATGCATATTTTTTGCAAAGTGAAGCTTTACCTCATTTACTAAGCTCTGGAGCAACTGCACATGAAGAGTGCAACTGCACTTTGCCTTTAGTATATCAATGCCAAAGTGTTGCCTATAAAGAATACCCTGTCGGGCGCTCAAGACATCCACTTTAATACATGTTCAGTTTGTGTCAGGGATTGTTATCCAGTCTTTTCTAATCTACACGTGGATCTTTCAAATGATGGAAATTGTGGCGGGGATGGCCGTGTAACCTATCCTGAACTAACGTTATCCATTTCCTTGCAGTATGTGAAACCTGCATAGAGCTCTCCGTTTTTATGATTGCTGGTTTCCTGATAGCTGATTGCCTGGTGACGCTTGGTGTATCTCTTTTCATCTATTTTGGATGCAAGAGAAAATCTGCTAGAAGCAGTGAGATGGCACCTGGAGGCCGAAACAGAGGTAAAATATACCAATATGCTAATGTTGACTTTGGTAAACTGGGAACATCATCAATGTATAGAAGTTTTTTACCTTTTTCTCAAAAATTTACTTTTTTTAATTGTATTTGTTTCATTTTGAACACTACAACTTTAGAAGGATTTTATGTAACAAAGCTAATGCATATGTATTTGTTTATGTACAGTATCTCACCTTAGGAACCAGTGCTTATCAAAATCAAAATTACAAAATTAATGACACAATACCAGAAGAATTTAAAGATCTTGCAACATCGGATCTTATATTGTAAATAACACAACTTTGTTTCTTTTTGCTGTTTATCAGGGAATAAAGAGCGCCCCCCACCTGTTCCTCACCCTGATTATGAGGTAAGTTGTATTGGGGGTATTTGACAACTAATTATCAACAAGACAGTAGTCGGATCAAGCCTGCCTTTTTTTATTACCTGAAGCTTGGATCAAGCCTGCATTTTATTACTGTGCACCATCATAATCTTGGACACCGTGCAGGCCAACTGCTGGCATCAACTGATGAAATCATAGGTTGATAAGGGGGACATTGGGCACCTGAGGACATCCTTGTGTACCCCTCCTCAGTCCCTCTCCATCACTTCACATTGCCTGAATGAGGGAGATAAACTAAGGGAGAAAAGAAACGCTGGAATAGTAGTAAGCACTAATGTGCAAAGGTACAATGCATTTATAAAGTATTCAGACCCCCTTCACTTTTTTCAGTTTTGTTATGTTGCAGCCTGATACTACAGTTGTTTAAATTCATTTTTGTATTATTATTATTAATCTACACTCAGTACCCCATAATGACAAAGTGAAAACAGAATTTATAGAAATGTTTGCAAATGTATGAAAGAGGAAAAACTGAAATATCACCTTGGCATAAATATTCAGACCCTTTGCAACAACACTTGAAATTTAGCTCAGGTGCCTCACATTTCTCTTGATCGTTGCTGAGAAGTTTCTACACCTTGATTGGAGTCCACCTGGGGCAAAATACTTAAATTTATTGGACATGGGGGCGTGGCCTGGACATGGCTGAGTGAGGACGTGAGTCTGTAGAGCTCCCGGCCCGACCCGTCCTAAACCAGCTTTAGAGCGACGAAACACTGCCCAAACGACCCGGGATGTACTCGGCTGGAAAACGGAGAGCCAAAAACTTGAAACGAGGATCCCCTAACCCGAGAAAGAACGAAGATATTCAGAGGTACCTCACCAACCCTAAGGCCTCACCGGTCCTCAAGATGGCGGACACCACGAGGCACAGCTCCCAGAGCGCCCTGCAATCACCGGCCTCCCCGGCTCGGGGATCACCCTTACATGCCTCGAACATTGAATACACCACCCCAGAAATGCTCCGACCCAACTCCGACCCACAGGAAAACCAGCCTGATCACCCTCCGCTGACATTGAGAGCAGACGCCGAACTAAGAGCACTACTACAAGCCCTACCTACGAGGGCAAACATCGAGGCGATAGTCGGCAAAACAGAGGCGACCCTCCGTCAGGACATGACGGTGATGAGGCAAGAGGTCCAAGCCCTAACGGACCGAGTGGGGTCCGGGGAGGCGACAATATCCACAATAGAGCAGAGACTGGCAGCAGTAGAGGCAGCACAAGCGGCACAGGCAGACATGCTATTGTCCCAGCAGCTGCGATTAGAAGAAGCCGAGGACCGCAGCAGGCACAACAATCTGAGGATACGAGGCCTGCCAGAGGCTACGGGCACAGAGGACTTAATAGAGACCACCCTGGCTATATTCAGGGAAGTGTCTGGAGAACTGTACCCAGCCAACCTCTCCTTTGACCGGATTCATAGGGCCTTGGGTCCCCGCTCATCAGACACCGACAGACCAAGGGATGTGATATGCAGGGTACATCAATACACCCACAAGGAAACGATCCTGCGAGCGGCCTGGGAGAAGAGGAACATATCGTTCGATGGGGCCGAAATAAAAATAATGCCGGACTTATCCAGACAAACCCTGCAACGGAGAGCTCTTCTCAAGCCAATACTCTCAGCAGCGAGAGATGCTGGTCTAACCTACAGATGGGGTTTCCCCATTTCCGTGACATTTAAAAAAGCACAGCATGCCTTCACCCTCCGGACACCAGCGGACCTCCCTGCACTGTTTGAGTTCATGGAAACTGACCCCATAGACGTACCGGACTGGCTACAGACACTCCAGAGCTCCCCTTCTAGATCCGGACCGGCAAGGATGAGAAGATCGAGATCCCCGAGGCCCCAGAGGAACATGGGTAGACAGCGCTACATTCCGGGAGGCGCGCCGAGAGAAGACTAAAGAAGCCGAACCACACCCCCAACGGACAACACACTGTACCCCTTCTGTAGAAACTCTTTCTCTACACCAGATGAAGACCTCCAAACACCCTCCCTCACCTGAGGTAAGCGACTCTTGAGTACTCTTCTCCCTGCCCGGCCCTCCTGTCCCGTTCCTCCCCCTCACCCGCTATCTGGATCGTATGCCCCCCTGTCTCACCGGAACACGGGCAACTATTATTGCCAGGCATGGCCAACCATGGAGGAACCCCCCATTTGAGCAGAGATAGGGAGACCCCCCTTCACATATTTGCTACCATGGCCACGGTCCCTGGGAGATACGGAACGGGAGAGGGACTTGCTGAGAGAAACATCATTACCCAAAAGACTACCTCCCCGAGGGACTAAAGGTCGAGACAGGCGGAACCCTAGATGGAAGGGACAGACAATACCCCACGAATGTAAAAGGATGGTTATATCAAAGTGCACGGGGATGGCAAATCTCCGGAGAGATCAAGAGAGACGCATAAGTGGGGGAATGTTTACCACCATGGGGGGGGGGCGAGGATGCTAGAGAGCTCAATTACAGACCTAGGAAGGCACAGGGGGATATACATATATCGAAATGTAGGAGGTAATACACTCCTGCTAATATAACGAGGGACCAACCTTATATCCACATTATGCTAAAGAAAACATCCCCCATGGCCCCATAAAGGCTCAAGGGCCTGGGCCCAAGGAGGGTTCTAAAAGGACACAAGGGTACGATATGCAACTGATTGGGGTATGTTTTACAAGTTACTTGTTTTATATTGCAATATGTTCGGTATAAAGTTATAATGTTCTAATACACAGACTGAATAAGAGCAGTTGGTTATATTTAAAACACCAAGCTGGAGAGGACGGGAATGGATCAGGGGGTTTTACCCCGGTCTATTCCAACCTCTACCCCCAATAGGACGGAGCTGATATCCTAGCGGAGGCTGGGATACGCTTCATTGCAAAGTTATTTTGATTTGCACTTAGTTAACTAAACGGATAGCTTATAGTCAACTATCCGTTTAGTTGTAAGGAGGTGAACTCCACCTCACCATATCTCTTTCTCTCTTTCTTCCTTCTCACTTCCTCTCTAGGCCTATCTCTACATTCCCCTCCCCCCCCCACCACACCTTTGCTCTTCCCTAAAACCCCACCCTTACCCAAAACATAATGGACACAGTCAATATCTATTCATTGAATGCCAAGGGATTAAATATACCCGAAAAACGACGAATATTAATAAACGACCTTAAAAGAGCCCAAACTGATGTGGCATTCATTCAAGAAACTCATTTCAGAACAGGCAACCCTACATGCCTTCAAAGCAGATTCTTCCCCCACACATACCACGCCACTAACACAGAGGCCAAATCTAAGGGGGTCTCCATACTGATATCGGGATCAGTCCCGTGGACAAGTTGCGCTACCCTAACGGACACTTCAGGCAGGTACCTGTTTATAAAAGGCACGCTAAGAGGCACGAAAGTGACACTGGCCACCATATATGCCCCCAATGACCGACAAGACCTCTTCCTACACCGGACGTTGAAACTACTCAGCGACTTTAGGGAAGGCCAGCTAATACTGGGAGGAGATTTTAATATACCCCTTGCCCCGGCATTGGACACGTCCTCCGGAACCTCATCAATACGCAAAGGCATACATAAACGTATAACTCAAGCCCTACACGACACCCAACTTATAGACACGTGGAGACTCCTCCATTCGGGAGAAAGAGACTACACTTTCTTCTCGTCCCCACATAAAGTGTATTCAAGGATAGACTACTACTTTGTCCCACATAGCCAACTAGAGGCGATCCAGGAGGTTGAGATAGGGAGTATTACGTGGTCAGATCACGCCCCTATCACCATGCGCTACTGCCTATCATCGGCCCAGACTTCCAGATCTAGATTCTGGAGACTGAATGAAAGCCTCCTACAAACACCCGACGTCCTGACAGACATACAGAAGGAAATAAAACAGTATTTCCAAATCAACAACACCGAGGACTGCGACCCGGGTATACTCTGGGAGGCGCATAAGACAGTGGTTAGGGGGATACTAATCAAACACGGGGCATACATTAAAAAGAAAAAAGAACAACTTTTACTGGACCTCTTACAGAAGATACACATAACGGAATCACAACACAAAAAAACTCCGGTCGCCTCAATAGAAGTAGAGTTAGCGACCCTTAGGAAACAAGTCGTAGACTTACTGGAATATAGGGCCAAGGCAGCGCTACAGAGATGCCGGAAAATCTCATACGAATCGGGTAACAAGTGCGGGCGACTATTGGCCAGGGCGGTTAAAACCCAACGACTCAACACGTATATCCCACAGATTGTAAACACAAGGGGACAGAAAAAGACCACACCAACCCAAATAGCAGAAGAATTCAGGGAGTATTACTCCACTCTATACAACCTCCCGAAGGGCTCACAGACTGAAAAAACATTACAGGACTACATCACAGCCGCACAGATCCCTCAACTCCCCTCAGAAGCCAGGACTGAACTAGAAGCACCCATCACAATGGAGGAACTACAGCGGGCAATAGGGGGGACGAAACCAGGCAAAGCACCAGGCCCCGACGGGTTCACCTTGCAATATTACCAGACCCTACTGCCACTATTAGGTACACACATGTTGAAAATGTTCAACGGTCTAGGAGAAGGGAAATTACCACCCAAAGACACCCTGAGGGCCCACATATCCCTAATACGAAAAGAGGGCAAAGACCCAGCGGCATGTGGTAGCTACAGGCCTATTTCGCTCCTAAACATAGACTTGAAATTGTTTACTAAGATCATGGCCAACAGACTGACCCAATTCATGCCAGATTTAGTACACCTAGACCAAGTGGGATTTATCCCGGCCCGCGAGGCTAGGGATAACACCACAAAGGTGATAAATCTCATTCATGCAGTCACCGAATCCAACACCCCGTGCGTCCTTCTCAGCACAGACGCTGAGAAGGCGTTCGACCGTGTAAATTGGGAGTTCATGACGTCAGTACTTAAACACGTAGGCCTAGGTAGTAAAATGCTGCACTGGATTCGAAGCATCTACTCCATACCCACAGCGCAAGTAAAAGCCAATGGAATATTATCAGACACATTCCCAATAACGAACGGGACTAGACAAGGCTGCCCACTGTCCCCCCTCCTATATGCCCTAGTATTAGAGCCCTTTTTATGTAAGGTAAGATCAAACCCCGACATCACTGGAGTGACAATAAACAAATCCCAATATAAAATAGCCGCATATGCAGATGACCTTATGTTTGTTCTTACCAACCCTGCGATCTCGCTGAATAACCTTCTCCGAGAGTTTGAC